>CM060692.1:23864056-24191556 GCA_030686995.1 Artemisia argyi
CTGATTTCTTGAATCACAAAATCACTTTCAAGAAAATCACCATATCTAGCAACAAACACTTTGTTCTCTGGTGGGTAGTAAAAGTAGTAACCCATTGTTTCCTTTGGGTACCCTACAAAAATGCATTTTACAGATCTTTGTTGGAGTTTATCTTGTGTGTCACGTTTAACATACGCCTCACAACCCCAGACCTTTAAATAAGACAAGTTCGGAGCTTTTCCAGTCCACATCTCATATGGTGTCTTATCAACCTTCTTGGTGGGAACCATATTCAAAATACGAACAGCTGATTCAAGAGCATAATCCCAAAAAGACAAAGGAAGATTAGTAAGATTATACATTGATCGAACCATGTCCAAAAATGTACGATTTCTTCTCTCAGATACACCATTTTGTTGTGGAGTATATGGAGATGTGAGATTCTGGACAATTCCATTCTCAGTTAAGAAATCTTTAAAATCTTGACTAAGGTATTCACCACCTCCATCAAAACGAAGAGCTTTAATCTTCTTTCCCAATTGCAATTCTACTTCTGCTTTGAAAACTTTAAATGTTTCAAACACCTCATGTTTATGCTTAAGTAAATAAACATAACCATAACGGCTGAAATCATCTGTAAAAGTTAAGAAGTAAACAGCACCTCTCCTTGACACATGTCTAAGTGGTCCACATACATCAGTATGTATTAACCAAGTAGATCTGAAGCTCTTTCCATATTGCTATGAAAAGGTTTCTTCGTCATCTACCCAGAAATACAAGACTCACATTTATCAAATGACTCATCATTGATATTATTCAAAAGCCCTTCTTTTTGCAGCTTTTGCATGCGAGTCTTGCCTATATGGGCAAGTCTACAGTGCCAAAGGTAAGACGAATTCAAGTCATACTTCATTCTCTTACTTATGCTGAACATTGAATTATTATTATTGTTGGATGTCATACAATCATTCATATCAATTTCAAACACACCATTTACAGCAACAACATTAAAATAAAATACATCATTTAAAGAAACAGAAATTTTATTGCCATCAATAGTATGAGTAAAACCAAGATTCAACAAACATGAAATGGAAACAACACCTCTAATTATAGAAGGTGCATAATGACAATTGTTTAAATAAAGTACTAAACCCGAAGGTAAAACTAAATTAAACACTCCTATGGCTTCAACTGCTGCTTGTGCTCCATTTCCCACATGCAGAAATTGCTCCCCATAAGCTAGTCTCCTTTCCTCTCTAAACCCCTGTAGTGTATTACTAATATTAATACCACATCCAGTGTCATATACCCAAGAATTTAATTTATGATATAAAGTAAATAATTCAATGACAAATAAGTTACCTGAAGTGCTGGCGCCCATGTGCCCAGTCTTCTTAACCTTATTGTTTCGCAAGTCATCGAGATAAAGAGGACAATTCCTCTTCCAGTGACCCATCACCTTGCAGTAATGGCATCCTTGATCCTTCTTTGGATTATTCTTCATAGGAGGGTTCTTCTTAGGTTGAGGTGGTTGATAAGCCATAACTTGCTTATTCTTATCATCCTTCTTCTTTCCTTTACCCTTCTTCTTGTTCGAATTTGGCTTGTTAATTCTACCCCCTTGAATAGCAAGTACTTGGGGTGTAGGAGCCTTTGGTGTTAACCCTTTCTCATAATCAATGAGCAGTGCGTGTAATTCACTTACTGTCTTCCCCACGCAATGCATATTGAAGTTCCTTACAAAACCATTAAAATTCTTGTTAAGGGATCTATTGATTAAGTTCACAGCCATATCATTGTCATAGGGTTTCTTAAGTGTTTGTAGTTGATCCATGAAACTTTTCATCTTCAACACATGAGCACTCACAGGTTCACCATCACCCTGCTTACAACCATGTAGAGCCTCCATCAAATCGTAAATCTCTACATTTGATGGTTTCTCATATAGTTTCTTGAGTTCATCAATCATGTTCATGGGGAAATACTCTTCAAGCTGCCTTTGATGAGGTGTGGACATCGCCCCTAACATCATTGCTGCCACATCAATATGTTCCTTACAAGCAACATTCCATTCAGCCTTAGCAGCATCAGTAGCTGCATCGCCTTCAGGTTCAGCAGGACAAGGCGTTTTCAAGATTTCAAGTTGAACAGTCACTCGCAGGACAATCCTGAGTGAACGATACCAATCATTCAAATTCTCTGAGCCAGTCAATTTTTCTCGTTCAAAATAAGTTTTGAACACAGAACGAAAGTTGGTGTTATCAGTTTGAGCCATTTCTACAGATAAAGAAAGTTCGAAACATTAGTATTTTTGATAATACAATTTTTCAAGAAAATAAAATACCCAAGGAAATCATATCCATAGAATAATCTTGAAAACTAGGATCCTCCATAAACATAGTTTCATCACATCAGTTGATCTGCTAGTAATGAAAGTATAATATGAGGTAACTTGTCGTACAAGTAATTGGCATAACATTTGTCCAATTCCTAGATTTATGGGATTTACAATCACAAAACATTTGTATTGTAAGCATGTTTAATCCCCATCTTAATGCCTTGAGTCCAAGATCTCACTTACTACTCAATTTAAGTTGTCTAACTTAAAAACTGCAAACTCATAAATCCATCACATCAGTTGATCTGCTAGCAATGAATTTATGAAATTTACCTCTCCATTGCAATCTCACCAAGTTCTCACATGACGTAAATTACAACTTCAAGTGTTCTTAATTAGATGGCATTAGACTTAATTTTATAAGGGTATATAAATTTTGATGTGATCAAAATAATGTATGAAGAAGCATGCATACAACTTCATTACATTGGTTTTACAAAACATTTTTATTACCAATTTGCTAAGAGTAAAATAACAAAGTTTTGATTGAGGTATCGGGTTCACCAATTAAAGAATTACCATCAATTATCGTCCACTTAAAGTGGAATTGTGGTTAATTCACCCTTAAGATGACAGTGTACGTATATAGTGATATAGGTAAGTCTAGAGTCGGCAACCAGGCAGTTGTAGAGAACCGGTAGGTGCATGAGCTTTAATAACCCCTCTCTACAAGTACGTTGGATGGCAACCTTCGGTCCGCCTTTCGCACACTATGTACAAAAACATCAATCAACCAATCCTTTAAAATTTACTCTTAAAAACCAAAACAATTTCGCCATTTATTTAGTCCGTATTATTTTTCTATTCAAAAATTACCCTTTTCGTTTATAAACATGTCTAACATAATAATAAACAAAACAAGTAATGTAAAATAAAAAATAAAAAACAACTAAATAAACATATATACATAATCATAACAATTAAATATGTATAAAACATGTAGCCACATGCAAATCTTATTCAATAGTCCTATTAAAAATCAATCTAGGTGTATAACGTATTTATGCAATTAAGGCTTTCTTCTTCTAGGAAAAAGAGCCACATACATCGATAAATCGATTGCGTAAGCCAAAACTAAATAAATACCACATAGAACATATTTGATTACTTAATATTGGAGTCTTCCCCAATTCGACATATATTAATAAATTAACATGTTTTAATATAACTTAACCATTAATTTATATATACAATCTAAACAATTTAAATGTCACACAATATATAATCCATGCAAATATGCACTTTTTCATGGATTTAGCTTAACAATTAACATATTGCACCAAGATCGTTTATTAAAACGCATAACAATTACATGACATCCTAGGGTTTCTAATCATATTAAAAAATTAAAAACCAAAACCCTAAAAACCTTTAAGGTCAAATCGACCCAAAAAAAATTTAGGGTTAGGAATCTAACATATAAACCCTAAAAACATGTAACTAAACAAATCAAGAGCCAATTTTTATGCGTTTCGATAATTAATTACACATTATAACCTGGCTCTCTGATACCACTGTTGGAATTATTATATCATGACATTCATATATAATGAACCAAACACATCAAGTGAGCATAGCGGAAGCAATTATAACAAGATCAAATAACATGTAATTAATTAATCAATATTTAAATAGTAAACATACCTTGATGATTCTAGCCCGAACAAGAATCAATGCAATCTTCCGGAACCAAGAACCCTAATTAGGGTTTATGTGGATTACAAGAATTACCCCTTACCTTTTTGTAATTCAATCCAAGAATCAAACAATAGTGTGTTTGATTCACATTCTTGTACACACGTACTAATTTAAGAAAAAGTTTATGCAAGTAATAAACACAAAACTTGTTTTGATCTATGAAAATCGAAACCCTTATGGGTTTAGTTTGATGGATCGACAAGCACAAAGAGAGGAGAGAAAAACACCAAGATGTGTGTGTACAAGTTATGAGAAAACAAGACATCTTGGGTTTGCCTATATACTAATCAATACTTGGAGCACAAGGCACAAAGGAGGTGGGTTTACCCTCCTTGGCCGATCGGTTGGAGTCCCCCTAGGGGATTCCGGAACCTTCTCTTGTTTCCAAAATTTCCTTAGTATTACTTTCCTAATCTTCGTTTAATAGGTCATTAGTCATTAATCATTAAATACTAATTACTATTAATTATTTTATGTTTAATAATTACTTATAACATTTTATAAATAATTATTACTTTTTCTCTTCATACATATTGTGTGCAATCCCGTGATCTCAAGTTCAATCCTAACACACGACTATTATTATTTTGTCTATAAAACCAACAGTTAAGTCATTGAAATAATGAATCTTGGGTTTGTTTATATAGTGTATGATTACTTGGAGTCCAAGGCACATAGGAGGTGCCCTCCTTATGTGGCCGATCGGTTAAGGAACTCCCCTAGGGATTCTGGAACCTTCTTAACTTACCAATTATTCACCAATAAAACTTTCCTTTTCTTCGTTTAACGGTCGTTAGCAATTTTCCGTTAAATACTAAAGGTCGTTACTCGCTTTGTGTTTATTAATAATTATATATAACATTTATAAATAATTATTCATTTACTCTTCATACGTAAAGTGTGCGATCCCGTGATCTCTAGTTCGATCCTAACACACAACTATTAATTTATGTTCATAAACCTAACAGCTCCCACTTGGACATATCTTAATAGTGTGATCACATCGGTTAGCGTCTTGCAACACGCCGATGCCTCTAGTACGATCTCGAGTAAGGCTCCTGGAAAAACCTTTTAATGATTTCTCATTATTATTATCCTTTTGTTTCTAATATCACGTTAATAAGTATACGGATTAAAGTCATTCCTTAATTAACCATTCTGTTTCTCGTTGTTTGTGATTGAGCAAGATTACCAAATCTTCTTAACATATTCAGGGAAGATCTTGGGTGCGGCCACACATACATCTTACCAACCCTACGAGGGGCCTAGCAGTATTAAACTACAAAATTAAATTTGAAGGAACAAATTATATCTTGACTACAACTAAAACCCACAAACTTTGTAACACTTCCAAAAACAAGCCTTATGACTACCAGTTACGTATAGCGTTAAGTTGTTTCACAAAAATGTACTACATTAATGACACTTATCTTGCATCTCAAGTCTAAGGATAACTTCTCATAATTTACTTAATAACAAAATCCATAAAGTAACATCATGTAGTTGGGATAAGTCCTATATTCGGTATCATATCATTGAATATCATCTGAAATGGCATGACTACGCATCAATATACTTTAAGTATATTATACCAACCTTCATATTTGTCTTGATTTAATAATATTCCCATGCATGTTATTAACTGACAATAGACAATTTAGAATAACATTTATTCATGGATTAAACATACAAATATAGGATACAATATATTATAAATTAAACATTGTAACACCCCCAAAATTTGGTACAGCGGAAGACTATTCAAGTTTTTGGGGTGCTACGGGGATTGGTATCCAAACACAAGTATAAAGAGATATGACACATAAATCCATGGTATAAAGACCAGACCAACATTAAGTCATAATGTTTACAACAATCCCATGTACGAAAAGTAAACCCATAGGGAAATAAAAGTAGGTCCACAAAATATTATCAGAGTTTTAACAATCCATCGACCAAACGATACTCGCCAAGCCTTCAAGCACGAACATACCAAAGCACAGATCAGTTACCTGAGAAACATGCTAAAAGTCAGCTTACGCTGGTGAGTAATAGGTTTAAATCAAACAAGTACCTGTGGACCGATAACCAAAATCTTTGCTATGCTAGACTAGGTCGAAACCAAAACAGTGAATGTATACACACAACATCCCTCATCGAATACCTATAGGTACTCCCTATAGATTCGGGATACATAATATCATGCAATGGCGCCATGCGAACACCCCTATAGGTACTCCCTATAGTCCATCATATAACTCATATATATCACATCATGACGTAGTCAAACAGCATAGCAAGACATAAAACAAAACATAAATCATGGTCCACATAAAACAGTTTTGCATGTTTCTCACCCCAATTTCAACAAACGATATTCAAGAAAATAGGAGTGGGGCTATAACTCACCTCGAATAACAAAGCTCAGAAAATAATACGGTAGAAAGCAAAACTCAGCTAACGCAACCCAGCAATCATGGTCTCGGCACAACCTAATAATTATATAGGGAAACTTGACTTAATTCATATTCGGAACATATCCAAAATTAACCTTTCCCCCAAAATACTTTCTATTTTATTTTCTCAAAACACTTCGTTATATTTATCATCTCTTGGTTGGTATCGTCGTGTTTGTGATGAAGACTCACTCTAGACTCGAGTGAACACACGCAACATGAGACAAGACCCAACAAACTTAAAGTCACGGTCAATGATCTTGTCATAGTTTAATAAGTCAATCGAATAAATTAACATGTACTTATTGAATTCGTCAACTCAATAAGTCAAGTAATTTCCTTCGCCTTTCTTATTATTCCTATATCAATTCATTTCACCCAATGAGTCGTGAGGATAGATCACTCATTAATAAACTTCCCATTTTCACGCTATTTGGCCATTATTGGACTCGTCAGCCCAATAAGTCCTTTATTCGTGAAAATTGGTTATATTAATGCTTCTTCACCCGTGACTCGACACTTAATGTTTATTTACATTAATAACAAGCTTTCACTTGTTATTTGATACTTTTGACAAAGTATATATATATATATATATATATATATATATATATATATATATATATATATATATATGGGTTAATACACAAATATGTTACTAAACTTTTTATAAAAGTTCGCCTAAGTTACTAAACTTTCATTTTGTTCACTTAGGTTACTGAACTTATAAACCATAACATTTGGGGTCACTGAACTTATAAAAAATATTCATAAACAACACTGAACTTGTAAAAACATGACATTTATGTTACTTAACATATCAAAAAATATACGATTAAGTCACTCCCACCAACACTAATAAATGATTCTTATAAGTTCAGTAACCTAAGTGAACAAAATGAAAGTTTAGTAACTTAGGCGAACTTTTTTGAAAATTTTAGTAACATATTTGTATATTAACCCTATATATATATATATATATATATATATATATATATATATATATATATATATATATATATATATATATATATATATATGTTTATATAAATCGTTTTTATTGTCCAATAATTGTCAAGTCCGAGTTACGTCATGTTTCGAATTCACATTTATACTTGGGCAAAATAAATAACCCAATGTCGATTATATCAATCATGAGTTTCTTTCGGCGTGTCCAAACTACACGAAACTATTAAGCTTAGATAGTTTTCTACTTGCTCAATATAACAATTCCCATGTCTACTAAAAAAATATAAATATATCTATATCACTACTTTAATCACAACTTAAAAGTTAACGTCCATTTACGGATCGTTTCTAACCTAATCTCCGTCAACTAAATCCCACCACAACCATAATTCAATCAATAACCAATTTCCCACCACAACCATAATACCATATAATATTTCATAAAATGTGTGACATCCTTAACCACCAATTTATGATAATCAAACTTTCTAACATTTTAAAGTTTGAAGTATTCTTATTCTCTTAATGTATAATGCAACTATGCTCTTATTAAGCACAACTAGTACATATAGCCAAGGATGAAATCCTTACCATGACTAGTATTGAGTGTCATCTCAATTTCATTAGCATCATTGTATACAAACAACAATATGCTCTTAAAACCTTCCCGTAAACATTAATATCTATTGTGTAATGTTTGATGCCCTTCAAACTTTCAAGTTTGTTGGCTATGACAATTTGCACAACAATTGACCAATTGTTCATCTATAGAATTTGGAAGTTGTTCCAGACTGAGGATGTGATTCTATAATCAAACATATTCTTTTTAGAAAATTACACAAGTTATCTAATAACTTTTAATTAGATATTAATATTGCAAAATCATCTTGTAATCAAGCATGATACAACAAAACATGATGTTCATGAAAACTCTTTGAGTCATACTTAGATTTTATTCATGTTATACATATCCATTTAGACTTTCGAAATGATATGTTATGTTATATTAGATTCATTTACCGCACATGTTTATTAAATAATAAACATTCATTACAAGGTTATATGTTTTATTTTCTAAACCTTCCAAGTAAAGTTTTATTCCAAACTATGACTTAACATTTTACTTATATGGAATATTACTTTTTATATGTTTTACAACATATATGATTTAAGAAATTAAACATAATACTCCCACTAGCTTTTAGGAATACTTAGAAATTATCTTATTTTAATTATAAATCAAAACATGGATTATTGCACTTTGTACACTTCCAAAGATTTATTTGAATTCATAAACTTCTTTTGATTACTTATCAGCTTCGCTCAAGTAATCATTCAAGAAAGAGTTTTGATATTCCATTGTCAATTTTATATTAATGAAACGAAACATGACAATCATAATCTTTATATATTTAATGTGTTTAGAAAAGAATATTCAATCACAGTTAATTGCTTAAGTGTGATTAATAATCTTGTCATAAGACATGCATTAAATATGTGCACAATATTGTCCATAACTCCATATGATTTCTATACAAAGATTTAAACCACAAGGGTTACCTTATCTTTGAAGAAACTCATCTTCATTTTCTAGTCTAACTATTAAGATAAACCAAGTTTCTAAAATTGATTATCTTTATGGACAACATCTTAATCATTCATATCATGTATACTTTACCCAATTTCATATTTGGTAATGTATCATAATGATTATCAGGTTTATAATAATCCTGTAAATCATAGCACTCAGCATATTAATCAAATATCTGAGATATTTTGTTATTCTATCAATGAGAATTCCATCATCTTGAGATTTAACATTTTAATGTCAAGCCTCATTATGATATTTACTAGTGTATTTTAGAAAATTATGTATCTTGTAATTTTATCTTTTAAAGATCAAAACTCCCACTTGCTTTTATTAATTTAAATATTATCTTTAAATACTTAGCAAATAGAGCAACAATACAGTGTTCTCTTTTAGGACATTACAAAACACAATGACAGTTCATGACTTTTATTTGTTAATAACCTACTCATAAGTAGTTTAACAAATTCATAACTTCATTTTAAAAACTTAACGTGATTCATCACATTCTATCATATGAAGATGTCTCATTAATCTTCTAGATTGGAGTTTTATTAAGTATGTCCAAGTCATACTCAATATTCTAACCTTGATAACTTTTGAAATAAAAGAAATCATAGTTATTTTTAATCAAACAATATAACAAGAGTTTGATTTTCCTAACTGAACATACCATAAACATTTGGTATTTCATTAAGATTAATATTGTAAGACAATCTAACAATATTTAAGATAACCATATTCCTTTTGGCTTGTCTATTTACCAACTATGTTATTTTAATGGTAATATTTTTCAAACCAATTACATGTTTTATAACACAAGTACTTTTACAAAGTCACTTCATGTCCATGTCTCTTCAAGAAAGCATAAACTGTTATAATCCCACTATACGTTATAAGTAATTTAATAATTCAATGACTTCCTATATATATATGTCTTAATTAAAAAACATAACAAGATAACGTCTTACTTTATTATAAGTCTTGTAACAATTAAAAAACTTTATGTTTATATCTTTACAATGAAACATAAACATGTTTAACTAAAGTATTTATGATCACCATCTTTTGGTTTTAATAGTAATTTCAAGTTAATTTATTACTTCACAATAATGTAAATAACATTATTTCTTCATTTATTTATGTCATTCCAAGAACACATAAATATTCAGATTGAAGCAGTATTAGATTACTTTATTAATTTATGTCATTCTATGAATTAATAAATATACAAATTAAAGTAGTCTTGATATCATAGTGACATATGTTCTAATAGGTATCAAATTTAGAAACTGCAAATTCTCATAGTTACATTACATCAGTGATCTGCTAGTAATGAAATATGAAATTCACCTTGTTGTTGCAATCTAGCTAAGCTCTCACATAACATAAATTGTAACACCAAGTGTTTCTTGAATTAGATTAGTATAATTCATATTAGAATGTTATTCTCTTACCTTGCACTCAAGAGAATCCATTAAATCATATATTTATGAGTTGTTTTTTGCACACATTAAAGATAACATTTCTCCCACTTGTGCATGGAACAACCTCATATAGTTAATAAACAACACGCCATGCATTTGTTTATGTGATCAATATGATTGTGTCATAGATTTTAGCATAACAAGTAGTTATAGAACAATAATGTCTAGTAAGGAAACGTATAAGACTATCCTTAAAAGTATGAGTGTCTACACTTGGAAAGTAATTATCTTTTAGCTACCAAGATATCAAAGCTTGTAACTCTCACAGAATTAAAGATCATTACAATAATTCCTTTTTCAGTAATAAGTACACAATACTCCCACTGAATTTGACAACATTGTAAATGTTTCATATCCAGTGAAAGAAAATAGTGTGCTTTTAACTTTCCTACACATTTGAATATCCATACGTAACAATTACTTATGCAATAAAGAGTGTATCCTATTACATAAATGATGGACTATCCATCAAATGCTATTAACTTGAAAAATTGAACATGCAATTTCTTCGTTAAAAGGTCTACCATCCTACAATGTATGTAGCACCATTAAAATAGTCAAAACAACTAGTTTGTCTTTTAACATTTTGCGGTAATTAATCAAGCTTCTAATTTTAACAACTCATAAAATGTCATACATAATTTTCTGTTAACCAAATATCATATTTGTTATTAAGAATTTAATCACCGAATAAGGATGATGAAATCCCTATGGAAAATATTCATTTTTCTTAACTATTAAATAATTTGATATGCGTTATATTAGAATTTAGACATATCTAATATTTCTATTATTCTTTTTCATTCATGAAAAGAAATAGGATTGTGTCTCACTCTTCTTTCATAGAAAGGAGACTTCTTTTGTCTTTTAAGTAAATTATTCATAATCAAACATTTGTTTAAAAACAGAACGAGATCAATTTACCAAAGCCCAAAGTGCATTTACGGTTTGAACGTTGCATTGATACATTAAAACGAATTACAAAATTCAATTTTAGTATTTTCGATAATTAGATCTTTAAGAAAATAAAATACCCATTGGTAAATATTCATATAAACCATAGTATTTTCTTAAAGCTCGGATCCTAATTGACATAGTATCATTACATCAGTTGATCTGCTAGTAATGATAGTATTCAACAAGGTAATTGTCGAACAATAATTGCCAATATCATATTGTAATTCCTAGATCATTATGGGATTTACGTTTACAAAACCCTTTTGCAATGTAAGCATGTTTCATCCCCATCTAATGCCTTGAGTCCAACTTCTCACTTCCTACTCAATTTAAGTCGTCTAACTTAAAAACTACAAACCCATAATTCTATTACATCAGTTGATCTGCTAGCAATGAAATTATGAAATTGACCTCTCCATTGTAATCTAGCCAAGCTCTCACATGACGTAAACTACAACTTCAAGTGTTCTTAATTAGATGGCATTCGACTTAATTTTATAAGGGTATTAATTTTGATGTGCTATCAAAATAATGTATGAAGAAGCATGCATACAACTTCATAACATTGGTTTTACAAAACAATTTTATTTACCAATTCACTAAGAGTAAAATAGCAAAGTTTTGATTGAGGTATCGAGTTCACCAATTAAAGAATTACCAACAATTATCGTCCACTATATCGTACTTTTGCATAAGCCCTAAAGCTTATTGTTTCGGATAATCAATGTGGAATTGTGGTCAATTCACCCTTAAGATGATAGTGTACATGTAATGGTTGTTCAGTAAGACTAATTTACACACAAACGAGCGGAAAGACAGAGTGTTGTCTCTTTGAGGCCACAATTTAAAACGAAACCAACCTTATACCCATCTTATAATGTGTAAACTTCGGTCCGCCTAGTTAATCATTACATACAAAAACATCAATCAATAAACCTTTGAAATTTTTGACTCTTAAAACAAAAATAAATTTCGCCATTTATTTAGTCCATATTATTTTTCTATTCAAAATTACCCTTTTTCGTTTATTAAACATGTCTCACATAAATAATAAACAAAAAACAAGTAATATATAATATAAAAATAACACAACTAAAAAAACATATACATAGCAATTAAATATGTATAAAACATGTAGCCACATGCAAATTTAATTAAATAATCCAATTAATAATCAAATCTAGGTGTATAATGTATTTATTCAATTAGGGATTTCTTCTTCAAGTAAAAAGAGCCACATACATCGCTGAATCGATTGCGTAAGCCAAAATTAAATAAACACCACATAGCACGTAATTGATTACTTAATATATTGGAGTCTTCTCCAATTCGACATCTATTAATAAATTTAAATGTTTGGATATAACTTAACAATTTAATTCATATATCCAATTTAAACAATTTAAATACAATACAATAAAAATCTATGCAAACATGCACTTTTCATGGATTATGCTTAACAATTAACATATTGCACCAAGATCGTTTACTAAAACGCATAAACAATTACATGACAATCATAGGGTTTCTAATCATATTAAAAATCAAAACCAAAACCCTAAAAAACAATAAGGGTCAATCGACCCAATTTAAAAAAAAATAGGTTTGGGATGATCTAAACCCTAAAAAACGATTAACATGTATAAACCCAAATCAAGATTCAATTTTTTTTATGCGTTTTGATAATTAATTACACATTATAACGGCTCATGATGCAACTGTTGCAATTATATAACATGACATGCATTAATATAAACAATAAATATCACGTAAACACATGCGGAACGTTATAACAAGATCATATAACATGTAATTAATTAATCAATAATAAATAGTAAATGCACCTTTGTGATTCTAGCCCAAACAAGAATCAATTAAATGCAATCTTCAACTTATGAACCCTAATTAGGGTTTATGTGGATTGTAAGAATAACCCCTTACCTTTTTGTTATTCAATCCAAGATATAACCAATAGTTTGGTTATATTACGTTCTTGTACACACATACTAATTCAAGTAAAGAATTATGCAAGTAATTTAAACACAAAACAATTTGAGCTTAATGAAAATCGAATCCCTTTGTAAAAGGGTTTGATGGGTCGATTTAGGGACAAGAAAAGAAGGAGAGAAAAACACCAAGAACTATGTGTACAAAAGATGTGAAACAATGAATCTTGGGTTTGTTTATATAGTGTATGATTACTTGGAGTCCAAGGCACAAAGGAGGTACCCTCCTTATGTGGTCGATCGGTTAACGAACTCCCCTAGGGATTCCAGAACCTTCTTAACTTACCAATTATTCACCAATAAAACTTTCCTTTTCTTCGTCTAACGGTCGTTAGCCATTTTCCGTTAAATACTAACGGTCGTTACTCGCTTTTTGTTTATTAATAATTATATATAACATTTATAAATAATTATTCATTTACTCTTCATACGTAAAGTGTGCAATCCTGTGATCTCGAGTTCGATCCTAACACACAACTATTAATTTATGTTCAAAAATCTAACAATAATGTGGTTCAAGCGTACCTATAGCAGCATATAGTAGAAGGAAGAGTTTGGATCAAAGTTATACCTCTTGGTAAAGTGATAAGAGAGGAAAGGCAGTACTTCCATAGCTTTAGTAACTGAAGCTTATCTTCCCTATGGAATCGAAAATATATATATTTAGGAACGACAACAAATATAACTTCAAACATGATTATAGCCAGGTGTTATGTTATTAGTCACTCTTGTTGAAGTTTCTGAAGTTTATCTTTCTCTTCTTCTTCAATCTTGGTTCGAATGTTAACCCTCTATAATTGTGAGAAAATAGCATAAATCATTAGGCATATGTGCAAGTCATAAGTAGAGTGAGCCGTATCGCAGTATTCAAATCAATCATTCACCTTCTCAACATACAACTAACTTGTCACGACCCCAAACATTTCCTTTTTGAAGGCAGTCTCAAGAATCTGATCAATAAAGTTCAGAAGCACAATATATCATGAGAAACTCGTTAACAATATATAACGCAAAATATAGCTCTTAAAGACATTAGGGGGTGGCAATGGCAAGGTCATGGACCCAAATCATCAAATGCCGATCGGCATCCACGAAAACCACACAAGCGGCATGATCAAATCGGCAAGGAGGAGGTGTATGGCATGCCGAATCGGTATGGAGGCTCCCCAAAAAAATTCGAACGTTATAGCATTAAATGATCAAACCGTTTGTGGCTAATTTCAAATAAAAATTACAAATTAAATGGAAATTCATAATCATAGATTTATAATAATCTTACTCTCAATTTCATAAAAATAACGTAATTCACAACGAGATAGGCTCGACTTAATCCAAACACATAATTAAACCAATCGCAAAGATTTAATGAAAATAAAACAAAAGAGATAGATTTATATAATACGAACCTTGTGTAGGTTAAACGGCATATAAGCTAAAGGTAGCCACTGGGTTTTTGAGATGGGTATCTTGTGGAGGAGAGGAAAAAAGAAGAAGGATGAGAATTATTATTATTATTGAATTAGGTGACAGACAAACCTAATTATGATAAAGAAAATAATATTTATATGGGGGCTGGCTTTTAAAAGCAGACAAATGGTTAAAACAACCATGTATTGTTCAAACATCTTTGTCTAATTTCGATAAACGGAGAAAGTCATCGGAATCTAGCAATGAAAATGAAAATGTTGAGACTATTCTTCCGGATTTGAATGACGACACAACACCAACAAGGAAAAAAAAGGGGAAAAAGACCGTTAACGAGTCAACGTCAATGAATAGTGTTGCTACGACCTTAGAAAGTTATGCGACAAAGAAATCACAACTAATGGATGAGGCGGTGGAGAAAAAACGTGCAAAGGATGAATTGGCCAAAAAGTTGATTGCCACACAAATCAAATGTTTTGAAGAAAAGACTTTTTTAAGAGCGATGAAGTTCTTTAACACCCCGCACGATCAAATAGCTGATCCGGCTATGCGAGAAATTGCTATTGCCACAAAACGTGAGTACGCGGAGAAATATGGATGGCCTTGCAATTTTTAGATATTATTATTATGTTATTTTTTTTTATTAAGCATTGTACTTTTTATTTGAATTATTAATAAAATTTAATGTTTTCTTTAGTTTGTTTAATTTAATTATAAATAAAATAAATAAAATAATGTAATTTAATTTTTTTTTGCATCACCATTGCCACTAAAAATTGAAAGAAAGTCATGGTGAATTATAAAATGTGTTGTTGGCATGTGATTGGTTGAACATGTTTTTGCCACTTACTTTTTGCATCACCATTGCCACCCCCTTACATCCTTCTACCATGATTCGTTTAGCATAAAGTTTTAAGGTTACCAGACTACAATTCAGCAATGATTAATCATCAATGGAGCACAACTTCCATAAAGTCAACCTTAAACAACCGACCAGGTTTTTAACATGATATATTACAGCGTTCCTACTGAAGCTAAACATGGAAGACTTGGCAAATTGAACTAGACCTTAAACTTGCCAATACGCAAGCCATCCCAAAACCTATTCATGAATAAGCAATTCTCAGCAAGATAGACATCCAACATTTTAATCTTATATGTTCTTCTATACCATAGCAAGGTGATTAAAAATTCTTTTAGCTGGGTTCTAAGGAGGCTTGCAAGTTCACCAAGTTCCACAATGCATTTTTCCCAAACATGTAAGCCATTCAGAAACTCTATTATACCTTTTACATTTTCAGGTTACTTCCTCTGAATTTGAGCATGTAGCCAGCAAAGTGTTACGATTACATACATTTGACATAGGGCTCAAAACATAAGATGGCTACACCTTGTGTGAAATAAAGGAAGCATAAATTGATTTAGTATGTTGCTATTTTTTTTATGATAAATCCCTTTTTACCCTTAATTAATATTATCATCTAAGGTTTCCAAACCAATAGGTAAGGGTAAAATAGGCAGTTGACTATCGAAAATCCGCATTAAATGCACATATCTTAACTTGTGTCTTTTTTGTTGGTGGAAAAATATCTTGGGATAGACACAGTAAATATCAAATAAAAGATTGTGTATAAGAGAATAATATAAATAACTAATCAACCACAAGATAAGATAGAGCTTAAGCATCTCCATCATAGATGGGTGGTCAGCTTGGCAATTAAAGAACTCGTCATAATATAAGTTAAGTTTGGAAACGCCCAATGTATACTAGCAATCATAAGTTTCATTAACATATGAAAAAAAATTAAAAAAAAAAATAATAAAAAATAAACACGAACAATTGTTGTCCACGAAACAACAGAAATAAGTGAATAACATTACCTTATATTTTTTAGCATATGGTAACATTCTGTACAAACTTATAATAGAATGAGTTTCAATGTTCACAAATCATGTGAAATAACAAGTCATCAAGAATACCTTGAATTTATCTTTATGCACCAGTAAAAGTGGGTCTGCAATCAGGCAGGAGGGCCTCATTAGGAACTTCTGCAAATGCTATATGAGGATAACCAGAGTGGTCTGTATATTCAACCTGAGTAGAAGCAAAGCCAATAACAGATAAAATGGTATTCTTAAATGCAATGCAGTCATGAACATCTACCAATATCTAGCAGTAGAGTTGAGATTATAAGCGAGCGGGCAGGCCAGTTGGGTAATGGGTAAAAAAGATATGATTTGAAACAATTATTGCTTAAATTATAATTACAAAAGAACGTCATTAAAATAATTTGATAAAGTTTCGAATAAACACAATTGAGGAGATGATAATGGTACGTAAGGGATGTATACAGAACGTTATTTTTAATTAGTAAATTTTACATTAAAGTATTCATTTTTCATACAGATACAATCTATGATTAAAAGACAAGTAGATTGCAAACACTAAAGACCAGGATCAACGCTAGTCCAGTTTTGCAATACGGAAACTGCAAACTAACAGCATGTAACTCATTTACAACTTTGAACTTAGAAGTTCGATCCATCTAACAACAAGAGTAAAAGTGTCACTGTTTCTATAATCGAGGTAATGGCAATACCCTCCGAAGGACCCAAAAAATCATAATATTCAGCCTTGACTTTCCGGACAGGACATGCACTCCCACACAACATGTCATTTCGCCCCCTTCCTGCTACCATGGATGGCATGGGAAACCAACACACACGATCTAAAAGGTCATATCCCATTAACTAAAATAGTGACTCTCGCATATCGCCACCTATAAGTAAACCGGCTCCAAGTACCACAACTATGCTCTAAACTCATTCCTAACACAAACCTCAGATTATCCTCAACTGATCCACGTCCTGAGACATTTCTAACAACCCCATTCACCACCTACTATGGTTTCAAGTTTCAACCATCATTATAAGGAGACACATAATACACAGAACAAAGAAAACGTCCAATTCCAATTAACAAACAATCTAACACAAATCAGGCGAACATGACTACAGCATATCTAACTTCATCTTTGAAAGTGGGTATTTAGTCATAACACAGACATCCTAGGACAACAATTACAATCTTTGCCATTAACCACAGAAAACCAACTACAGCAATTTCAACCACCATTATCACAAGGTAGTGTGCACGCAAACGCACAAACGCGTGTGCGCCTAAAACCCTAACAAACATCTAATACTACCCAGCAAACAATAATTTACCTTAAGATTAATAAAAGTAATATGTTTAGGTCAGGCATTATATCGAACAGTTAGTGTGCATGTGACCAACAAGAATTCTACAAAGGATAACAGAATCGACAACTAAAATCGATAGAAGATATGAAATACTTACATAAAACACTCAACAGTCAACACATTAGAGAAAGAGTTAATCACAGTTTGTAACTTTCTTTTGTCTTTTACCCTCCGATAAAACAAATGTGTGCGTAACGCAATGACTATCACCTAGAAACGAACATCAACAATCAAAATTTACCCCTATCTGCAAATCCTCATTCCAAACACACCCTTAAGTTATTGATTTCTGGCTAAATATATAGCTATATATGTTATAAGCGAGTTTTCTTTATAATTAAAACTCTTGTATGGGCTGAAATTTGTGTTTAGCTAACGGGCCAGCTGGTCCATTAACCAAAGTAAAATAGGAGCCGACATATTATTTGCGATTAAAATCTTAAAATTTTCAGTTTATTAAGCTCAAATAGGTGCATTTTTAGTATTAAAAGTTTAAAACAATAAACATGAAAAACTGTGACTTCGTCAGTACAATTGACTTAGTTGTGTTTAGTGATATGCTAGATATAATATAAGAGGAAAAAAAGCATTTACATCACTCTTATAATCTTCAAATTAATCTTTCCAACTCTTTCATATTGTAGTATCACTTTTGAACCTCATTTGCTCCACTATTTCTCAAATGACCTTAACAATAAAATAACAAACAGACATAATATTTGCGATTAAAACCTTAAAATTATCATTTTATTTTAGCTCAAATAGGGGCATTTTTAGTATCAAAACATGAATAATTGTGACTTCATCAATACAATTAACTAGTTGTGTTTAGTGATTTGCTATTTCAATAAAGTTAGATATAATATAAGAGGAAAAAAAAACATTCATATCAATCTTTTTCCTTCAGTACATAAGGAAAAAATAAATAACTTTGTGGCATAATGTTTATTCCAATAACTACAATTCAGATGAGAAACATAATATATACTCTTTAACTTTTACAGACAATATGAAGTTTCTTATGTTACATAGTAGATTTCACATGTAGCAGACTAGGTAGAAGCTAACAAATGATAATATCACAACCTCAGCTAAGGAGCTAGAAACAAAGTACAACTCCGGACCTAGTAATTAATGCTTCTTAAAAATTGAAATTACAAGCAACAATCAAATATCTTAACTGATACAAGGACCGACTAATTAAAGAGCAAACTCAGCAGGAGTACTCACCAACTTTTGAAAAGTTGTATAAAATTCAATCGGAAGCTCATTATCAAGATTGTTGAGAAGAGCCCAACCGGAAAACCGATCCATGCTCCATCCCAAGAAATCCATGATAGATCCTCGCCTTCTTCATCTATTCCTTCCGATGATGGATTATCCTCCTGACATGTGATATTAATCTGCATACCGCATAATCCACTATTGTTTTGAAAACTCAACCCATCTATAGTGACCATTTGTGGACCACTAGGAATTTTACCCGTCAACATGTTGTTGCTCACATCCAGAATTGAGAGTTGGCCAAGCTGATTTAGTGTTTCTGGAATTGAACCTGAGATTTCATTGTGTGACAAATCCAAGCTTTCTATGGCCTGAAGATTGCCAAGAGACATTGGAATATGCCCAGAAATCATGTTGTTTGAAATGTTGAGCACTTTTAAGGCTTTGAGCTTTCCTAATTCTGGTGGAATTTCACCGGAAATTCTGTTGTTTGACAAGTCCAACAGAGAGTAGATATCGAGGTTACCACTTGGTAAGCCTTGATAAGATTTCTTCCAATTGATGACAAGCAAGTCTTGAAGCAAATCGAAAGGACTAAACTTGGAAACGTCAGGGGAACTGGAAATGGTACTTGCAATTTCCTGAGTTTTAATCATTCCTTGCAGGTTTGCTATCTCATATGGGATACTTCCGGTTAGGTTGTTCCCAGAGAGATCAAGAATTCGGAGAGCACTAAAGTTGGAGATAGTGCTGGGGATAAATCCATTGATGGAATTGTTTCTTAAGATAAGAACTTCAAGAGATGGGATTCGCGGTAGAATCTCCTGCAGATTTCCAACAATATTGCAGTTTTGAAGATCAAGAAGGCGGAGATTGACCAATTTAGTCAAATTCCAAGGCAGATTGCCAGAAAACTTATTCCCTCCTAAATAAAGACCTTGTGTTCCTACCTGAAAGTTTGTCGGGATCTTACCAGAGAAATCATTGTCGGACAAATCTAGTTCAAAAAAAGAACTTTTCCCCATAACAGGTAAACTGTCACCGAAGAATTTGTTTTTGGACAAGTCCAGAAACGCTAGATTGTCAAGTTTGGAGATGGATATCGGAATTCGTCCTGAAAGATTATTTTCTGACAAAAAAAGCCATTTGAGCCTTTTGGCGTTGCCTATATTTTTGGGCAGCTCCCCAGAAAATCTGTTCCGTGACAAATCTAGATATAGTAAACTGGAAGATTCAAACAGGCGAGGTGGGATTGACCCACTGAGCTTGTTATATGAAAGGAACAGTACTTCAATGGAGCTTCTATTGGCAAGCCAATCAGGGAATCTTCCCTCCAATTTGTTTTTACTTAAATCAAGATAATGCAACTCTTTCTGTAATGAAATCCATTCTGGAAATTGGCCTGAAATTCCACAAGAAGGCATTGAGATGCACATAAGACTACATCTTGGATCAATCTTAGCTGTGTTATTCCAAATCAAGCTGTTTCCCATTCCACCGATGTATAATACCGTTAGAGTTCTTATTTTGAATATCCAAGTTGGGATCACCCCTGCGAGCATGTTGTCGTGGAGTCGAAGGATTTCCAACTTGCTCAGGTCTTGCATCGATGATGGTATTTTCCCAGTAAACTGGTTACCACTCAGGTCAAGAGCAGTCAAGTTGATTAGTCTACCTATGAATTTTGGAATTTCTGATGAGAAAGAATTCTCAGACAGATCCAGTAATTCTAATTTCGTGAGGTTTACAACGAAAGATGGGATTCTGCCTGAGAAACGATTCTTTTGTAACGAAAATGCCCTCAACTGGGTTAAATTTCCAAACTCTTCTGGGATATTTCCCCCAAGAAAATCCCCATTATTCAACTTCAGTGATTCAAGATTTATAAGCTTACCAAATCCAGGACTTAAAGCTCCACCGAACTTATTGTCACTAAGATCAAGATCTCGAAGGGATTTGAGTTCGAAAAGATTATCAGGAATCGGACCACCGAAATTATTTCGACTTAACCTTAGCGTAGTCAAATTTAGAAAAGAGCCTAATTCAGGTCCTAGTTTTCCCTCAAGAGTATTGTTACTTAGATCAAGACTTTCAAGTGATCTAAGTTCGAACATTTGAGGAGGAATGGGACCCCGGAAACCATTGTAACTTAAGTCTAGTATAGACAAATTCGTTAAATTTCCAATCTCTTTTGGGATGTTTCCGGAAATAGAATTCTCATACAGGTACAATGATTCAAGATTTTGAAGCTTGCCAACTTCAGGTCTCAAAACCCCGTCGAGAGAATTGTCGCTCATGTCCAAGTAACGTAAATTTGTTAACTGGAAAAGCTGGATGGGAATGGAACCACTGAAGTTGTTATTCCACATGTCAAGATGAAGCAGTTTGGTGAGATTACCAAACCCATCTCCTGGGATCTCGCCTTCAAAATAATTCTCCGATATATCAAATAGTTCAAGAGACTGAATATGAAAAAGGGGAGTGAGGATGTCTGAAGATACTGGAACTGGATCAAAATCAGGAGGAGGGATGGCTACCTCATATAGATGAAGCTTGGTAACACGTCCGGTTCTGGAGCAATTAACACGCTCCCAAGAACAACAATTGGAAGCAGGATTCCATGAGTGTAGTTCTACAAACTTAACAGAATATTTGGAATTGTAGATGGCGGTGAGGGTGGATTTGAAGTGAAGTAGTGCATGCTTTTGATGAACGGGACAAGAGAATGATGGGATTATAATGGAAGTGAGTATTAACAAGATGGATAGCATTAACTTTAACATTGGTGTGGTTGCCATGGTGGATTTTGGTTGTTCTTTATTTTTGATGCATCGGTATATATGTTCTGGTAGTCATTATATAGGGAATGAAAATGCAGATATTTTTTTCTTTCTTTCTTTCATTTCTAAATTCATAGAAAATAATGTACTACTTTATTATATGATTGTACAAGTTATGAACCACGAGTGGCGCAGTAGAAAAATTATATCAGTTTGTATGTGTGCCATTTTTAAGTCAAGTCAATGGGTTGTGGATTCTTTTGCCCTTTTCACTATAACATTAGGTATGACAGTATATACTATGGGAAAGGTTATTTGGGCACTTATGTATACCAATCGTATAACAATATTACTCTTTTGCTTTTACATGTAAAAGTAGCTTCTAAAGTAAAGGTTTTTGTTAATCATATTTTCAGGTTATGGTTTAATTTAAATACCTACATATTAGTGATTCAATTACTAATTAGTTAGCTAGATTTGATTTTTTAGTATTCCAGCTGCTAAATAATAAAAAATTGTAGTCTAACGTAGATCAAGTGATGGACAATGGGGCATGTAAACTTCAGGTTCAAAGTAATATATACCTTTTCACAGGCGATGTTATGCGGTTGACAAAACTCGCCTTCTTAGACGCGATGGTTAACCAATGTATTCTTTGAAGATATATAAACTTTGTTATGTTTGATTACTTTTAAGAGATAAAACGTGACAGCGTTTGTTATAACATCAATTCAAATAGCTATACTTGGTGGAAAGAACGTTATTTTAAGTCTTATTAATTCTTACTAAAACAAGAGATCGAGAGTATATTGGTGGGCAATACATATCTTATTTGAAACTGTATATTACTACATTTAAAACTAACTTTTACAAAATAATGTCTTCATTACCAATCCCTACGAAAATAGATCATATCATTCTATAGTGTAATATGTACTTAACAACAATAACATATCTTATTTGAAACTGTTTATTACAACATTTAAAACTAACTTTTACAAAATAATGTCTTCATTTTAATAAATCAGGGCCCGTCAAAAACAAAGCTAAGAATGATACCTAATATCCTTTTGATAAATTTCTTAAACGTGAGGCCTAAATAAATTGAACTTAAATGACATCATATCTATTAGAAACTTCTATTTCTAAAGCATCAGGTGGTCCAGGTTACTTGGACTTCGATAGGAACACTTATTTGCTTGACTTGGTGGAAAATAAGGTTGTTTTTAAGTATTCGATCCGGTCAACAAACATGAGAGTAAATTAGACATTCATCTTTTTGGATATGATGCATAGAACAAAAATGGAGTTATCATAGATTAATAAATATGCCGTAAGAAAAGGGAAACAATTGATACCAAGACTTACTTTGTACATGAAAACACTACAATCTTTGAACTAATCAAGAATATTGGACTTTTTAGTTCAGTGATACAAATCAAGCATGTAACAGTTAGGTTGTTTGTTAATTTGGACTTTGTTTGAACGTTTCATATTTTAGTGCAAGTCTTTATATTACAGCTGGAGTATATATCTGCAAATTTTAATTTCCAGTGTAAATTTATATGTACTGTCTTAGCAAGATCCATAACACTAACTTTAGCATTGGTATTTGTTTTTTCATGTTGCGGGGGGAGGTTTTATATATTTTATAAGTTACATTAGTTATAATGCCCGTGCACGCACGGGTTTATTTTTAAAATTTTCAATAATGTTTTTTTATCTATCAAAAAACAAATAGCTTATTTTTTATTTTTTGTTTTAATTACGGTTCTTAATTTTGTTTTATAATTATGTTTGGCGTACGTAGTATCGGTTCTTATTCATATATAGTTTTTGCATGCATATTACTTTTTATGTACAAAGGTTAGCTACCGCATGTTGTTTTTGTGTATCGGTAATTTAGATAATTCATTGTTTAATCTTATGTTAAAATGATAGCAGTTGTGTTAGCATGTAATTGTTGTAAGTTCAGCTATTTACAGCAAAGAACACTAATATAAACTTATATTTTTTTAATATTTTTGTTACAATTGAAAAGTGTATTTATGAAAATATATATATATATATATATATATATATATATATATATATATATATATATATATATATATATATATATATATATATATATATTTATTTATTATTTTCTATTGAGATAAACTAAAATATTTGAGTTGTCCTTTTGCATTAGAAAGTAATGGAGTTTAGTTGTTGTTAGTTGTGTTTTTTAAGTTTTGATTTTGTTCTTTAAGGTTCGAAAATAAACTCTTTGTATATTTTTGTTTAAAAAAATTAATTCAATTATAACGCTCGTGCGCATGGGGTTCAAACAATGAGCATAACTAATAATTATATATCTACTATATTTGTTTGGTGTAAAATTATAAGTTTTATTATTTATAAATTCAATTATTCCTAAAACGTCATAATTTATGAGACATATATTTGTAACGCAAAGGAACATACACACGTGGTTTTGGATCTGAATCGAATTTTGTTTAAATTTTTGTTTAATATACGTGGCTAATAATTTTTTTTTAACCGTACTTAACTTTTTAAACCGTGTATGCACATGTTATTAAACCCGGATTGTAAAAAAAATAGTTTTTTTTAGATATTCTTACTTAAACTTTAAAGATGAGTTACATGAGTTGTTGCTATATGTAAAATCTCGTGTATTTATTTGCAATCACACTAACTAATGTTTTCATATTAATATTTGTAATCACATTCATATACGTTAATCTAATCTAATAATGATGATAATATTTATAAGGAACATCAACAATAAATGTGTTTTTTTAAAAACAAATATAAAATTTAGGGTGAATTTGTTAAATTTATTAAGTTAAAACTGAGAATTTTACATTTATGTTTATAAAATTGACTTTAAGATAGATTCTGTATAAAGTTTATGAGTTAAATGTAAATTCTAACGAGTTTCTCTTATCTATACTACATTATAATATATTTGAGACTATTCTATAATTAGAAATGCTTAAAATTCAGACTTTTTTCTTGCTTATTATGGAAAAATTTCAAAATTAATTTGTCATGAAGCACGTTAGTTAGGAAGTTTGTTAGGAAGCGGTTGGTTGTTCAAACTAAAATTATTTGGCTTAACCATCTCTAATATCTCTACTTATAATGCATAAAGACAACTAAACGTGTAACCAAATAACGCAAAATATAATTACAGAGTACCCGCCGCCGCATTGCACGGGTACCGTTCTAGTTATATAAAAGATACGGGTTATATATCATATACTATATAAATATAAGCCTGTTAATTGCACTTGTAGAAAACCTAAAAAATGAATCATTAACGCGGCTATTACCATGATTGCAACTTCGAGTTTGATGCATCCTCTCTGCTTTCGTCATGTTGTCACTACCAATTATAGTGGTATAGTTAGTTGCCGTTCAAACAATAAAAAATAAAGTTAAAAGGGAATTTTGTTTTAATAGTTTTGTCGGAAATCTTGAGTATCTTCATTCTTTGGGTCACATAGTTTCACCCATTTTCGCACGAGAAATGATTAGGAAGCCTAAACTTATGCCTAATTTTGTGCTTAAGAGTATGTGGCATTAGCCCATTGGTTTATGATATGGTAGGTCCCTCAGTTGCAACCAATGAAAGAGTGACACCCAAGTTTAAAAACAAAATTAGGCATGAGTTTAGGCATCCCAATCATTCATCTTTTCACACGACATACAATTTCGGGTTAATTTAACAATGAGTAAAATGGTTGTTGGTGATTGGGTTTTTAAAAGTGAAGCTTTGGATTTGCAATTTGTTTTTAGAACGGCAATTTTAGCTATCTCACAATATTTATACCACAAATTAATTTCACATGTCCTAAGCAGGATTTGAATCCATGACCATTTGGTTGAGGTTCTCACACAACATGAGGTGCCGTTGAGAGACAAACCCTTTAGTTGAATTTGCAATTTAGCATAAAAGGAATAAACCATGGTTGAGGAGCTTCTCACACAACATGAGCTAGTAATCAGGATCCACCCAAAGAATTGCCTGTCGGATCAAAATAAAGATGAAAAACTCATTAACCTTGTCAAGTCTAATGGAGATTAATGGCTGGAACGAAATTTATAGCATGTAGATTTGCAACAGGTCCCCTTCGTTTTTGCCAGACATAAATCCACTTCCAAGAACATAGAATGTTGTATTTTGCCCACCAAGCAAAAACTTCATTGTGATTACAATTTGACAATCATATCTTACAACAACAATCTTTCATTCGAAACACTATACAAATCATTAATAATTCACTGAACATTCCGTTTGATTGTATAAAGAATAATCGTGTAGAAAAACACAATATATCACAAGATATTGATAGAACTCTCACAACTACCAAAAATAAAATAATAATAATAATAATAATAATAATAATAATAATAATAATAATAATATGACAATGATAGATGAATATATTCTATACTACAAACCGCTCAAAAAGGTAAGGTATGTAACTTTCATACCTAAGGGGTCCACCTTATATCTAAACCAATACCAATTGTGATTCATGGCAGCAAACCAAACGCACCCTTAACCAGTTAAACAACACTGATGGGATCTGTTATAAAACTTAAAATAGCTTTTTGTTTCCAAATTAAATTTATTTTGACTTTGAGTACGCTATATTTGTTACACTTTTCGTGTTTCAGTAACATCTAGGTGGCCCAGTTTTACATCGACTTTGGTACACGTGTTGTGGAAGAATTGGAAAAATATTCGACAAAGGACGTGTTTGTTTGATTGTGTGGAAAATAAGGTTGCTTTGAGTATTCGTCCACTTAAATGAAAGTAAATGAAACGTTAGTGTTTTTGGATGTTAGCATAAAAAAAATAAATAAATAAATAAATAAATAAATAAGATTCCTTCCTAAAATCTAAGGCATCTAATTGGTCTGGATTAACATATGGAAACAATAAACAAGTCGTGGAAAAAGGGAAATTAATCGTCACCACTCACCAAGAATACTTTAAACAATAATATCTTTGTCTAAATAACAAATAGATCCATACATGTGTAAGTCACGTACGTTGGACCATGAGTAGTAACATTATCCCAAATGCTCATGGTCAAAATGTCAAGTAATACTATTCGATGCTGATTGCTGAAGTATGTGTGAGTGCAACAAATATGACCAAAACATGCATCAAACTGAGAATAGCGCCTGCTTTGTTTACAAAAGCCCAGAAGGTACATAACAACATGCATGATGGTTTAAAGGCTCACATATGATGCGCATATGAGTGAAGGAAGAGTGAAAAGATCATCTTCGGTTAAAACCAAGCGAGTCAATGGGCATATTTGAAGAACTATGGTATAAAACTACTTTTTTCTTGTGCACCGTCTAATATTTAAACTCGTAGGGTAAGGTTGAAATTGTTGTAATATCGAATTTACAGCTTCGGTCTAATATTTCATTTGGGCAGTTCCATGGATATAAAAAAAAATGGATATAATTGTAACGGCTAGAAAACTAATACACATATAATCTCATTTCATTTGAACTATGAGATAGACATTTGTGTTCGGTTGAAACAGGAGCCCAAACATTGAACATTATTACATTAAATAGACGTTTGAGCCGCAACTGTTACAAACGATCAGTAGATTTTGTGTGGTACAATCAACAATAATTTGCATCCATTTGGTCTTGGCCGTCCTTTCCAACGAAGAAATCCTTAAGATGATCCATTTGGCAATCCCTGGCGATACCCAAGAACTATAAGTACGTGAAGGTTATGATGATGGCCAAGCTCGTTTGATCATTTTGGATTATTTATGTTGTACTCAAACTCATTATTCAGTGATAAGAATTACACAAATTTACAATATCAAGTTGTTTAAGTGACCGAATACTGAAAATTAAACCCGAGTCACGATGCTGGAAAACACCGTAACTGGGGTGAAGAAAGGGACGATATCATTTAAGTGAAGTCCAGTAACACTTCTAGTTGTAGTTGTAGCTCTGCTACAATTGACACGGTCTCATGAACAACAATCGGTATCGGAGCTCCATGAGTCTAGCTCTACAAACTGGTTAAAACTCGAGTTCACGATGAGAAAGAGTGTGGATTTGAAGTAAATTATGATCAATTGCTTATTTTTTATGAATGGGACAACAGAATGATGGGATTATTGGAATGCAATTTAGTATAGACAAGATAAATAAAAACTTTAGCTTTAAGATAGGTGGTGTAATGGTGATGATCGACCATGGTGATTTAAGGTGGTTTTAGGCTTGGTTTATTTGTGCTGAGGTGGTGGTAATTATAAAAGGGGACGATGTTATTGTTTTTGCTGTACAATGTACAAATTATGAAGCATGATATTAGAAGTGAAAAAGGAGTTCGCTAATGTATGATTGTGAAGTCAATGGACAGTGATAGACCGTTACATGTTTGATTATTGTGGATGAGAATTTTCCTAGACAAGTAGTACTAGTTTGAACTTTGAATGTTAAACAAACCCACACGACTCTGTCTCTAGAAATTTAATGGAACGTGTGGGGTTCAAACTAAGGAATTTATTTTCAATAATTGCATGTAGTAGTAAACTAAATTTATTAAAAAAAATTGCTAAATACATATAGTACGTGTGGTGTTCAAGTTAAATACAACACAAACCCATTCATCAACCATCCAACTATCCAAACTTATACATGTGACAAAGATTAAAATAAGGAACCTAGAGAAATGGACTCCTCAAATTTATAGTGAAAACATTTTAGTTTTCACTTTTATCCCTCAATTTCTCAAACCATGCCTTTAGAAAAACTAGCAATCTTTATATTAGTGGTGGTAACAACAACATCCGCATCACGACCAGGAACAACATATGACGCCGAAAAAATGGCCAAAGATGAAGAAGAAAGAATGGCTAAAATGTTAGAATGGTCGAGAATAGCAACGCCTCCATCAGATATGGTAGCTCCATCGCCAGGAGGTCCAATTTCGTGCACGGCCGCTTGCATGGATATTTGCATGGTGTTAGAACCTCCTAGTGATCATGTATGTGAGCTTGCATGTGAATTTGGATGTGCACAAGTACGTGGTAGAGGAAAAATTAAGCATCTTCCTCATACGCATAAACATAACCATGTGGACCATCATCGTGATCATTAGATTTTTTTTATTCATTTAGAGTATATGTTATAGCATTCGTGAATCATTCTTAATTGTTTGTTAACTTGTTTCGTCTCAGTAGATTTTCTAACAGTCGAAAAATTTTCTTAATTCTTATTTGGTTACCATTTTTGAATGGACACTAACGAAGTCGGATAGTCATATGTTCCTAATCATCAATTTCACTTCATACGACGAAGGATGTGGATACCACCATAGATAAAATGTAAACATATTATGAAAAACTTGCAACTATTCGGGGCGATATACCTTGATGCTCAAGAAGCTAGAGTTCAACCTAATTAGCACCCGTCTTTCTTGTCCTAATTTAAAACAAAGTCAATAGAGTATATTCATGTTACAATCTTAAGATGCCACTATATATCGCCCACCTAGAGCCATAAACTCGCTATTCATATAAAACTGATGTAACACATATATATAAATGTCCTTAAAGTCTAGTGATCAATATGACGTTCAAGGAATAGCTAATAAAACGATAAACAATCCCACAACACATTGTTAATGGCCTTGATCATGTTATATAACTAAAAGTTTTTTGTTTATGACTATCCTTTTCAATTGATCTTAATTTTTATGTTTAAAAAAAAATAATAATAATAATAATAAAACCTTAAAATTGAATTTACTAATAAATTATATTAAATTAAAAAGATAACTAAATATATAATTAAAAAGTCAACCATAATATTCCACCAGATTTCATAATAATCCTTATGGACAAAAAAAAAACAACATGAAACCATAACCAATCCAAACTGTTCCTCCTAATGACAGATAGATTAACTCCTCCTAATGACAGATAGATTAACCAACCTGTGACTATTATTCCATAAACCAAATCTTTTTAAAAAAAAATCTCACATAGCCAAAGATGGTATTCAACACCATATTAATCGCATCAACAGCCAGCGTATCAGCTGATATATGGCAATCTATAGCATGTTCAACAGAACGAATATCGGGTGAAGAGTTACTAGATCTGGTGATATGTTTTCCACTTCAAGAACTAGCTCGTTTCGTGATATGTGTATGGAATTTTCTATGTCTTCCTTGGTCACCTCATGTTGAGTCTTATTATTCTTCTTATAATTATGATCATGATGATGAGGACGGTGATGAGTATTTGAGCTTGGCTGGCGCTAGTTTTTCGGGTTATGATACGTACTCTGATAGTCATTCGGATTGATTTCATGGCATACGTGTATAGGACTCTTAAAGGTTTCGAATATTTGTTATGTTTGGAAATTTTATTTGTATATAGTTGTTGCATTTGATTTAATCGTGTTAAATTCTATTTCTTTGTTATTGATGCTAGATTAAAATGTTAATTGATTGATTCATTGATGGTCGAACTGGCTATACATGATGATCGTTTCGTTAGTTTGATGTATTTGTTAGAATTACAATTTGATCGTGTAGAACATGGAAATAGCAAAAGATACACAGCTTACAAACAAATAAGTACTTTTTGATCATGCTATACACCAATTCTTTCGTTACTAAAAAGTAAAAATAATTACTACATTGATAAGTCCCATCTTACTTAATTAGCACTTAGAGCCCATAATAATAAAACAAATTAGCATGGCATGACATATATAACTGATGCTGAAAAGTTAAAGTAAATCTAGTAATGATAGGAAAGGGAACCGACTCACCGGAGGCCCAGGACTGGTGTCACGACCAACATGAAAAGATAAATCGCGTAACACTGTGATTTAAAAGAACACGAGAACATGATTTGCATATTCTCAACCAATGAGCTACCATCGCGATGATTGATAACCATTAATATTGCATGTTTTTTATAGTTAAAAAACATAACAAATAACAATATAAATGGACATAGAATCATAGATTATGTATTTTGGTGACCAGCACAAACAATATATAAAGATCTGTTCTAAAGTCTAGAAAGCAGCCCAATCCCATGAAACTTTGGCCCAAAAAAATCAGAACGAAATTGGCCCATTTGCAACCTTTTATATGAAAAGTTGACTAGGGGGTGTTTGGCTGCCAAGAAATTACTCATATACCCTCAATCCATATATAAAAATTAAAAATCACATAAAATTCATCTTCCTCATAACCCTAATTTTCTCTCTTCAACACTGGCAAAAGAAAAAGTCATTTTATACCCTATTCAACAAGAGTTAATCACACAGATAGCTTGCGTTTTCGTCGTACTCATGATGCACTAGCTTCGCTTTTTCTATCTTCACGTAAGAAGTTGTATTATATATATACATGCATGTGTTCTAACTACTAGGGACCAATCACAAATCAATACACGTTATTACTTTATTAGTCATTAATGAATGTTGCTAGTTTGATTTGTTTAGCTTCATATTTCTTCAATTATTAAAATGATCGTGGAACTCAGTAAATCGTTAAAAGCTTGTTACTCGCCATATAAAGTGAGGATATATGAGTTTCGCTTATTTGTGCAATTATATTAGTTATAACATGAGTTATGGCAATACAAGTATCTTAGCGTTACAACTCTTCTCCATGATCATTCTACTACGTTTTTGTTATGGTCCAACAAACATGTTTACCCGAGCATACTTTTCTGTGTTTAAATTATCACTATCTTTTTTTATAACACGATAATCTTTTGCTTCGATCTCTTCTTTTTAACATGATGTTCTTTTGTTGTTTATGTGTTTAGGGGGGAGGGTAACCCACGTTAACAAGCACTAGGGACTAAAAAAAAAAAATCATCCCACCCCCTATAACAGGGTTGAAATTGAAAATACTAATTGAGGTGGAAGTAAGTTAAGGTGAGTTAAATGTAAGTTATGTTACCGGGGTGGAAAGTCAAGAGTTAAGCAATTTTGATCAAAACTATAAACTTTCATCATACTAATATCAGTCGTAAACTATGTCAAGTGACATCAATTGTCTAATATCAGCAAGCAACACACAATGAGAACAAAAATGCAAATGTCACCAGGAAGATAAATTACAGTACTTTAAAAATGCAAATGTCACCAGGAACAAAAATGTAAAGGCTTCGATTTGCAATTTTTCCTTTTATGTTTTTATTGTTTTTTAGGAAAGTGAAAGTGTGTGTTTAGGACGTTTTTAATTTTTATTAGGTTTATTTTTCTCCAAGCTAACTACTTTACCTATAAATATAGTGCTTGTTTTCATTATTTATCAATCTTGGAATTTATTAATACAATTTTGTTTTAGAGTTTATCTCTGTTAGGGAGGTTTACCCTCGTTTATCGACCCTTGGATTAGGGTTAACAAAATCCGCGTCCTGCGTCACGATCATGAAAGGTTTATTAGTTGTGATTTTGTTTGTTTATATAGATATAGATATGAAGATTTAACTCTTGTTTCATATGTTTGTTACTTGTGTAGTTAGTTGTGTTCTAAAACTAATAAGAAATTTATATTTATGCTTAAGTTCAATTTAGAATTTGCTAAGATGTTAATTTGTTATGTGTACTGAACAATGTTGTTAATAGATTTTCATATAAACTAATACTGCAGCCAGGGATATGGATAGGCTCAGCAACCTTCCGCCAAGCATAATAGAAACGATCCTATGTCATGTACCTATTCAAGAGGCTGGAAGGACAAAGTATCCTGTCTAGGGAATGGAGATACCGCTGGACTAAAATTCCTAACCTCATGTTTAATGAAAATACTTTTCAAGTATCGACTGCTAATGGGGCTGAGTCGTCCATTCTGGATCAAACACATGAGCAACGAAGTAATAGGCTAACTATGGACAGGAAGAGTAAACTTATATATGCTGCATGCCAAGTTTTGTTAATTCACGATGGTCCAATAAACGAGTTCACCCTTTCTCTAAGCCCATCGAAGAAACATGTGAAGATTGACCCTATACTAACTTATTTGTCAAGGAAAACTAGAATCAAGAAACTAAAATTGGACTTTGCTTGGCCGATGCACTATCTACCCTTGTCACACTACTCATTCGGGCACCTAACAGACCTCTGTCTCATTCTTTGTTGTTTTCGCCTTCAACCAACATTCAATGGATTTGGTAATCTCACAAGTTTAAACCTGCAAGAGGTAATTATCTCTACGAGTACGCTGCAGCATCTCCTTTCCAATTCTCCACTGATTAAGACTTTGGTAATTTCTTATCTTGTTAAGATAGAATTCGATCATACCCTGGCTTTCATTACATATCTCACTATTGTAAATTGCTGCAGGATATTCGCAATCCATGTATCATTGATACCAAAGACGGTCCCACCTTTAGTGAGATATTTGAGTGTTTAGCGGTGATTGAAACTTTTTCTATAACGTTTCGTGTAAGTTTCTTCTCATGATATATAATTAACTAATTCTAGCTTGGGAAAAAGAGATTGCTTATTTGTAACCTTTGTTTTAGGCGTTCCGGGATTTTTCTGTTGACAAAGTTCCAAGAGAGCTTTCAACCACATTCATCCATCTCAAATACTTATGTATAGATGACGTATACTTCAATAGCAAAACTCATTTATCTATTCTTGCTCTTCTTATAAAAAGCTCCCCGAACTTGGAGAAACTTAAGGTAAGGGTTATAACATATATCCATCTTGTTTTCTGTTTTTCATTATTCTTATTATGTCAAAATACACTTACACAAGACACCTGATGTAGGTTTTCGACAATTCAAAGTTTGAGATGTCTAAGAGAAGGGACGACTACTTCAGAGTTGAAGATTATTCAGATATTATGTTGGAGCGTCTGAATGAACTAGAGATTACATCTTTCATCAATGCCAAGAATCAGTTGAATTTTGTGAGGCTTATCTTGGCCAGGTCACCTGTGCTGAAGAAGGTTAAGATATTCCCACACTCTGAAATTCTTAAGAAAAAAAAGTCGACGATAAAGTCGCAGATTTTAGGGGCTTCCATTACCTACCCATGTGCATCACCGGAGGTACAAATCATTGTTGCAGACTAAATGCACTTCTAGAAGCATTCAAACAAACAAGCTTTGTGACTTCTAATTGTATCCTGCGACTGCAGATGCACTTGTGAGTACGATATTCAGTTTGTCAATATCTGCTCAGTAATGGAAATCTGGGTTCTATGGTTATCTGTTTCCAGAATTTTGAGTCCAATATAAACTTTAACAAATTTTAGGGATTTAAGCACAAGTCCTTTAGTAGCTAGTACTTTTGAACTCAAACTCAAATAAACATGAGTTAACAAACATCCATTGAGTAGTTGTACATATATTTCTTTGGTTACTTTGGATAAGTTAAATGGTCTTTAGTGGTTGATTTGTGCCTTACCCGAATTGAGAAGCGATGGAGTTGATAATGCTTTTTTATCGACTACTGTCATTTTTTTCGTACGTATAAGAACTTTTCCTAAATTTCCACTTTGATTTTTAGCAATGGTTTTCCATTTTGGATTTGTGCAAAATTTGTTTACCTGACTGACATTAAGAGTCTAGGTTTGTTGACTTCCGGTGTTCAGTATCTACAAATAAACGATCATTTTTAAATTCTTTTTGGCATTGAGTTAAACTGATCTTGCTGTATATCGTTCCACTCCCATACCCCGTTCCGACGGGATTGGGTATTGTTGTTGTTGTTGTTGCTATACATCGTTCAGCTTTTTCTTTGATAAATTTTTAATTCGCTTTTGAGCTTTCACAAATTGGTCAACCGATTACTTTTGTTGTTTTGTTCCCTTGAGAATTCAGACAATGTTGATTTTGGTTATGTGCTAATGGTAGAAGTTGATTAAGTAGGTACTTTTAATTGAGACACATTTCCTATCATTTTACCCGTTTGGTTTAAACTTCTCATAGAAAAGAATTATTTAAACTAATTCAATGGTTAGATAAAGGTTTCATATCCTTTTACCCGTTGAATATGAGATGAGTTACTGCTCATATCAAATTCAATGGGTCATTTCCGGGAAAAAAAACATTGCTTTTTTACCTAGTTTATGTTTACGCCGTAACACCAGTAGAATGATTCAAGCAGGCCCTGCATGGATCAGCATCCACTGCCCCTTCTCTATCGGATCTAAGTGTTTAACTGGTCAGCTTATAACTAAACATACCCTTTGTTATCTGGTAAATCTTAACTAATATTAACTGCACTATTTTTTACGCCTACTTTATTTCTACAGGTGATGAAACAGATCAATTTCTTAATTCTTTTGCTAAGGAACTTTTCTGCAGGTAATACACTAATACTAGATATTTTATATCAGACTATAACTTATTTGTGGTTTGCTTAAAGTTACAAAGTTGTTCCTATACTATATGCAAAAAATGTTCGGCATGTGCACTGTTTGTAGTCACTTTTGCTCATTTAACTGTGATTCATTTAACTTTTGGTCTCTCATCAAGTATGTAATTTTCACCGAACCACATTGATTGATGATTTATGTACTTTACACTTAAAACTATCACGAGGGTGTTTAGGATCGCTTATATCTTCTGCTTGTGCCCCTATAAACATAAGCAACTTAAAAGTTGCAGTTTAGGAAAATAGTGTTTGGAACTTTGGATTAGTTAACTATAAGTTATCGAAATAAATGTATTTTGGAGTAGAGAAAATTAAGAACGTTTAAGGATTGCGTGACTTTTTCTAAACGCTTAAGGTAAAAAGATAATTGTAATTTCATCTCAAATAAGCACTCTTACATTGCTAATTTTCTCCAATATAAGCGGATAAATAGAACTGTAGAAGTAGTATGGATCATACAAACACTTAAATTTTCAAGTTAATATGTTTTGCTTCGAGTTGATCTATTTGCTTGTATGTACAGGTATCTCAAAATCAATGGCGGTGATTAGCATGTGCAAGTGGAGCAGCCGCACACAGCCACAATTTATGAGGGGCTTCCGATTTAGTGTATGTACATTAGTATTTATACATGTCTAACTTGCATTTTTATAGCCCTTTCTAAATATTATGTGAGGGGACATCCGATTTAGTATATGTCCATTAGTATTTATATATACATGTCTAAGTATATTATGTTTTCCATAATAGTTAAGCTTTTCGTGATTCACGGGGCCTCATTCGTAGTTTCGCACCGGGCCACCCAAATCAATAGGACGGCCCTGCTCAAAAAGCAATCTCATGTAAAACATCTATATATCTTGAATCATCATAATGATGATAGAGTAATGTTTGTGTTGTTGTTTTGTCAAGCTTCTGCTCTCTCGTATACTGTATTTCCCTCTTCCTTTAGTGTACTAATAATACATGTTAAACTCATAGAGTTGTAATACCAAAAATTATCGAATGTGTAGTTTTGGCACATAATGGAATCCTGCTTATGACCATGAATAAAGATGCTGAAGAAACTGAAATATCGAGGTACCCTAAATAATATGTGACTTGTCGTTTTTTACTAGCTGTAATGTTCAATCGCTTCATTCGATTTTGTTTTGCTTTGCACCCGTATGTAGTAGTTAGTTGGTATGATGGAAGTGATCACATGTTAGAATATGTCTTTGCAAGAGCATTTTACTGTCACGCAACCTTGTTAATGGATTTTAAGACCTACTTTTATCGGTTATTTTGTTTGTATGGTTTGGTAAGAATTGTTTGTCGCATTCCATCTCTTTCAAGCTAAAATGGTAGTGTAACTGGTAAATGATGTCTTTCATATTCAGCGAAGAGTCCCGTTATTTTGATTTATGAAAATTGCTACGATCTTAAACGGACATTAACAATTTGCTTTTCAGATCACAACGATTTTCTCATATTTTTTAGACTAATTAACTTTTTTTAATCGCATAGTTATATGATTTGTAAACACAGACTTGCATATTTGACTCCGAAAACCTGTCATGCTTATTGTTCATACGTGCTAGCGCGGTTAATTATTGTGTATGAAATACAGTCACGAATGTAACGACATGAGACCAGGCATTATTACATGGCCAGGTAAATTATATTGGTCCATTAGACCAAAAGTGACTTTTTTGCAAAAGAGAAAAAGCTGAAAGTGTGATAGTTGAAGATAAATTCAACTTGTATCACGAGAGCTTATGTTATGTTGTTGTTGTATAGTGATTCCTGAATAATTGAAAGAGACTGATAGACGTGACTGGATCATATATTTGTTGGTTTTTGAGTGAGAATTGCACCCTTACTTCACCAACTTTGGGAGTGTTTGGATGCATGGCTATTACTAGCAATCACTATTTTGTGTATTTTTACATGTTAAGTTTTCGTTTTTCTTCCTGTAAAAATGATTAGGGCTTGGATAATACTTGTAGGTAATAAGCTAAACTATCTCATTATGCATTTCCAATTAGTAGTTTCATGTTTGATTGATATAGCTTAGTGTCACGACGTGTATTTTGCGAGACCACCAAGATTGGAATTCCGGAAGTATATACACTAGTCTTGAAGACTCGAGAACAATGTAAATTTCAAATCGGTAACGAAGAACTTCTTGTTAGAAAATGAAAGAAAAAAAAATGTAAGAATCAACGATTCTATATTTGACTACTCATTGTCTTATCATTTAGTGTAGAAACATGTTCGCAGTCATTCATGATCGTTTTAGAACCATATGCAAATGTTTTAGAAAACAATAAAGTGCTTATGTTAGAAAACATGTTGATAGCTAAACACAACATATAACCATAATCATATGTAGTTTAAGATTATAATACTAAAGAACTAATGGTTGCCATGTTTGAAGGAGACATCACACATTTTCCCAAATGTGAGTGTGAGGATCATTAGCATGTAAAGAAGACAACCAAATGCAAAAAGGTCTTGTTGGAATTCGTATATAGATGTTGATGTTTCAAGTGTTATCAAAACATTTGAAATCTTGTATTTATTGATCTTTCTTATAACATGTGAGTATAAATTTTGGTATAATGTGATTGTTGTTTTTTGAAGTTTAATTGGTATACAAATGTTAGAAACCTACCAATGACATTAAATTACAAGTGAGTGATCTTGGACGAATTTAATTGCTAAACATTTCTATTTGTAGTTTTCTAGTTTTTTTAAAGAACTCTGAAAGTGTATCAGAGGATAGATGACAGTGGCTAGCTTCATCAAATGAGCATTTTTTATGCCTCACAGTTTATTTTTCGAATGGTCATGCAGTGTTGAATAGGGTAGTGCTTTCAGCTGGTAGACATCTTGTAGAAAAAGTGAAGACGAATGAATCTTTTATTGATAATAACCAAAGGATTACAAACCAAAGTCCAAACTGATCTCAATCAGTGAATACAATAACTTGACCTCAATCAAGTATAGAGAATACCACCAGTTAGCAATGATAATAGCTCAATCTGATCTCAAGCAGATTAGCAACCAAGAGATAACGTAACCTGATCTCAATCAGGCAAAACAACAAAGGAACAACCACGGGTACTCCAGCTACACTGTCGTACCCCTAATATCTATATTGATATTAGTTCTATTACAATCAAGAAGAATGAAAATGAGGCTGATAATCGCTTAACAATAATAAGAGATATCAGCTTTAGGTGATGGTGTAACGGCTATGTAAAATAGCCGTTGGGGAAGATAGGCAGGGAGTTACATCTTGAGAGAGTTGTCTTATTATCTTTTATCAGTTGTGTGTATTCATATATATCCCCACTCCTGAATATAACCGTTGTGTATCTTTTTATTGAGATTGAGATTGAGAGTGAGACAGCATAAAAGCCCAGCTCAACAACTTTCTACACAAACAACTTTAGCACTCCAACCTTTATCAACCCGCTACAACCAGCAAGCACAAGAACTCCTTTATAACTGAAAATAGACAAATGACAATATTAGCCCCTGTAATATATCCGGGCAAAGATTATATTTCAACATCCCCCCTTAATCTTAGCCTGGAAAAACATCAAACAACCCATTTTAGAAAGCAACTTGAAAAACTGAGAAACTTCTTAAGACTTTGGACAGAAAAATCTGCAATTGTTTTTCATTGTTTCAACAATCCTGGAAAATATTTTATTTCTTTCAAAGTGCAAGATAATAACCAAGTTGAAAAACAGAACACAATATAATCAAAAAAAACTTTTTTTTTTTTTCATAGCCAAAGGGACAAACCCTAGAACCAGCAACCTGCTCTCAAGCAGGTAAAATACGAAACACTTCAACCTGATTTCAATCAGGTAAACCAAGGGCAGAGCAGCTTTAGTATCAAAGGGACCGAACCAAAGAGCCACGCTAATCTTAATCAGCAATAACCATCACAGCTGCAAACTGACATAAACAACAAGAACAACGTACAACCTGATCTCAAGCAGGTGTACAACCAACATCACAATCTGAATAAAATCAGACAACCATGGGTAAATGCAAACTGATATAAATCAGCAGCAAAAATAACAACAACCTCCTCTCAAGCAGGTTAATACAGGAACATGTTGAGCTTGATCTCAAGCAGGCGAGAAATATGAAACGCTTAAACCCGATCTCAAGCAGGTAAGCAAAAAAGAAAGGAGAAGACTCCAATCTTTAAAACCGATAATATTAATCAAGTTGTTACTCAGGAAGGACCAAATCTGTTCTCAAACAGATTGATCAATCACTTGATCTCAATCAAAATTATAACCAATGAACCCATATGATAAAGACCCAAAAACATCCAGATGTTGCAAAGGCCATATTCAGCCTCTGTAGATAACTTTGGACCGAAAAACACCAGCTGGTAACAACCAAAACACCAGCTGGCACCAGGAATATGGACTCCTTTCCTTGGAGATCCCTTCAAGTACCTGAGTACTTTAAAGAGCATCCCTAAGATGAGAGTTAGGATGCGAATGTCAACCAATCCTCCCTTCAATCTTGGAGTTAATACACCACACATAACTAGGTGACTAAAAAACTTGTTTTGAACAACAGAAAATTTTGAAAAATTTAACTCCAAGATTGAAAACAAACTTTATTGACTCCAAGACTTGAAATAATAACACACTTGAGCGGTGACATCACATTCTTGAAAAACTTATTGTCAATAGGTATAAAAAGATAATTCCATGATCAACAACTTGAGAATACATCTCCTCAGAGACAATCCATTTCAAAAAAGGTTTTTTTTTTTTTTTTTTTTTTTTTTTTTTTTTTTTTTTTTTTAAAGTCATCATACAACTAGAGTTTAATCAACTTGGAACTGTTTTTCTTAACAACTTCCAAAGCAACGAGCATACAAATTCTCTTTCAACCAATCACACAACACAACTGTTGCAACAAACAGCCTCAAATATATCTAAGGACTGAAGAACACCACCAGAGAGAATCAGAAAAGATTCAAGAACAGGTTCTTCCAAAAAGAAGAACCTAAAAACTTCCCACATGAGCTTCTTTAGAAGTCACTTGGTAAACCAATCTTAACCAAAGCCATGCGAAGACAACACAGCGAACAACGTGGGCAAGGGGTCACCAATCCCCAAGATCCACAACGTGGGCAAGGGGTCATCAATCCCCAAGTTCCACAAGACCACGTAACATGTCCACAAATATGCTGAGTAAAAATCAGCAGCACCAAACAACTAACATGGCATGGTATCGCAGCATAAACGCCCCATTTTGGGGCCGCAATTGAGCAAACAAATGCCCCACTTGCTGTTGTAAAAACAGCAGCAGTTTACTTCATTTGAGGCGAAAAAAACAGCATACAACAAGACCATATTGCGCAGAAAAACAACAATAAACTGATCATATTTGAGCGGAGAGAAAAAACATACAAATCACCCAAGATATGGGCCGATGAAGCAGCCAAAAAATACACCATTTAGTGCAGGAAAACAAGCATACAAACACGCATAAAAAAGCAACAGAATCAGCAACGACACACTCTATTTGGGTGGGTTGTGACAGCAGAAAAAAAAACCAAACTAAGCGCACCCTATGTGGGTTTACCAAGCATATAGTTAACAACCAAAGATCATATAGTTAACGACCAAGAAAGCCAAAACATGACAGCTACAAGGCTAAAGTATAAGCAAAGGACCACAAATGCAACGCACCCTATTTGGGTCAAACAACAAACAAACAAACTACAACCTAATATAATCAACTAGAAGGCATAAACAAGAATGAAAAGCTGATAAACAAGCTTAAAAAAAACAACAATCAGGTAAACAAATAATCATTTAAGCAATACTAACAATAAGCACCTACAAACCTAAATAAAAAGAAACCAACCACCCACTTGGGTATAGTAGGCTGGGTTTGATAAGAAGCCCAAGTAGCAGAAACACTGCATCTCTACATAGCTATAAAAAAGGCTAGAAAGGCAACATATATCAGGCATAAAAGCATAGCAACAGAAGAAGAACAAAAAACAACTAATCACACAAAGAAGTCCTGATTTTACCAAAATCAGGTAGGAAAGATGACTTACAGAGATTTAGCAGCAGCGGAAGACGAAGGATAGAAAATCCACCATAACAACTCCAAGGACCCTTAAGCAGAATCCAGACCAGCTAAACATGAAACCTTCACTTGGGGTTTCGAATAGGCTAAGAACAGCAACACTTAATCCAGAACACGGACCAGAAGTAATTGCCCCAATCCATAGTTCGCCAGAAAGGATGAACCCCGAACAGAAATAGATCACTAAGTCTTCGAACAGTCTTAAACAACTGCAGCACCAGCGACTAGGGTTCTGATAAAATAACAATACCACTTGGCAACTTTAACCACAATCGACCACGAGTTGGGATGAAAACACCAATAATAGCAAGGCTGAATATCAGCCGCAAAGACTGAATACCAGTCAACCTCCACTTGGGGCTAGAGCATTGAAGAAGAAGGTGGAAAAGCCTCACAATACTCTTAGTGATAACGAGCAAAAAACGCCCAATATTGAATCAACAGTGATAACGAGCAGAAACGCCCAAACCAGAAAAATAGGGTTTCACAAATCCCAGCCAAGAAACTCCAGAAACCAATGATGGTTGTTAATAAATAGCCTTAATTAACCAATTAAACCTTCAATTGGAAAAACCCCAATTCAGAAAAATTAGGGTTCTTCGAACAAACACCTAATTCACCGGAGCTTTAATCCAATCAGCAATTACCCCAACAGAAACGTTGAATTAACAATAATACAACCAGAGGAGTCACCAATTTCAACCAGTTCAGAAAGCTTAGGGTTTTACGAATCAACCCTAATTCACCACTTCGATGGGATTTATGAATCAAACCACAATTCACCAATTCGATAGAACCTGTCTCTGATACCATGTAGAAAAAGTGAAGACGAATGAATCTTTTATTGATAATAACCAAAGGATTACAAACCAAAGTCCAAACTGATCTCAATCAGTGAATACAATAACTTGACCTCAATCAAGTATAGAGAATACCACCAGTTAGCAATGATAATAGCTCAATCTGATCTCAAGCAGATTAGCAACCAAGAGATAACGTAACCTGATCTCAATCAGGTAAAACAACAAAGGAACAACCACGGGTACTCCAGCTACACTGTCGTACCCCTAATATCTACATTGATATTAGTTCTATTACAATCAAGAAGAATGAAAATGAAGCTGATAATCGCTTAACAATAATAAGAGATATCAGCTTTAGGTGATGGTGTAACGGCTATGTAAAATAGCCGTTGGGGAAGATAGGCAGGGAGTTACATCTTGAGAGAGTTGTCTTATTATCTTTTATCAGTTGTGTGTATTCATATATATCCCCACTCCTTAATATAACCGTTGTGTATCTTTTTATTGAGATTGAGATTGAGAGTGAGACAGCATAAAAGCCCAGCTCAACAACTTTCTACACAAACAACTTTAGCACTCCAACCTTTATCAACCCGCTACAACCAGCAAGCACAAGAACTCCTTTATAACTGAAAATAGACAAATGACAATATTAGCCCCTGTAATATATCCGGGCAAAGATTATATTTCAACACATCTTGATCGGAGCGGATTTCATTATTGAGCTTCACTTTGAGGTTAACGGTATTCGCTATGGACCATAGATTAATAATGCATAGTAGATCGAGTGCGTTGATTTATCTAGAAATGTTCATAAAAAAGTTTGTTGGCGGTGCCGGGAAAATAGTTCACGTTACTTGAACCATAGCTACATATTAATATGTGTATGCATGTATTTCTTGTGAAATTGTTTCAGAGATTGTTATTTTGTTGATGTCTGAACTTTAATCACAAAATATATGTCGTCGCAACGCACGGTTAACTTGATAGTTTAATAAAATTGACACAAAAACTAGGCAATAATAAAAGGATATGATTTTCTGTCTACCACTCCTGTAATTGTTTACTGGCATTTTAATGGACATACAAACTCAGAAAGGTTTCCAACAAGTTTGTTAACTTGGGTTGTTTAAGTGTCTTTAACTCAAAATGTACCATATTTTGCGCTTAATAGAAATAGTCCATCACACCTCTGAAGAAGAAGTAAATGATAATAAAAGGACTAAATGGTCAATGTTACAAAATTCATTTCTTTTAGAAAAACAAAAATGACATCCATGCAAAAGTTTCATACGTGCAAATGTGCAATTAGGATTAAGCAGCGCGGGCCGAACGAGCTTCACGAGTTGTCCGTAAATCACATGGATTTTTCCTACGTAGCGTAAATTAACGTCAAATGCCCTATTTTTTTATGAAATAACTCTTGTGTTACGAGTCTTTTTTAGTTTTGATAAAATGCACTCCATGACGTTCATTTATGTGTTCGCCATTAGGATTAAGCATATATAAAAAATTAAAAATGCATGTAGCTCCGTCTATTCAAAATCACACTAACTTTTCTTACAAATAATTACAAGTTACTAAAGGATTAATTCTCAATTTCTCATGTCAACAACCAACATTGTATACTATTTACAACAGAAGTGTATAAAACATAAATAACTCATCTTAATAAACTTTTTATGTCAGTAATCTCTGCCCAAAATGTACATACTTTTATTTAAGTGGACCAATATCAAACCAAATAAAATATTAGAGGGTTATTTTATGCTTTATGAAAACTCGTGTCTTTGTCAAATGTTGACTAACCCAACTCTCAAATTGTCCCTAATCACACCACCGTCATTATACTTATGTGTACTGTCTAGTAAGACTAGTAGTAATATTGTTTTGTTTTGCGGCTGTTGTTTTCTATCATTATTGTAAGTTTAATATAGTAAAAACTTGGCATTGCCTTAGACCATCCGCAGACGATGGTCGTGGACTCGGTCATGTACTCGGTTTTTTTCATTAAAGACGCGTCTTACCTTGTTACACGATTGCAGTCTTCGATCATTTAATGCATAACTCGGTCGTATACTTGACCAAGTCCTCCTCTTTGTTGTGTGTGAGTGTTTGTTTATTAAATTGTTTTTGAGAGGTATATTTATGTTTAATTGAGGTAAGTTTTTTTTTATGGTAACTGCGGTCGCCTTATTATATTAAGTTTGTCGCCTTATTACATGCATTTTTATTAAGTGAGAAAGCTGAGATAACGCTGATGTAGTAGTGGTGACAGCGGCCATGTATGCTCACCATTACACTTAGTCTTACATTTAGAAAACTTTTTTATAGTTGTAAAAGTAATAATTTATTAAAATTAAACGGGTCATCTCATGATAAACATCTAGTTGGCTAATTAATGAAGATTATTAAAGAATAGGTTTGTGTTCTCGAGTTTCTTTATTAGAGGAAAAGAAAAAAAATGAAAGGAAATAGAAAAATTATCGTGTTCTCGAGTTTTTCTCAAACAGGAAAAAATGAAAGAGAAGGGATTTGATAGGCAAATCAATATGTTTTTTCCTCCTTGCCTTAATACGAGAGGATTTGAACAGAAACAAATTTACACCTATAAGTATTTTTTATAAAATAACTAACATAGCCCTCATTATTTTATATATTTTTTGTTATATATGTGTATTTTATGTTTTAAAAGTTATAACTATAATTTTGTCTTTTTTCCTTTCTTTTCATCCAACTCGAGAACACGACTTTGTTTATTTTTTTTTTTATTTCCTTTCAACTCGAGAACACGAAATATAAGTGCAGCTTCTTTTCTTGATCATGTCTATTCCTCCGAATAATAATAATAATAATAATAATAATAATAATAATAATAATAATAATAATAATAATAATAATAATAATAATAATAAAACTCGATAACACAAAATATCACTGAAACTTGTACTCACTGTGACTAGTTTTTTGGAAAAGTTAAGTCGGCACTCACAAGTAGTGCATGCGTTCAATGTTTCTCCGGCAATTCAAACATTTTAAAAAGTGTTGTAAAACTTTGCTAAATTATAAAAGGACTTGTACTAAGTTGTTAATTTATACATTATAAGAATCTTTTCAACTAAATGGTTTTTCTTTTCTTTTTTTTTCAAGTTTTTGATTCAAGTCCCGTCAGAAACATATGTGATATATTTGTAATGTATTAAGGTGATTAAAAAATAAATGTACAAGGGTTAATATTTGAAAGAAGAAAAATTGAAGGACTAGAAAGACAGAATCTTTGTCATGAGAAAACATTTTCGTGGATGAGACTCCACGTTGTGTTTCTGTGCTATTTGTCAGTTTTTATCACTAAAATTTTTTTCATTGGATTCTATTGCAAAGCATACTCATGCAATTTTGACTTTTTTACTTTGACCAAATAATCATTGTTTTTATTTCGGTCATATACTTTGAAGCCATAACCATTTACATTCTTTAAGTTTGATGCAAAAAATGAGTAGTATTTCATTAAGTTTGATCCTATTCCTATTGTAGTGTATTTATTTAGATTCATTTTGACTTCTTATAAACACAAAATGTCTCACATTGGTCATATGTAATACAAAAGCAGTTGTATGCAATGCTATCATTTAAAAGTTCAGTTTAATCAGCTTGTGTATTAATAGTTCTAAGTTGTTGACTTCTTGTCATTTTCTTTTTCACCAATTTACGTAACCTATTGAATGTATTTGCAATAAAGGCAATCTTTAGTGTCTCTATTATAAGTCGGCAACAATGTAAGACATGAATAAATAAAACTGATGAAAAAATTACGTAAACGTCTCAAATCAACTACTACCACGCAAAAAAACAAGTGTAGTATGAATAAATATTTTTACAAAGCTATAAAATATAGCATTTTCTTACGAGATGTTAACATTCATATGTAACATGATCCTTGGTTGATTAGAAATGTACATATTATTCTTAAACCATGGACATTAAACACCAATTTACTTAAAGAGGATTTGACCAACATCCCGGTGTGGGTTAAATTCCATGATGTCCCTCTGGCTATGTTTTCTGATGATGACCTTAGTTTGCTTGCAACATTGATTGGTACACCTAAAAGGTTAGATGCTTATACTAGCTGTTGATACAAAAGTTGGGCGTTCCTGATTATGGGTTCTTGCTCTCGTACCAATTCGCTACTTAGTACTTGTTACCTGCGCACTAAGAAAATAAACAACACCATTAGGCTTATCGAGGGATTGTCTCCCCCGATTAGACTCCGGCGTGAGAGTAAGTAATCGATTTAGGGTTCTCGTAGAGAGTTAGGGTTTGTATATCGTACCTTTGAATGAGAGATGTCATTCCTTATATAGGGGCTGAAACCGCGTAGGTTTCTTGCTCCTTACTCTTCGCACTCGTGGTGCTTATCGGGGTAAGGATATCTATTCCGTAAATAGAAGATCCTTATCACATGCCCGGTTGGTTTAGTTGGGCTTTAGGCTTCGTGAGCCCAAGTCGTTATTATTATGGCCCGTCATTCGTTATGATAGCCCACTCGTGGTGGGTTTGGGCCGAGTAATGTTTATCATTTGGGCTCATGGCCCATATATAGACTATACGTCATCATGTCCCTCCAGTCTAGTGTGCGCGGCTCGTAGCCGCGGATACTAGACTAATATTAACAGCGGTAAGCATAGCGGGAAAACTTTGAAATATTGCCGCCCATTGAAAGTGCAATGCACCTAGTCATAGGTATTTCAAACGTATACCTCGAAAATTTGGGGTAGTGTCCACGTGGCCCTCGTAAATCGGAAAAAAGTGCATGTACCGGTTCAGTTCCAGCCAAACATTTTTGTTAGTGGGATCCACATGGAGATGATCTAGGGTTTTTTACTCCCTATATAAGAGTCATCGCCCCCCTTTTTACATTTACACACAGTAAAAACACACACTCACCTTTGCTTACTTATTTTAAAAGCGTATTTTGCAAAGAAAGTATTTATTTTAGGTAATTTCTGTGTGCGTTTCTCATAGGATTATGAAAATGGTTGCCCAGTTAGAAGACTTTCGCTCTGCGATGACGGTTGAGGATGTTACGCAGTTTACATCTGACTACTTCGTGCCTCTGGATGTGCGTCCAGAGGCTCCAGATGTTGACGCGTGTATAGCCGATTTCCCCGAAGGGAAAATAGGGCTATACACAAAATTCTTTGAGTACGCGAATCATCGCGTACCAATATCTATCTTCCTGAGCGATTTGCTCAACCACTATCGCCTTCACATCTCTCAGCTGCACTGTATAGGTGCGGCTAAGATGTCGAATTTTGAAGTAAACTGCCGTTTACTTGCGATAGAACCGACCGTAGCTTTGTTCCGCTCCTTTTACCACACGACGTGGTCAAATGGGTGGGTTTCTTTTGCGAAGCGCCAGGGGGCGCTTCAGTGTTACACTGAGAAAGTAGATTCCCTAAGGAATTGGAGGGAGTACTTTTTCTAGGTTGATGATGTAGTCTTTCCCTCTCCCCATGAGTTTTATACTCAGGATACATTGCCAAGGGATGGGCGCCCCGCACCCGGTTCCTATAGGCTGACTGATGCGCAGATTCTGGATGCCAACCGCCTGTCCATTAACCCTTATCCGGAGGAGTTTTTGGTGCACATGGGGTTGAGTCGCTCTTATTTCGGCGCTGCGGATGAGGTGCCCACTTTTATTAGTGAGGATGGCCGGGGTGGGTGTTCGTCCCTTCTTCAAGTTTTGTAAGTCTTTTTATATGCGCACTTTTAATAACTGATCCCCTTTTTTTCTTTCTTGCTTTATTGATGCGCGCAGAGATGGACCTGTTCGCTGTTGTTAAGCTGGACAAGCCGAAGCAGGTGACTATAGGGGTGCGCCCTCTGAGGGAAGGTGAGCAGCCCCTACTGGAGGCGACTAAGGGTCACTAGACCGTGTTGCTAGAGGTTGTTCCTGAGAACACACTGCCGCTCCAAGTGACGCCTGTTCAGAGCGTTTCGCCAGATGTGGAGGTGGCGCAAGAGGAGGCGCGTGCTGAGTCCTCCGACAGCATTGAGATCCTTAAGCCCGAGGAGGTGCTGAAGGAGGAGGTGGCGAGCAATATCAAGCGCAAGGGAGAAGCTGGAACCAGTGGCCCCAAGAAGAGACGTCGCTACCTCATTGGGGATGCGGAGTCGTCTGCAGAGGAGGCATCCGCTTCTGGCGCGGATAAGAAGGTTGCTGAGTCTTCTCCCTTTCTGTAAGTGTCTGCGTCCATATCTAATTTATTGTATATTACTTGTCGCGATACTAACTGCATTCTTTTATGTCTTGTAGGGATGATGCCGCGAAGAATGATGGAGTCTTCGTGGATGTGGTTTCCTCTCCGCATAATGAAAACAAGGAAGGGAACGCCAAGGTGGATGAGGGTGGAGAGGCACAGCCGTTGATAGATGAGCTGGCTATGACTGCTGCGCGCCAGGCTGAGCTGGTGGCTCTGTTGAGGGAGAAGTATGCTGGGGAGAGCAGCACTCTTGCCCAGAAGGATGAGGAGCTGGCGAGGCTTCGTGCGCAGTTATCTGATGCGCAGGTGGAGTTAGAGGCCTCGCGAGTGCATGCTGAGAAGCTTACTCATGAGAAGCTATATGCGTTGGCTGAGGTGAAGGAGGCGCGTGGGGAGCTTCATCATTATAAGTCTGACTTGACTTGGGCTGTGCGTTTCTTAGAGGAGAAGAAGGTGGAGCACTTCGCCAATATCACCAAGTTTAAGGAGGATATGATGAAGATTATCCAAGCGCAGGAGGACAAGCTGCGCGGCCTCAGCATCGAGTATGATGAGGAGTTATATCCTCACTTGATGTCGACCATTGCTGAGCGCAGGTGTTTCTTTTATGCTTTCTCCTTCAGTATTTTATGTTGCTATGCTTGTTACTAACACAACTTATCTTTGCTGATGTAGGTGGTTGATTAGCCACGGGCTGCGCCTGGCAGCAATGGGTACTCTTGAGTCCCAAGAGGTATTAGAGGCCTTTGGGAAGGTTGTTCACTGCGCGGTAGCTCGTGGGAGATCGCAGGCTATGGAGGATCTCCACGAGGCCAAGCTGCTGAAGAAGGACTTGGCGGAAGTCCCTGGGTATAGTGCTACTGCATATGATGAGCTGATGCAGGCTATGGCGGGGTTGAAGGTCCTCGAGCTGCCGCACATTGGGAGGTTGGAGCGCGACCAAGACGACCCCATAGATGTACTTATGGCGGGTTTGACATTGCAGCGCCATCTCGGAGACGATGAGGAAGGGCAATCAGATTACTATCTGAAGCCTGATGTGTCGCAGCTGCATATTCCTGTATTCGCACGGCCTCGCGACATCCTCAAACCCTTCACTCTTGAAAGGGAGATTCCCTTGAAAGAGGTTCTGGAGCGTCACGAGCAGAGGGCTGCTCAGAAGAAGGGCATCAAGGGTAAGGCAGTGATGTGTGGTATTGGTGTTGCGCACATCCCCAGGTCTGATGGTGTGCCCGTGAGTGTTCCCACTGTATCTCCCCATGATGCTTTGCTTCTTAGAAAGCTTCAGGAAGCGGGGAGTTCTTCTGCTCCGCAAGATAGTCCTGAGCATCGCCATAGTGTGTAGGCTGTTTGTATATTTATGTATCTTTTCTTTGTAAATTTTGTGAATAAATGTTGAATAAGATACCTTTTCGTTGTTTAAGTTTGTGACTTAAAATATACTTGCATTGTTTGCCAAATTATTTAACCAAGTTGTTTGAGTGCGTGACTTTAAGAGTTATACTTGCATTGTTTGCGAAATTCTAGTATTTGACCAAGTATCTTGGCTCATTATTTGCTAAGCTTGTACGGTGTACTTAGTATATGCGCACCCGTCGTGGGATGTGCATGTGAAACTTACCTCGACGTCTCAAAAGTAAGGCGCTTAGCAAGGATGTGTGATCCAATGTTGATGGGTTTGCAACCCTCTTACTCAACGAGTGAATTAGTAGGTTAACTCATCCTTTATGCCTTCGCGGGTCTTTAATTGGTGCATGCACGCCATGTAGGCAGTAAAAATATAAGATAACAATATTGACATATATTAGTATGTATGCAATAAAGTAAAATACGCTATGGAGTTAGCTAGAAACCATAACATTTTATTGATACTTGCAAGTTTTTTGAAAAAATAAAAATACAATTCCTAGGAAAGAAAAGAAAAACAAACACTTATTAGGCACCTCGTAGGGTGCAAATGTGTCTGTGTAATGGTCGTAGCCTAAAAGTAGCATCTTTTTAGATTGCAGATGTTCCAAGTGCGCGCTAGGTCGTGACCTTCCATATCGCGCAGCCTGTATGCGCCGTTGCCGAGCGCGTCTGTGACCTCGTAGGGTCCTTCCCATTTTGGTCTGAGCTTGCCTGTGTCTTCTGCGTGGCTCGCTTCATTGGCGCGGTAAACAAAGTCTCCTGGTCTGAATGAAGTGTGTTTGACCTTTGCATCATAATACTTCTTCATTGTTGCCTTAGCCTTTGCTTCGCGTATAGCTGCGCGTTCGCGTCTTTCTTCCAGTAAGTCCAAGTCTATGCGCCGTTCTTCGTCATTTGTTGTGACGTTGACCTCTGCTGTTCGTATAGTTGGCATTCATATCTCTGCTGGTATGACGGCTTCTGTTCCATAGACGAGGGAGAATGGCGTGTCGCCAATACTGGTTTTGATTGTTGTGCGATGTGCCCACAAGACATGCGAGAGCTCATCTACCCACCTTCCTTTGTGTCTGTCAAGGCGCGCTTTTATTCCTTCCCCTAGACTGCGGTTTGCGCGCTCGACTAGGCCATTGGTTTGTGGGTGTTTTACTGAAGCGAAGTGTTGCGTGATGTTCAGTTGTGCGCACCAATCTTTGAATGGGTTATCACAGAATTGTTTTCCGTTTTCTGATATAATCTCTCCCGGTAGTCCGAAGCGACAGACAATATTGTCCCAAACAAAGCGTTTGACTTGGTTTCCTGTGATGTTCACCACTGCCTTTGCTTCAATCCACTTTGTAAAGTAATCTATGGCTACAATGAGAAACTTTACTCCTCCTGCTGCTACAGGAAAGGGTCCTGCGATGTCAATGCCCCATTTATAAAATGGCCATGGTGACGTGATATGTGTTAGCTCTTGTTGTGGTCGGCGCCGGATTGGCCTATGTACTTGACAATTGGTGCATTTCTTTATCAGATCGCGTGCGTCGCGATGCATAGTTGGCCAATAATACCCTGACCTTAGAGCGCTTGCCACCACAGATCGCGGCCCTGAGTGCATAATACATGATCCAGCGTGGATTTCTCTGAGTACGTAGTCTGCTTGAAGAGGTCCAACACATCTGAGCCAGGGTTGTAAGAAAGAACGTCGATAGAGTATGTTGTCTCGTAGTTCAAACCGTTGCGCTGTGCGTCGCACTCTTCGAGCGTCCTTATGATCCTGTGGTAAGGTTCCCTTGCTGATGAATTCAATGATAGGTGTCATCCATGTAGGATCTTGTTCTTCTATCACTGTGGATATCTCCATTTCCAAGATTGATTTATTTTTTAGGGTTTCTACCAATACCCGTTTTGAGAGGTGCGCGAAGCTTGTGGATGCGATTTTGCTGAGCGCATCCGCTTTCCTGTTATCTCCTCTGGGCACCTGTTTTATCGTGAACCTGTCAAAGTTTTTGATTAAGGACTTGGTCTTTTCTAGGTATTGCATCATGTGTTCATCCTTGGCTTCATATTCACCTAGCACATGGTTAGCGACTAGCCGAGAATCTACATTCGCTTCTAGGTTGCGTACACCTATTTGGATTGCGATGCGTAGTCCGGCTAGTAGGGCTTCGTATTCTGCCTCATTGTTTGTGGCTGTGAATTCAAAGCGCAGCGCATAGGTGAATTCCATACCTTCTGGGTTTGTAAGAATAAGGCCTGCGCCTGATCCATCAACACATGAGGACCCATCTGTGAACAGAATCCAAGGTTCCTATAGATCTGTTTTGGTTGCAGGTGTTGGACTGTCGTTATCTGGTTTCTCCACAATGAAATCGGCTAATACTTGTCCTATGATTGCAGTGCGCGGTCTGTATGAGATGTTATACTCACTTAACAGTACACTCTACTTTTGTAACCTTCCTGATGCGTCAGGTTTAGAGATAACTTGTTTGATTGGCTGATCAGTGATTACCGCTACTGGGTGCGCTTGAAAGTATCTGCGCAGCCTTTTGGCTGCGAATACTAGGGCTAAGACCAGCTTTTCCATAGCGCTGTAGTTAGTCTCTGTTTTCTTCAAGGCTTTGCTTACAAAGTATATGGGTGTCTGGACGGAGTTCCTATCTGTCAATAGTACTGCGCTAACTGCTCCGTGAGTTGCCGATAAGTACATGATTTGTTCTTCCCCTGGTCGCGGTGCGACAAGTTTGGGAAGAGATGCCAGATGGTGTTTAAGTTGTTGGAAAGCTTCCTCCGCCTCTTCGGTCCAGCGAAAGTCTCCCTTTTTAGTACACTTCGTGAGCGTTTTAAAGAGAGGAAGGGATTTGTCTGCTGACTTAGATAAGAAACAGTTTAGCCCCGCTAACTTTCCATTCAATGACTGGACTTCTTTGAGTGTGAGCGGTGAGGGGAGATCAATGACAGCCTTTGTTTTTTCTGGACAAGGCTTGATTCCATCGGGTTCTATTAAGTATCTAAGGAACATGCCTTCGGTTGCGCCAAAGGTGCACTTCTTGGGATTTAACTTCATGTTTATTCGTCCCAATGTTCTAAACGTTTCCTCGATGTCGCGCACCAATTCATCCTCTGTGTGACTTTTTATGACAAGGTCGTCAACGTAGACCTCCAAGTTGCGGCCTACTTGTTTCTCGAAAGCTGTGTCCACCAATCGTTGATATGTCGCGCCTGCATTTTTTAAGCCAAAAGGCATTTTTGTGTAGCAGTACAATCCTTGACTGGTGTGGAATGCTGTTTTTTCTTCATCTTCGACTGCCATCTGAATTTGGTGATACCCTTTGTATGCGTCTAGGAAGCATTTGAAAGGGTATCCGCACAAGGATTCTACCTTCCAGTCTATCTCTGGCAGTGGATAGCAATCCTGTGGGCATGCTTTGTTGAGGTCCGTGAAGTCCACGCACATTCTCCAACTGCCATCGCTCTTCTTTACCATAACTTGGTTAGAAAGCCAATCGTGGTAGTATACTTCGCGCATGATGCCTGTGTCTACGAGCTTATGTACTTCTTCCAGAATAGCCTTTGCACGATCTGGAGCCTGGCCGCGCTTCTTTTGTCGTATTGGAGGATATCCTTGTCGGATTTGTAGCTTATGCTCTGTGATAGAGCGCGGTACTCCCGTCATATGTTTTGGTTCCCATGCAAAGATGTCTAGGTTCTTTTGCAAGAGTGCGCATACGGCTGCTTTACCTTTGTCAGATAAAGATCCCCCAATCGAAACTTGTTGTTCCGGGTAATCGGGATGAATAGCGACTTTTAGATTTGGCGTTTTCTCTGTGCACTGTTCTGGAATAGTCTCTGTTTCGGCTGTTACCGCATTGCATTCTCTTGGTGGTATTGTTGTGTTATAGAGAGTGACAACTCCTCCTTCCACTGGAAACTTAAGCATTCTGTGCGCTGTGGATGGTACAGCGCGCATGGATGATATTCCCGGTCTCCCAATGATACCATTGTATGGTGAAGGGGATTTTATTACCATAAAGTTTATCCATGTTGCGGTTGAGTGTTGTTCATCTCCTACGACCACCAACAAGCGTAACTGCCCCATGGGCCAGATCTTTTCTCCTGTGAATCCTGTTAATGACGTTGTTGCTGGTATCAATTAACTTTGGATTTCAGGTCGCAGTCTTTTGAAATAGTGATCGTACAGGATATCTGCGGATGCTCCTCCATCAATGTACATGCGGTGGATATCATGTCACCCCGTATGTATTTCAATAGTTAGAGGGTCCACGACTGCGTTGTCCGCAGCTAGAGTAGGGAAAGATATCTCTTTTTCTGGAGAGAATTTTTAGCTGACTTTTTGCTTTATTTTGCGCTGCCATGACTGTATCATGTATATGGTATCAGCTTTTTCTTTCGGGGGTTCTTTCTTACCCCCATTCCTCTGTTTATCTTTTCCCTCTTTGATGTTTTTCACGAGGTGGTCCATTCTGCCTTCTCTTACTAACTTTTTAATTAGTTGTTTTAGCTGGACGCACTCGTTAGTTGTATGGCCTTTGTGGAAAACTAGAAGGGGGGTTGAATAGTTTACCGCTTTTTCGATTCTTATTTAGCTTTAAATAACCTTTGAGAACTTGAAGTTTGGTTAAAGATATAAACACAACTTAATATGTTTGATTCTTTGAAAAGACTTTACATGTGGATAACAATTCTAACTTAACTTGTTTCATACTTTGAAAAGCTTTACTTGTAATGATCCTAACTTTGCTTGTTTAGTTCTTTGAAAAGCCTTACTTATGTTTAAAGATATAAGAACAACATTACTTGTTTTGGTTCTTTGAAAAACTTTATATGTGATCAACAATTCTAACTAAACAACAACATATAATAAGCAAAGATAGAGAAAGAAACAATCAAACCACAACACGATAGTTTATCGTGGTTCGGCTACAAGGACTCTTTTTCCTTGCCCTACATCCACGCCCCGAGTTTCCAACTCGAGAGTTATAAACACTAATCAACAAGCTCCTTTCACCGGCGGAGAAAACCTTACACGTCGCTTATACTTTTACCGACACAAAGCTAGATGTCGAGTTCTTTTACAAGGGTACAACCACTCCCATTCGTCGCTTACACTTTTACCGACATAAAGCTAGATGTCGAGTTCTTTACCAAGGGTACAACCACTCCCGTTAGTTCTTTTACTAGGGTACAACAACTCCCAACACACTACGTATTTTGAGGCCTAAAATACTAACCTATAACTTCTACATACATGACACACATGAAGTATAAACTACCAAAGCTTATACATGACCAAGCTACCAAGACTTGCAACTTTAGAGTTGAAGCTTGTAACTTCTTGAATGATCTTGTGAAGTCCCTTGCTACATAAGAGAATCACAAATCAAAAGGTTACTGAGTTAGTTGAGAGAGTATGTGAATATACGTCCTAAAAGGGTTAGCCAAAAATCAAGTTATGGCTTGGTATTTATAGCACACCACACTGCATGCTTGGCGGATCAGGCGGAACCCTCAGATGGGTTCCGCCCGTGTACCCCCAGGGTACCGCCGGGTCTGCAGTAGGTTTTTGCAATAACTCTTCAAACCAAACAAGGTCTTGTCTCATAACTCCTAGCAACCAAACAATGTCACATCACTTAAATCAAGTCAAACACAAAACTTGTAAGCAACATCAAAGCTAGTCAAACACATTTCTTTCCATAAATGCATAATGACAAACCTTGCCCTAAATGTGATGTGACCTTACTATATTAAGAAATAAATATGATGTGACAAGTCTCATTTTAGTTTAAGAAGTAAAAACAATGTTTTGTTTAAAAGGAAATGTTAACCTTAGTTAAACAAGACTTAAACACTTAAAGTGATGATTTACTTATAGCTAAACTTCACACTTTGTCATTAACAAAACTTAGCAAAGATCGTAAAATATAAATAACGTTTTTAGGCGATATTTGTATTAACAATCTCCCCCTTTTTGTTGATGAAAAAACATAAACTTTATTTATAAGTAAGTCACTAGTTTTAGTGTTAAGTCTTATAAAGTTAGGTATAAAAACTTGTTTTCGCTAAGATGATGTGATATGCACAAGAAAAGAAATTTTTGAAACAAATTTATATCTAAATTCTCCCCCTTTTTGTCGAAACAAAAAGAAGAGTGGCGAAGCGGAAGTAACCACTAGCTCCCCCTTGGACGATACTCCCCCTAAATGGAGTGCCAAGAGAGGAGACATGGATTTTGAACCTACAAGAAAAAGGTTAGTTGTTGCACAAGATAAGTCATGAAAGAATTTCATATTTAAAACACAACTAAGAGTTGTGAAGTGAAATAGTACAACACTCATGCTCCCCCTTGAATATTACTCCCCTAAATGGAGTATCAAGGAAGGAAAACATGGAAAATGAACCTATAAAAAGAGAGGTTAGCATTTAAAGTACAAGATTTATGTATGGTATCATAACAAGGTATAGTTCACATATCATACCTAAATGGTCAACAAACAAAGAAAACCTTGTAGTGTAATGAACTTCATTTCATGTAAAATTTAGACTTCTTAAAAAGTCAAAGACAAGAAATTTTGGTTACACTATCCTACCTCTAGAAATAAAGAAAAAGCTACAAATAAGCTACGACCATAAAAAGCTACAAGGAAATCATCATTTTCCTTTGTGAGAAACATTTTCCAAAAACAAGGCTAAGGTTGTTTAAGGGTGAAAATGTGGGTTGTGGTTGTAGCGGGCTTTATTTTGAAGGTGGAAAGGATGACATGGTTTTGGTTTGTTGGTTTAGATGGGAAACATTTTCCAAAAGAAACGGTTTTGTTTCATTTTGGAGACTCTATGGTTGAGGTGTGTGAGACGAGGATTGTAGAAGATCCAAAATGTGGTTTAGTATAAACCTCATTTCTTCGGTTAACTCGCGAAGTTCCGTTCGACACCTTTCACTAATGCGAGCGGTTCTTTCGCAATGTCCGCAATCATGGTGGGGGAATTTTGGTGGAAGAGAGGTTTGATTTGTTGGTGGTGGATGGGTTGAACTTGAAGGAGCAAATGTGGATGTTTGATAGGCATATTTGCTACCTTCATTTGTTGAATTTAATGCCGTATTGAATTCCATAACATGATTGATTTGAGAATCAACCATTCGTTTGAAGGCATTGAGGTGGTTTAAATGAGTGTTTATTTCCTCATTCATGTTTGGAGGTTTTCCCAACATTGAGGCTTCTATTTTCTTATAAGAAGAAAGTAGAGAATCAAATTGTTGTTGTTGTTGTTGTTGTTGTTCTTGTGGTTGAATTAGGTGACGGAAACTTGGTTCTCCGTAAGGATCACCATGAAGGTTTTTGTAAATTGGATGAAACACAAATGAATGTGAGTGGGTATGACCTTTATCATTTGGAAAAATGGATGGTCTAGCATAACGGTAAGCCAACCGTTCTACCGTAGATGGGTAATGGGGTTCATCATTAAGTTGCTCACTAGGTTGTTGTTGGGTTTCCATTTGAGCAACGGTATCAAAAAGTGAGAAGGATGGTGGTGTTGATGATAGATCATCAAAAGTTTCCAAATTGGGTGTTGGTGATGTTGGTGGTGTATGGAAAAGTTCCATTGGTGTAGGTGTTGGTGATTGAGGTGAAGGAGTTTTTTATTTAAAAGCTTGTTGAGAAGATGGAGTTGACTCACTCAAAGGTTTAGTTGATGATGGGTTAATTGCTAGGTTTGAGTTGCAAAGTGGTGGAGAAGGTGGTGGAGTAGCAAGATTAAGCAAATCTTGAATGGTGATCACATTGGTATTACAATGTGTTGAGGGTGTAGTTGAGGTAGTAAGGTTAAGAAAATCTTGGATAGGTGAGGAGATGTTGAGTGAAGCATCACTTGATGATGATGAGCTTGACTTTGTGGTTTTGTTGAAGCAACAAGGTTTCACACTAATCCTAGTGGTTTTAGCACATGATTTTGATGACTCGGATGAGGTGTTGGATTTGGTCATTTCAAAGGTTTTGGTTTTGATGTTTGAGGGGAGAAGTCTTGATGGTGATGGTGTGATTTGAATTGTTGTGAAGCTTTCAATTTTATAGGATGAGAAAAGTGTTGAAATAGTGTTTGGATTTGATGTTTTACTATTCTAAGATTGAGGTGTCAAATGATTTTCATGACCATGTCACATCATTTGAGGTCAATCCAATGAATAGGATGGAGTGAAAGACCAACCTAAGCACTCAATGCTTTGTGATCATGGGAAGTGGTTTGGTAGAAAATGTATCAATGGTTTGAAGGATCCTTTAAAAGGGTTCCTTTGGTTAGTTATGTTTTGAATTTGAATTTTGGCGGGAAGTGTCTTACCAATTGTTTTAGTGAGTGAGGTTTGTTCCAATATGGTTGTTGTTGTAAATGAAAGATGTTTCTCACTTAGGATAATGATTTGACACTTTACAAGTTATGAACTTAAGAAAAAATAGCAAAAATTTTCTGCAGGTGACTGGCGGATCCTCAGAAGACACTAGCGGAACCCATTTGAGGGTACCGCCTGGTCCGTTGGGCCATTTCTGGAATTCCCAGAAAATACATTGGCGGACCCCAATTTTGGGTACCGCCAGATCCGCCAGGGGTAAAAAATAAGGCAGTCCGCGTTTTTGACCCGCGAGACGATTTTCAAAATTTTTGAAAACTCCTAAAATAAAAAAGATAAGGTATTACTGGTTAGGCAATGCAAAAATTAGACATGTAAACATACATATCATGGGACTTTGACCTTGAGGTCGAGGATTTCACTATACTTAGTAAGAATTCCCATAAGCATAGAAAAGATGACAAACACCTTAAACATTGTCATTATGCATAAAAGTTCATACAAACATAATCCAACAAACATAATAAACCATGAAAGTAAAAAAACAAAAACACATAATTCACGTAGTTTTAACACAAAGACGATTCTAAAGCCTTCTTATGCCGAACGCTCCTTAATCTTCTCACAACCGGTCTATCTTCTTTTTGAGCTTGTTTAGGTACCTTCCAAAACACTTGAACATTCCTTTGGTTTGCTTGAATTCTTCGGAAGCATTGTCAATGATGGGGAGAGCTTGAAGGTATTCTAAAGGAGGTAACTTAGAGTTGGGAAGTTTATCATCCTTGCTCATTTCGGATGATGATGATGATGATGGTGTAGGTGATCGAGTACGTTTGCCCTTATTTTTGTAAACTCGTTTATCACTTAGGGGAACGAAGGTGTGAGGAACTAGAAAATAGTCAAGGCGTATTCCATCTTCGTTAGGAGAAATGGGTGAGATTCCTCTAAAGAGGCGAGTAAGAAGCATACCATAGGGAAGAGCGGTTGTTCCAACTAAGGATATGTCGGCCATCCTTTTAGCTAGGTAGTAGGCTAAGTTGAAGGGTTGACCGGTTGAAATGCTATAGAGCATATAGCAAAGACATGTGTTGATGTGATCTCTATTTCCTATGGTACTTATGACGTTAGCCCTAAGAATTTCTTCCCATTTTTTAAATTGCGGTTTAAGCTCATTGAGCTCCATACCAAAAGGATCCTTATCTATAGTATTCCCCGAACGGTTCACCCTAGTGGTAGAGGTTCTAACAAAGAGGTGTTCCTTAATAGTTTCCTTACTAGCAAGAGGTGTATCGTATGGATAAAAACGATCAATAGTGTCAAGATTTGAAATGGGCCACTTATCCGTGTAGAGGCAAGTTCCCTCATTTGGTACACCAAGAATTATAGCTAAGTCTTTTAAATCTATGTCATGTGATATTTGATTGGTTGTGAAGTTTAATGAAATCCTACCACCAGCACATGAGGAAAGGTTTACGGTTGCATAAAATTCTAAGATGAACCTAGGACAAATGGGCTCATCTATATCAAGGAGACAATCAAAGTGAATTGCGGCAAAGTTTTGGCGAATAGATGTTCCTTCTAGAAAGGATGGATCAATGGTTCTACCTTCGTGAACATAGCGTTTTTCTAATGCCTTAAAGGTTTCTACTTGAACCGGGTTGAGACCTTTGGTCATATGGTGTTTGGGCATGTACTTAAGGGTTTCTTTGTGATCGGATTTGTTTGCGGGAGGCATGTTGATTCCTAGAAAACATAAAATTGTATGTTAATGACTTTTAACAACAAGGATGTTCTAATATGTTCTTATATGCAAGACAATGTGAAGAAATGATTATCTTGACTCATTTTGATTCCCAAATCATTTTGTTATACAAATTTTGTTGTAAAAACAAAAGATAACCAACACTCTCCTAATTGAATGTGTCTTCGATTGAATGTACCCGAAAATACATATTAGTTATGTATCCCCTTTAGCATTCAAGAGATAGTATGCAAGTGATGTTTAAATGATGTTTTTCATTTGTTTTAACAATGTGGTGATGAATCATGTTGCAATTAGAAAAATAATGCTCTTGGTGTGTTTGGTAAATCAAAGTAACAATGAAAAGATACATTTCTTAACTAATGAGATACATAATTGACTAGCCACCAAGTTTTTCATGAATCATGAAGTTTTATGCAAAAGCCCTAAGATTCTAGTTAATGATTGTAAGCAAAATGTTATGATTAAATTAAAAAAGTAATTGTGATTAGAATACTTACAAAGTTAGTTGGATTGGAAGAGATTGGATTAGAAGCCCTAAAATTCGTGAGGATATGTGTTTTAGAGAGGGTGATGCTGTTTGTTAGTTTTTGTTAAGACTTAATAGGGTGTTTGGCTTTGAAATAAAAAGTTTAAACATTCTGAGGTTTGGCGGAACCAAAAAATGGGTTCCGCCCATATGGTCTGAAGGTTCCTTAGGTACTGCAGGGAAAAACTTAAAAGGAATTGTCTTGATTTTTGTGGTTTTATCCTAATGTTCAAAACTAAGGTTTTAGGTCTTATGAGTCTTTGACTAAGCCTAGGAATTATGAATGCTTCACATTCAAGAGATTTAGTGAACGCGTTGATGGAATAGTTGACGTAGAAGACTTTCTTAGTTAAGACGTTCCTCAATGAACAATCTTACCAAGGCGATGATGAGGGATCACAATATGTCTACTAAGAACATAATGGATTGAATTGTTCCTGAAGTCGATGCTTCCAATGTTGATGAGATAAATTCCGTTGTTGACACGAGTTTGCTTGGAGCTTGTTGATGTGCTTCTCCATCCGATACTAATTTGAGAATCTTACGCGTTTTGGAGAATCATTGGGTAAGTAAGTATAAAAGTGCAAGTACCACTTGTGCTTTTCTTATCAACTTATTACTGACATAATTCCATTTGGCATACACTATGGTTTCTATTCCCGTTCTTTTGGGAGACCATAATCCTAGTTGTGTAGTACCTTATATTGTATCCAAATAGGCTCAACTAAAGAGTTGTTTTAGGATCTTCTTTAACACGAGCACATAGACGAAAGCTAAACATAATGTTGAATCTAAATGTTATGAGAACAAGTAGTCTTCCAAACATTTCTCTATGTTTAGTTTTTACCTACGGATTTACTAATCTCATTCTTGATAAGTCATCAATAACTTAACTATTGAGAACAAAAGAGGAACTAGGAATGTCTTTAAGTTAAAATCCCTTGCTTTTGTGGCTTGCTTTTATTATCAAAAAGTCTCTCAAGTATTGAGACAATACTCACTTGATTACTTTGAAATATCAATTTTGTTTCACTAGTTGCTTTATTCTAAATTCAAAAAATTGTTTTTGTTGAATTTGTTTAGACACAACTATGACCTATAAATCAAGTTTTATGACTTATGTCAATTTTACTTGATTCAAAGTTTGACTCAAGGTGAGAAGATGTTAATTTGTACTTTTACTCCATGCTTGTCTTGCCATCATTTGGACTTTCGACTAAGTCATCATCTACCAAAGATGATATCTTAGAAGGAGGGGATTACTCGTTAAATGTTATATTCAACGATTCCTCGACTCTTTGAGTTTTCTTACTTAAGACACTATGAACTCTATTTATTTTGAAAAAGTCCAAGAGGTACAACATCATGAGACTATGTGTCACATTTGATGTGTAAATCCTAGATGTTGAAAACTCATTTTCTTTCACACATCCTAATGTATGCTAATGTGATTTATTTCACCTTGTGTGTTTTATGTGAGAGTATCATAAAGGAGTGATTGAAGAAAAACACAATTAAAGACTCAAAGTATGGTGTTTGAGAAAATTGTTTAACAAAGGTTTGTTTTGCAAGCAACACAAAAGTGTTAGACATTTTAACACTTAGGAAATTCTTAGTTAGCTCACTTGTAAGCAAGAGTTGAGTGAGACTCACTCAAGAGTTTTTCGTGTTTATCTCTAGATGGTTAAAGAACCAAAACACCTTATATCTCCTACTAGTACTAATGACGAAATTCCTTGTTACATAGAGTCTAATCTTAGTTATTACTAATAGCAAGTAAACACTTTTAGAGTATTACTAATAACACATAATCCTACACATAATTCTAGAAACAAGAGATAATCAAAGCCGAGTTGAAGTAATGCGTACCTTTTAAATTGCATAAAAATGCTATCAAGAGGATAAGCACTTCGTGTAAAAACTTGGTTTGACGACACGCTTTGAAACTCAATAACTCATGTATCCAAGAAGGTTAGATAATCATATAACGACATAGAGAATGATAGTCTTAATCCTTTTATCATGAGTTTCTATTAGAGATTGAGTTATCTCTAAATTTCTCTTCTAGGTTTGACAAATTTTACATGCTTTGTTTTATTAGTTGATGATGCTTATGAGTTAAATCCTAATCCGGTTTTATCTTTAAACAACCTTTGACTCCTCAACAATCTTTCAAAAGATTTTGAGCTTTCATCAAATTTAACTAATAATTTTTCCTTTCTCATTTTGCCTTATAATCTTATGTTTGTAATCTAGACATAATTTACATTCTAGATTAATTTCAACATTACTCTCAATTCTAGACATTTTATCTTCTAATAAGATTTCCTTTTCAAAGATATTCTTAAGAGATTTTGAAGACTCATTCTTGAAGATAGTTTTTAGGTTCATGTTGCATAAGCATGTAGACTCATTTTCTAGTTTAGAAAACTCTAGGATAAATTAATCAAAGCAAAAGCGTTTGGTTTCAAAGTGTACCTTGCTTGATGTTTTATCTAGTTTAGAATCGTAAACCGGATGGTTGACTTTATCTTCATCCGTGTTATTCCATGAATCGTAAGCAAGTCCACTAAGAGCTCGTCATGAGTAATCATCTTCACTTACACCTTCATTTAAAACATTTAAACTAGTAGTACATGTATTCATCTCAACTAAAAATCAATCGATTAATATATCTAAGATTTCTAAGACATTTGTGAGATCAACTTGATCATCTTTGGCTTGACATATTTCTTGATGAAAATTTAACATATTTTTCCAAACATCATTAGCCTTTTGACAAAAATACATTCTTTTATATTTGGTACTAAAGCTTTGTAAAGCATTGTTTTAGCTTTAGTATTTTTATCAAGTTTAAGATAGATATCTTGGTTTTAAAAACTTGTTTTCTTTGGTTTGAAATTACCAAAAGAAATAATATGCCAAAGATCTTGATCAATTGATTTCACATAGTTTTCAAAATTACTTTTCCATTCAAGTAAGTTTTCTTTTTCAAATAGCGGTTGGTTTTGAATAGGTTGCCCTTCTTTGAGATTTTCAAAATCCATGGATCGATCCAAGTTTTAAAATACATTCTATTTTAAAGATCTTGAGTAACGTAGCTCCTGATGCCAATTGTGGAAAACTAGAAGGGGGGTTGAATAGTTTACCGCTTTTTCGATTCTTATTTAGCTTTAAATAACCTTTGAGAACTTGACGTTTGGTTAAAGATATAAACACAACTTAATATGTTTGATTCTTTGAAAAGACTTTACATGTGGATAACAATTCTAACTTAACTTGTTTCATACTTTGAAAAGCTTTACTTTTAATGATCCTAACTTTGCTTGTTTAGTTCTTTGAAAAGCCTTACTTATGTTTAAAGATATAAGAACAACATTACTTGTTTTGGTTCTTTGAAAAACTTTATATGTGATCAACAATTCTAACTAAACAACAACATATAATAAGCAAAGATAGAGAAAGAAACAATCAAACCACAACACGATAGTTTATCGTGGTTCGGCTACAAGGACTCTTTTTCCTTGCCCTACATCCACGCCCCGAGTTTCCAACTCGAGAGTTATAAACACTAATCAACAAGCTTCTTTCACCGGCGGAGAAAACCTTACACGTCGCTTATACTTTTGCCGACACAAAGCTAGATGTCGAGTTCTTTTACAAGGGTACAACCACTCCCATTCGTCGCTTACACTTTTACCGACATAAAGCTAGATGTCGAGTTCTTTACCAAGGGTACAACCACTCCCGTTAGTTCTTTTACTAGGGTACAACAACTCCCAACACACTACGTATTTTGAGGCCTAAAATACTAACCTATAACTTCTACATACATGACACACATGAAGTATAAACTACCAAAGCTTATACATGACCAAGCTACCAAGACTTGCAACTTTAGAGTTGAAGCTTGTAACTTCTTGAATGATCTTGTGAAGTCCCTTGCTACATAAGAGAATCACAAATCAAAAGGTTACTGAGTTAGTTGAGAGAGTATGTGAATATATGTCCTAAAAGGGTTAGCCAAAAATCAAGTTATGGCTTGGTATTTATAGCACACCACACTGCATGCTTGGCGGATCAGGCGGAACCCTCAGATGGGTTCCGCCCGTGTACCCCCAGGGTACCGCCGGGTCTGCAGTAGGTTTTTGCAATAACTCTTCAAACCAAACAAGGTCTTGTCTCATAACTCCTAGCAACCAAACAATGTCACATCACTTAAATCAAGTCAAACACAGAACTTGTAAGCAACATCAAAGCTAGTCAAACACATTTCTTTCCATAAATGCATAATGACAAACCTTGCCCTAAATGTGATGTGACCTTACTATATTAAGAAATAAATATGATGTGACAAGACTCATTTTAGTTTAAGAAGTAAAAACAATGTTTTGTTTAAAAGGAAATGTTAACCTTAGTTAAACAAGACTTAAACACTTAGAGTGATGATTTACTTATAGCTAAACTTCATACTTTGTCATTAACAAAACTTAGTAAAGATCGTAAAATATAAATAACGTTTTTAGGCGATATTTGTATTAACAGCCTTTTTGACCATGATACTCGCAGTATCCATTCCCTATGCGCTTTTCCTCTGCGGTGCGCATTGGTGGCGGTTTTGGGAAGTTTGCGCCTTCTGTTACAAATATTTCCCTCGGAGTTTTTGTGAGAGGGGTATATTTGTCATTGTCTTTTCCACTTCGATAGTTCCTGCTGCGGTTGTTGTTTTGATCGTTGGATTGTCTCCTAGGCTGCTCTTGCTGCCTATAGTTCGAATAACCCTTTTTGCTGTCTATAGCAGCTGCTTCCCCTTGTATAAAGGATCTGGTGCGCTTTGTTAGCTCATTGAAAGTCTGGGGAACTTTGTCATTTAGCTTGCGGATAAGTTCCGGGTTATTAATCCCATTCATGAACCCTGAAATTTTTAGGATTTCAGGACATGCTTTGACTTGTATGCACTTATCCTTGAAGCATTCCATAAAAGCGCTGGTTGATTCCCCTTGGCGCTGTTTCACTCTGGCTAGTTCAACAGGGTTTTTAGCGCACTTCTTTCTTTGGGTAAAGTTTAAGCGGAATGCTTTCCGTAATTCTTAAAACCCACCGATGCTCCTACGTGGGAGTTTGCTAAACCATGTGCGCGCGTTTCCTACTAACGTAGAATTAAACATGTGACACCACACAAGCTGTGGCCAGTTTTCGATAGTGGCGGCTGATTCAAAAACTTTTAGATGATCGTCAGGATCACCCGTTACATCATATGTTTTCACATTAGTGGGCATGCGCCTGCGTTTGTGGTCTGAGTAATCGCTGATGCGTCGTGTAAACGCGTCAACTTTCTGGCAACGCCATGGAAGAGACATATCTTCATTCTCTTCTTCGCTTACGCCGGCTTCTTTCAGAAGAAGAGCTTGAGGGATCTCCACTTGGGGATCTTCTTCTCCCCAATCTGTCCTGGATCCTCTTACTTCCAGTTTTGGAGGATCCTTGGCTTGGCGAATGTTGAGGTCCTAATCGGTCTTGTATTCCTCGACTGCCAAGTCTGGAGTGAACATTAGTGCGCCTCTCACTATCTTCTGAATACTGTGAATCAGATATCGTACCCAACCTATCGTGGATAGTGGTACGTTCTGCGCGTCTTCCTCGTGGGTAGCGCAGTAGTGATGGTTCACGTTCAGGAGCGAAATTGAGTCGAGCTTGTAGGCTCGTGCTTGCTCTTCTCCTCGCTTCCTCTTGCATGAGGGCTGTTAAGGTTTCATAATTTTGAGATACAAAATTTCCCAAGGTTAGGTTGGGTGCGTCCTCAGTTTCTGCAAGAATGTCTGCCTCAGTATTAGGCACCCTATCTCGGTTAGGCACGCCTGGTGGCACAGTGTTGTTCACTGTGGGTACATGATGAGGCGAAAAATGATCCATTTTTAGGGGGTCATTTAAGCCCGAATCCGACTTTATTTGATCAAATATTGCCCTAAATCGTTCCTTTTGTGATTTTAGGTACTTGGAGAGTGAATTCTGGAAAAGAAGCCATTTTGGAGGTTTTTGGAGCATAAAAGTGAAGAAAACGGCAAAGTATCAATTTTCCATGCTCGAAACACTAGGTGACGGCGTCAAGAGTTACATCCTGACGGCGTCAGACATCAAGAATAAAACACCGTAGTTGATGACGGCGTCAAAAGTCATCCTGACGGCGTCAAAGTACCAAGAATAAAATACCGTGGTTGGTGACGGCGTCACATAGGCCGTCATAAGTAGATCAAGGCCGTCCGAGGAAGTATTTGGCAGCGAGGTGACGGCGTCACATGCTTGTCTTGACACCGTCAGCCCAGTTTTCCTATATATAGTTTTCTAGTTTTTTCATAAAAAAAAAAAAAAAGAAAAGAAAAGTTTTGGTGAAACCCTAAAGACGAATTTGGTGCATCTTTTACAGGTTTTTCAAGGGTTCCAAATCCTTGATACCTTGCATTGTAATTGAGATAAGTATTCTTCTAATTCAATCAATATGTCTATGTGTTGGTTGTCTATATCTTGTTCTTGTCTCAATTCCATTATGCTAGGCTAGATCTCTCTTGTGTTTGCTTAGATCTAATGAAACCTAGATGTTGATTATGTGTTGATTACTTGTTTATTCTTGTCTTGGATGAATGATTTTATATGTTAGGCTTAAGAAAACTGGCAGATCTCCAAATGGTAACATGCTTGAACGTCTTAAGAAACATGAACCGAGGCGTACTAGGTCTTTATTGGTTGTATTTAATGCATGAGCCACTGTTTACAATCCCTATAGTTGTGCTGGGTCATGGTGTAGGAGGAGATAAGAGCTCATAGAATTGGGGAGTTATGTATGCCACCCCATGAATGGTATTAAGGAATACGATCCGTCATCCATGCAATTATAACAAGTAATTAACATGTAAAAGATATCTAGGGAGTAGTGAAGTCTAAGTAAACACAATTTCTCCAATTACTGCTCACAACCTTTGTAATAATTAGTTTAATTTCATTTTCAGTATTTTATTTTGATTATATATTAGTTTTGGGTTAGTTGAATAGCAACTAATTCCGCCCACTCCTTCAAAACCCGAGATTTTACTTGCTTTCATAAAAAATATAAAAACACAAAAATAATCATCCCTCACCTTTAGAACTAGTAATTAGGCTTTCTAATCCTAGCGACACTATTCCTAAGCTGAACGATCAATCCCCCGGTACTTGTCACTATACTATACTACAACGATCAGGTACACTGCCTGGTGGGGGTTGTAAGCTTCTCGAGATCCCTCGAGAGGTAAAGCCTGTTGCGATTCCCACGCATCAAGTTTTTGGCGCCGCTGCCGGGGAATAGTTATTGTCTAGGTTAGAATTTCTTTTTATTAGGTCTACTTGCTAGATTCCTTTCTAGTAAGATTTTATTTTTATTTTTTTTTTAGGATTTCTTTAGTCTATCTTTTTCTTTGTGTGTTTGTTCGTAATTTCCATTGACTATTCCGTTCACCATTATGGAGTACGCGAATCCACCATACCACCAACCAAAAAGGCCATTCTACCCTGTTGACATCTCGAATTTCAAACAATATCGAGATGAACCTATATATGATGCATGGACTCGTTTTAAAATTTTACTTCGAAAATTCCCTCATCATAGTTTCTCTTTAGCATCCCTAACCGAAACCTTTTACTATCATGTCAACCGATGTGACCAAATGCGCATCGATGATTTTGCCAATGGGGGCCCTAGGGAATTAAATGATGAAGAAGCGTGGGATACCATAGAAAACTGTGCCCAATATTATTATAGAGTAGACAACCCAACAAACAACATCACAAATCAATCAAAAACAAGTTTGAAGGAGCAAACAGGAAGTTTGTATGGGGATGAATATACTCATGTTGAGATACCTAGTTGGATGGCACCTAATATCATAGTACAAAACAAACATATAGGTAATCTAGGTACAATGGAGGATGAGGTGGATAATCCAAGCCCACATAGTACCCCACAAGTCCTACCATCATTTGAGGCACATACACCGCCCGTGACTTACCCGGAAGAAGCAGAAGAGACTATAGGAACCCCAATTGAGGTAGAACCCTTGGACCAAACACCACTAGAGGATATAGGTTTGAACACTTGTAGTGATAACCTTACTCCTAGTTCCAGGGAAGTTCCTAGTTTTGATGAACCGGAGCCTCAACCAAAACCATTACCTAATCTTCCATCCTTGGATGAAGATTTAGGAATTGAAATAGGTCCCGATCCACCCATCAAACCATGTAGTCCGGGTAGTTTTACGTTGAAGGTAGTAGACCCCAAGCCTTGTAGAGAAGAAGCCAACATAGGAGTGGACCATGACCTTACATACTTACATCACCCATTCATGATTGATCGTAAGAAACATTATGGGTTTAAACCGGGTTTATTAGGTCAAAATGGATCCCCAACTAGTAATCTCTTGAAGTTGATTGAAAATGATCCCTTTCTAGGAGAAAATCTTAATCCACCCATTAACCCGATTGAATTTGTTAAGGTTATGATGATAGGAGCACACCCCTTTGAGCATATAATTCATCCACCACTCTTACCTCACGTGGCATATTTACACCCTAAGGGTATGTATCGCTACTTCCACCCGCACTTAATCCTAAGTGTAGGGAAAACCTCCCCTATCTTCGTTAAATAAGGGTAGAGTCAGGCTCGTGACTCGAACAAAAACAAACGCTTCTTGGGAGGCAACCCATGTTTTGTGTGATTTTATTTGTTTGATTGTTATTTGTTTCCGTATGCATGCTTTGTTTTTATTGTTGGTTGATCATGTTTCTCAATTAAAATGTGGAAATACTTTATTATGTTGTTTGGCCTAGTCTTAACTCCAACATAAAAGTATTTTTGCAAAAGATAAGTGTAAGGGGAAACCCCAAATATGTTTTTAAGAAACAAACCGATCATGATTCTCCACAATATTAAATGAACATGTATATTCGTATTTGTTAGAGTCAAATGCTTGTATTGAGTCATAATGAAGTTTTGCAGGATTTTCCAGGAAGTAGGACAAAGTTTTTCCAGAAATTTTCCGGAAACTTAACATAAGAATTTCTGCAGGTCCATTCTGACGGCGTCAGAGTATTACTCTTGACGACGTCAGGAGTTAAAAATCTGGAAATTTTACCGGTTTTGTTTTTCTAACGGAGTCTTATGGTTTTTGTGAATTATTAAGTTTTATAATCTCCAGGAAATCTGCAAACTTCATTCCACAAGCATTATATCTTACTTTGTTTTCTAGGATTTAGGAACTTATATAGGATGCCGCCGATTTTACGCGAGGTTGTCTTGTCTATTTTCTCAGGATTTACAGGTTATTTTTTACAAGGAGATGATTTATATTCTGGAAGGGAAGCTTTGATTGTTCATTTTCTTGGAGGAAGATTTAACCTGGCCAACCTATAATCCATACCGAGCGAATCAGGGGAGTATTTGATTTCATTCTCTTTACTTCTTAACTTTTACATTCTTTACTTGAACATTGGGGACAATGTTCATCCTAAGTGTAAGGGGAGGGTAAAAAGATGATACCTTACATATGCACTTTCGCTTGAGTTTGTTTTGTTTGATAGTAGATGTGTAATAAAACTATGAGAAATACTTGTTAGTGTAATTTTAGCGCCAAATTTAAAATTTTTTACAACATTTAGGAGTGAAACTTTAGCCATAGCAAGCGTCTCATGGATAGGAGGTTGTATGACTAGCACATAACCGTATATTCAGAAAAATTTTCCACCCAAAAATGTGAGGTTCGCCTTTAGATTTGATAGGGAAAGCATTTACTATTAGTGCTTATGAGTGTACCGGTAGCATTTAGATTCTAGAACTTGCGTTAGTGATGCATCCCAAGACCACTAGTGAGACTACATTCGTGTGGTAGGATTTACTACATGATAAGAGGCATTAGGATCACCCTTGTGTTAAACCCGTATTACAATTACTTGACCATTTAAGTCATATTACTTGGCTAGTTAAGTCAACTAATTTTTCCCACACCCTTAGCGTTGTACTCATTTTTAGTACACGAAACCCTTAGTACACCCCTCCGAGCCTATCTTTTCGTTTCTAACTTTAAGCATTTTACTTAAAGGAAGAATTTGTTACACCCCACTTAAATGTACAACCAAATCGCCTTAGCCTTCCGTGTATGCGCTCATTTTTAGTGCATTATTGTTATTTGTTAAACCCTAAGTTAACTTTCTAATTGATTACATGGTTGCTAAGTCGAGTCATATCCTTGTACATATTGTTTTGGGACGATTGGGACTCATGGGTAAGTACTTATTTTATGAAGTAATGGGGAAGAACATCACTTATTACCCCCATATGTACGTTAATCTTAAAAGTGCTCCAAGTGTTTTGATTTTCTTAATTCGAGTCATTAGATTAGTTTAATGTAAAGTATGTAAAGATTCAAGTGTAAGGGGAATTCTCATCCCCTATGATGTATTATTTCGGATGGTAGGGTAAGAGTGTATGCAAAAAAAAAAAAAAAAAAAAAAAAAAAAAAAAAAAAAAAAAAAAAAAAAATCGAAAAAACAAGAAAAAAAAATAGAAAAAGGAAAAGAGAAAAAACATACGGACTACCATCCCGTTTCATTCTATGTTCATTTTATGTTTTTGTTATTTTTCATTTATTAGCTTAAGTCGAGTCTAGTCTTGGCTTAGCAACGCCATATTGTACATGTAATTAACCAAGATTGTTAACTCGCCACCAGTAAAACTTCCTTTATCCAACAAAACCGTGTAATTCATATCCCTATACCTAACGTTACAACCCTTTAAAAGACCTCTTTGATAGTTTATCCTAGGTGCTTACGCCATGTGGTGGACGTTTGATCCTTTCCCAAGCCTATGGTAATCTATTTTGCTATGATAGGTAGTGAGAGATATCTTCCATTTCCATAATGTTATATTACTTTATTACACCCGAGAGATGTGAGTATCTAAACACTATTTGTGAGGTGCTTGTGTATGATCTCCGTGCTTGTCTATTGGTCTTTAGTGGAACGATTATTTGTTGTAATTACTTTTATATTAGTGTTAAATGACCCCTAACTTGTCTTTTGAGTAGAATAAAAGCTCATTTGCTTGAGGACAAGCAAATCTCAAGTGTAAGGGTATATGATGAGGCGAAAAATGATCCGTTTTTAGGGGGTCATTTAAACCCGAATCCGACTTTATTTGATCAAATATTGCCCTAAATCGTTCCTTTTGTGATTTTAGGTACTTGGAGAGTGAATTCTGGAAAAGAAGCCATTTTGGACGTTTTTGGAGCATAAAAGTGAAGAAAACGGCAAAGTATCAATTTTCCATGCTGGAAACACTAGGTGACGGCGTCAAGAGTTACATCCTGACGGCGTCAGACATCAAGAATAAAACACCGTAGTTGATGACGGCGTCAAAAGTCATCCTGACGGCGTCAAAGTACCAAGAATAAAATACCGTGGTTGGTGACGGCGTCACATAGGCCGTCATAAGTAGATCAAGGCCGTTCGAGGAAGTATTTGGCGGCGAGGTGACGGCGTCACATGCTTGTCTTGACGCCGTCAGCCCAGTTTTCCTATATATAGTTTTCTAGTTTTTTCATTAAAAAAAAGAGAAGTTTTGGTGAAACCCTAAAGACGAATTTGGTGCATCTTTTACAGGTTTTTCAAGGGTTCCAAACCCTTGATACCTTGCATTGTAATTGAGATAAGTATTCTTCTAATTCAATCAATATGTCTATGTGTTGGTTGTCTATATCTTGTTCTTGTCTCAATTCCATTATGCTAGGCTAGATCTCTCTTGTGTTTGCTTAGTTCTAATGAAACCTAGATGTTGATTATGTGTTGATTACTTGTTTATTCTTGTCTTGGATGAATGATTTTATATGTTAGGCTTAAGAAAACTGGCAGATCTCCAAATGGTAACATGCTTGAACGTCTTAAGAAACATGAACCGAGGCGTACTAGGTCTTTATTGGTTGTATTTAATGCATGAGCCACTGTTTACAATCCCTATAGTTGTGCTGGGTCATGGTGTAGGAGGAGATAAGAGCTCATAGAATTGGGGAGTTATGTATGCCACCCCATGAATGGTATTAAGGAATACGATCCGTCATCCATGCAATTATAACAAGTAATTAACATGTAAAAGATATCTAGGAGTAGTGAAATCTAAGTAAACACAATTTCTCCAATTACTGCTCACAACCTTTGTAATAATTAGTTTAATTTCATTTTCAGTATTTTATTTTGATTATATATTAGTTTTGGGTTAGTTGAATAGCAACTAATTCCGCCCACTCCTTCAAAACCCGAGATTTTACTTGCTTTCATAAAAAATATAAAAACACAAAAACAATCATCCCTCACCTTTAGAACTAGTAATTAGGCTTTCTAATCCTAGCGACACTATTCCTAAGCTGAACGATCAATCCCCCGGTACTTGTCACTATACTATACTACAACGATCAGGTACACTGCCTGGTGGGGGTTGTAAGCTTCTCGAGATCCCTCGAGAGGTAAAGCCTGTTGCGATTCCCACGCATCAGTACAGTTTGGTGAGGAGTGGTGAAGAGAGTGCGCTGGAGTTCCTCAACGCTTGGGACCACTGGGGTGATTTGGGTAGTCCTTATAGGTAGTTCTACAGCTGGAATAGGTTGGGTCGTCCCTCCCTCTTGGTGACCAGGTGCGCTGGTTGTCCCAGCAACCTGTCTAGAGGTCGAATCTTGCTGATTTTTCCTCAGATGGTCACGTTTTTCTGACTTCGGAGTCCGCTGGCTTGAATTCTTATTCTTTGTCATTCTAGTTCTTGGTTCTTAGTATGGTCCCACGGATGGCGCCACTTGTTGATACAAAAGTTGGGCGTTCCTGATTATGGGTTCTTGCTCTCATACCAATTCGCTTCTTAGTACTTGTTACCTGCGCACTAAGAAAATAAACAACACCGTTAGGCTTATCGAGGGATTGTCTCCCCCGATTAGACTCCGGCGTGAGAGTAAGTAATCGATTTAGGGTTCTCGTAGAGAGTTAGGGTTTGTATATCGTACCTTTGAATGAGAGATGTCATTCCTTATATAGGGGCTGAAACCGCGTAGGTTTCTTGCTCCTTACTCTTCGCACTCGTGGTGCTTATCGGGGTAAGGATATCTATTCCGTAAATAGAAGATCCTTATCACATGCCCGGTTGGTTTAGTTGGGCTTTGGGCTTCGTGAGCCCAAGCCGTTATTATTATTGCCCGTCATTCGTTATGATAGCCCACTCGTGGTGGGTTTGGGCCGAGTAATGTTTATCATATGGGCTCATGGCCCATATATAGACTATACGTCATCACTAGCCAAATGTGCAAGAATTCATGGGGCCGTAGTAGTTTTGCTAGATGCATGATTGAAGTGAAGTCGGATGTGGTTCTTCGGGATAGCCTCACTGTTGAGATACCTTTACTTGATGGTACGGGGTCGACTATTGAGAAGATTCGCATTGAATACGAGTGAAAATCACCGCGTTGTGATAATAAGTGTAAGATCTTTGGTCATACTCTTATTGATTGTCCTAAAGTTGTTGTGCCTTTTGCTCAGCCTACTATGCCTGTTAATGATGGTTTCAAGACTGTTAACAACAAAAAGAAAGGAAAGCAAGGTAGTCCTACAATCCCGTGTCAAGGAGAGTTTACTAAACCAGTTGTGGGTAAGCAGTTTTAGTATCGACCCAAAAAGACTCCTCCTGAACCTAGGAAAGTGGATGGCAATAAGAAAAATGCTTCTAATGTGGCTAGTTCGAGTGGTACGAAGATTTCTACATCTAACCAGTTTGATGCTCTTAATATGGATGATACGGATGCTTTGGGTATTCCTACTAATGACAACAATAAGGATGTGGATTATAGTCGTACAATGGAAGTTAATGAGGATGAGTCTAGTAAGACAGGTACTGCATCACAAGAACCTCTTGTGAGTGATTTAAAAGAGAAGGAGTCGGTTATGGCTCCCAAAACTAGTGATTCTTGTACTCCGCCCGCCTCTTCTACTAAAAGAGTTAACCCTTTTTCTAAGGTGGGAGAGATCGTGGTTTCTGATTCTGATGATGAGGTGGTTGCTAACCCATTTGATGAGTCTGCTAATCTATTCAGTGGTGGCCAAGAGTTTGAAAAAGATTATAATGAATATGACTATGATGACTATGCGAACCAGGTTTATGATCTTTCAAGGAATTTGGATGCTTTTAATTCCATGTATGGCACCAAGCTTCAAGGTTTTAGGAAGTAATTTTATTTCGTTATGTCCTATGTTATCATTTGAGTAGTGGTTTGTTTTCTTATTTAGAAAATAGGAAGTATCTTGTTATGTAAGCTTTTTGCCTATGTAACGGGCTGAGATATGTGATTTCACCCATATCCATTGTACTTAAACATTTTTTGTTAATATATTTACCAGGGTGCAGGATTACTCCCTTTACCCAAAAAAAACACAAACCACATAACCTGTGAATATCATTGAAATTTGCGGTAAACAGTTATAGCTGTGAAATTGTTGTTAAATGTTTCATGTAAATTGCGTCAAACTTTCAACTTAGACTAGGAGTATTGGTGAGCCTTTGAATGATCTTAAGACCTTGGCACCTCAACGACACCTCAACTTGTCACTCAAACACTAAACACATGACCTTATGCCTGTAACGATGACTTTATCGGTGACCCAATACTTTAAAAATAAAATTAAAATCATTAATAATTAAAAAAAGATATTACATAATAATTCAATTAAAAACTAAAAAAAGAACAATAAAAATTAAAAACTTAAACTAACTAGTTTAAACTATGTTTCATATTTATTTTCTGCTTCATCGCCAACATAAACTTTAGTTGTTTTCCGGTTAAATGGTCATAGGTTTCATTGTAGAATATGAGGTCTTTGTCCCTCTTTATTTCTTGCTTAAATTGAAACAATTGACGTTCCAGCTCAAGTTCTTCTCTCTGGTGTGCAAGTCTCTGTTGTTCCAATTCTTTCTCATATGCAAGCTTTTGTCTCTCTAATTCCACTTGATCCCGACGCGCCTACTCTTCAAGTTTCATTTGCCGCTCCTTTATTCGCAAATACTCAACCTAGGCTTCCTTCTTATGGGAAAATATACTCGATGCGAAGTTTGCTCATTTATCAACCAACTGGTCAACAAAACCATGTGCACCAGCAATCGAAGATTCTGAACGAGCATGGGAGGATGACACTTTCTTTTTAGCCTTGTCCTAACCCACTGGTCGAACCTCCCGAACCTCTACCTCCTCTGAATCAGTTGCTTTGTCGTTCAGATTAAATCACCGTGTGTCGAGTCGGAATGTGAGGTAGTTTTCCATGTCCACGATTTTTTTTGAAGCACCTTCTTTGGATTTCTAGTAAAATCTTGGCATTTCGATCGATTTATATTTGCTATGGTCTTTCAAAATTTCCCATGCCTCTGTTTCACAATATCGTAAACCGCACAAAATTGAGTAACTTTAGGATGAAGCCTATTTTTTCATTTGCATAAAAGTGAATCGTGTCCTCTTTTCGATTCCTTCATTTCCTTCTCAAAGTATTTTAGTACTTCCGTTCAAAACCCGATAGCCTTTTTTATCATTTCCTTCAATGTCATTCTCGGACACGTTTATCGAAGCTTTACACAAGGCGATCTCTTCCTCAGGGCTCCATGGTTTAGAGTTTCCTTCTCCGTCTTCTTGGATTATTGACGTTTTTTTGTAGTATTACTTTTGACGGGCGCCACCTCTTCGACGAGAGACTCATCTTCATGAACAGGTTCGGATAGACCAACCGAACCTTAGGTTGTAGAATAATCTTAACAACTAAAAAATGGATCCATATCATCAATATTAAGAGGGTTACCCTAAGAAAATCATTGAGAACTTTGAGCTTGGTGGTGGTGATATTTTTGGACGATAACATTGAGATTGTTGTTGTTGGTACATCAGTTGGTTATACGGAGGTTGGAACGGATGATTTTGTTGTTGTTGGTTATATGTAAGAGAAAACATATCATTTAAATAAATAGGTTGTTGATATTGTGATTGACATGAGAAACTAGCGGGTTAAAAATTAATAGGTGCTGAGTTCCCGGTTAATTGAAATTGGAGTCGGTTGTTGTTGGAACGTTTTGTTGTCGTCGGGTTTTTGGTGTTTTGGTTTAGGAGTTTTATGAGACATTTTTTGAGTTGGAGAATAGTTGAAGAAAACAATAGTTGCAAAATAGAAAATGTGAAAAATGTGACAACTGGCAAAATAGGGAGCCATTTATAAAACCCGCATTACATTAAAATTATAAATTTGGAATATTTGAAAAGTTTATTGTGACGAGATATTTTACGAACCTTGGTACTTGATTTTTAATCGTACGATGTTTATGAGATTGGTTATTTATTAATGGTTTGGTTGATTCGGTCGTGATGATTTATTTTATGATCGTTACTTTGGCACTACATTGACTCCGGCACTAGATTAACCTAACAAATTTTAATCTTTTACTTAACGGTAGCGATTCACCGTTAAATAAACATTATGTCTTTCATACATATCTATATGTTTCGGGAAATGTTGTTGGGAAAATCATTTATGACGTGTACGAATATGTTTGATGAAAATTTAATACTTTTATGAACGAGTAATCGTGTCACGGGAAAACCGATTAAAAAGAGTTCAGTAATTATTAAAGTATTTGTGGCTAGTTTTGGAAAAGTGAAACTTCAGGGACCTAAGTGCAAAATTCGGGTATAATACCCACACCCTAACCCTAACCCTAACCCCTTTCATAATTATCATCACACACCTCCTTCTCCTCTCCCTCTTGTCGCCGCCGACTGCACACCCCGACACCATCACCACCGCCGTTTTCCAAGCTACACCACCATCACCAAAATACTCACCATCATCCCTTTGTTCTTGTGGTGTGAAACACGCGCCTCTCCCCTCCGTTTTTAGTGATACCGCCGCACCACACACCACACGCCACCACACCATCATTTTTCTTGGTATTCATTCGATTTGAAGGTGAGAAAACGTGAGTTTTGTGTCGGGTTTGACTATTTTGAGTCGAACCCGAATTGAATCTTGATATTTTGGGATGTTAAAATTCGAAATGAAAATGGGTTTTGATATAAAAATGAGTTTGGTATCCATGGGGGTCGATTCTTGATTTATTGGTGCTCGGATTTGGATTTTTGATGCGTTTGGTTTGGGTTGTGGCTCGTATTGAGCTCGACCGAGACCCAAGGTCTCGGTGTGATTACTCCTCGACTCGGTTGAGAGTCTTGGAGGTGTCGTGGTTCGGTTATGATTGATTCTTGGTGATTAGTTGCTCTCGACTTGTTCTTGTTGTTGTTTTGATTCTCGGCCGACACCCCCACCTCGCGGGCTGTTTTGGTCGAATGGCTCTTTTGAGCTAGCCGAGACCAAAAGGTCTCGGGTGAGGTTGATTCTTATGATTTGTGGTCTCATAGTTGACCCGGGTTTGACTTGGTAAGTCGACCCGTAATATTGGTATATTTGGTTTTGGTTAATATTGTGTTAATATTTCATGTTGTGGCATATGTTGGACCGAAGCTTTTGGACGTTGGTATACTTGTATTTTGATTTGGAGATGTGTTGACGAGTATGGAATTGGGGACCGATTGTGAGACGGTCAATTAGATGACGGAGATAGGTTAGTTGGGTGCCGTAGTCGGACCCTCATGTTGTAGCACGTGGATATGGGATTGTTTGGACGGAGTTGATATATTTATATTGTGACTTGATTCTTATTACTTTGGACTTGGACTATGAGCCGAGGGTCATAACCTGGACATGTGACCAAATTCTATGACTCGATAAATATTTAAAAGTCGATATTAAAAATAATACTCGTAATAATATTATTAAGAATATAATCGTTTATATACGTATATAGACGTGTTAAACGTATATATATATATATATATATATATATATATATATATATATATATATATATATATATATATATATATATATATGCGTATATTAATAATAAAACGACCACGAGTAAACGTTATAATAATAAAACGATAGTTATTATACTATGCATATAGTGTAATAAATGTCGGACTATTGTTATAAATAATAATTATATAAATAATGGCGAAATATAAGTTGGGCAACTAATAATTAAAAATGTGATTTTGTTTATAAATTAGAAACTTATCGAGTTATACGAATTGTGGGTCTTTAAAGTCCAAGTGGGCTTTATATTGTGACTTTGTGTTGTCACGGATATATGACGGTTAATATAAACATTTTATATATCGAATGACTTATTATAGATCGAGTTATTTGACGATATAAAATGAGTAAATTAATGGGCATCGTATCCCACGACGCCCATAGGATGTGGTATATATTTTAGGGTAATAAATTACTATATGTCTCGTGGAATTTGGCCGATTCGACGATATATATAGGGAATTCATTGGACTACGACATATACCAAATAGAAACTTATGTGCAATGTGCTTTAGGTTGGGTACAATTTTGGAACAATATATTACATAAATAAGTATGGAAGATTATCAAATCGACGGATTTAATAAGCTTCGATAATTATTTAAATAATATGTTGGGCTAACATTAGACATATAGTTGTCTTATTATTGTTCTTTGTTGTGGCTTTTTGGTTTGAGCTGTGTCGACCCTCCACCCGTATGGATACCAAACGTCGAATTTCAAATGAATATGAAGTTAATTCGAGAAATGGATATTTTTGGAAAGTAAAATGGAATACGTTTGGGAATGGGAATATTTGATTTTGAGGAAATGATTTCTGAACGGGTTTGATATTGTTAGGAAGTGTCGAGTCTGTAGTCGCCGTTACGTGAGTTGCTTGAGATTACTTACGTCTTCCTTCTATCGTTTCTTTTGAGGATTTCTGGACTTGAGGTGAGTCATAGCCCCACTTTTACTCTTGAACTTTGTTTTCAATACTTGGGGTGAGAAACGTGCAAATGTTTTATGTGGACTATTATCGCTTTATTTATTTATTTCAAAACTTGCTATGCTTATAGAACTAGGTAGGATTAAGCGGGCCTAGTCCCAAACTAGGTAAGCTATTGATTTAGTTGTTGAGCGAGGCCTAGTCCCGAACTAGGTAAGCTATTGGATGGATTATAGAGCGAGGCCTAGACTTGAGCTAGGTAAGCTATCGATTGGATTGATTTGAGCTATAGCGTGCACCTATAGGGATGATTTATTTTGGTTGGAATATTTTGGTTGGAATATTTTGGTTGGATGATTGAGGCCTAGTCTAGCTAGCAAGCATTTTGCGTATATGTCCACTATATTGAATTATGAATCTAAACCTATGATCTCACCAGCGAAAGCTGACTTTTAGGACGTTTTCTCAGGAAATTAAGTGAAGCTCTGCGGATGCTTGGGATTGGAGGCTTGGCATTTGGCTCCGGTTATGGATCTATATTTTCTAAAACTCTGATAACTATTGTGGACCTATATTTATTTCTTTTGGGCCTGACTTTGGATGATTTTGGGATAATGTAAACTTTAAAACCCCGTGTGGTTGTACTTTATTATGTTTACTTTATCTCGTTGTTTTATGTCTTGTGTTTGGATACCAATCCCCGTAGCACCCCGAAAGCTTGTTGAGTCTTCCGCTGTACCAAATTTTGGGGGTGTTACAGATTGGTATCAGAGCCAAGGTTATAGAGAACTAGGTAAATAGACACCTAAACTATAACCGATTTTTATAGAAAACGATCCTCGACCATTGCCCGCCAGCCCGCCAAGCCGAAGCATCATTGTTTATTATTGAGGTATGTAACTCCCGCTATTTTCCCTTATGAATATTATGTGCTAATCGAAGTCTATTGTACCATTTCACTATTTTATAACACTTATGACAACAACCAATATCTCATTCAACGAATGGACTATATTACGAAAAATCACAGCGTAAATTGTGATCACCTATATCTTTAGAACGATGCTCACACACATACTACGATAGTCCGAAATCGCGAAAATATTTAACTTTTGTCATTTACAATCTCACGTGACGTTATTTCACAAAAACCGTACTCAACCAACTCCCGGACTCACGAAAATAACTCACCTAATCTTCATTAAATTTACAAAACAAAATTAACCTAATAAATCTAATCGGGCCCTTAATCCACACTTCAGTCCACGAATTCCCCCAGCAGCAGCCCACCACCGAAACCCAAACACAACAAGCCAATAGGCTCGACCCAAACCCCTCGCCCCTTTTAATCAAAACCAACCCAATCCATTTTGTTTTAAGTTTTCCTTTCTTCCTTTCTATTTGAAACTGACGAGCAGCGAGCACAACCAAAACAGCCCCAAACATTTCGACATCTTGCAAACAACATGTCAACATTATTACATATCTTGATTAACTTCGCACCCAAGAATCACTAACAATAATTCTTTCTATTTATCTCGTACGCATACTACATTAAAAATCCCTAAAGCTAAGCGTATAAACCACTCGATACCCTAGAAATCAACGCGCTCAAAAATATTTAGATCTGCCAAGTCATTTCGATTTGCTACCACTTTAACGATCGTACAAGAATATTTAGCCATCTTTAAACTCATTTGAACATATGGATTCTCGTTACCTCACATGAGCAACTAAGGAAAAATAAAAACCATACGTTATTTACTACGTACGAATAAAATTTACTCCATAAAACATGTTCCCTTGTTTTGTGTTAGGAATTAAATAAGCACAAGAATCAGAAGATTCAGCATAAAGGTTTAATGGAAATACGACAAGTATGATTCTGCTGATAAAGCACAAAGCGAGTTTCCACTGAAGAAGATTCTGCTGAAGACTATTTCCACTAAAGGTGATTCTGCTACTGAATCCTACTGCTGCTTTATTCTGCTGCTGCTTGATTCTGCTGCTGAATCCTACTGCTGATGAATACTGCTGCTTGATTCTGCTGCTGAATCATACTGCTGCTTGATTCTGCTGCTGCTATGACTCTACAGCTATGACTCATAACGGACAGCTGTGTAGATAAGGATGACTTATTCAACACTTGCATAAAAAGACAATATCTTAGTTCTAGTCATCAAATTGAACACTCCAAGTGAGTTGTTTATCCTAGATACATGATGTATCTTGTATGACTAAGCTAGAATAGTGATTAGTCATAAGCTAGTTATTTGATGAGTCATGTAATTTGTAAAAGATATTTCCTTGGACTATAAAAGGAAAATCTTAGATATGTAGATAAGAGAGACAATGCCATACACAACTCTCATACACAGACAATAGAAAGAACAAACATAAGATTCAAGGTCTTTGTAACCCTAGTGATAAAGCTAAAGATCACTCGTATTATTTCTTTTGAATAATATTGAATCGTTTGGTGTTAACTATTCCATTTCCATAACAATAAACATAAATCTTCTAAGTGTGGTTAAGTAGATTCCGCATACTTAATCATATTCACACAAACATATCTCATACACAAAGAACGAAGGTTTAACCACCTTACCGTGTAATCGACCCCCAACAAGTGGTATCAGAGCTTACAGGTTGATATTTTTGTTTTAGAAGAAGAAGTTAGAAATGGATGTTGAGTCTATTCAAACAAATGTTGCTGCTAAGTTACCAATGCTCAAACAGAATGAGTTTGAGATGTGGAGGTTAAGAATAGAACAATATTTTCAAGTGCAAGATTATGCACTGTGGGAAATCATTGAAGATGGAGATTCTTACAAGCGTACAACCACTACATCAACAATTGATGGTAAGGAAGTTGATAAGCTGCAAACCAAGCCACAAACTGCAGAAGACAGAATTAAGAAGAAGAATGACCTAAAGGCCAGAAGCATGCTGATGATGACCATTCCAAATGATCAACTTATAAACTTCAGCAAATTCAAAGATGCAAAGTCACTATTTGAGGCCATTATTGCAAGGTATGGTGGGAATGAAGCCACCAAGAAGACCCAGAAGACTCTTCTTAAGCAACAGTTTGAAAATTTCACATCAACCAACCATGAATCTTTAGACCATATGTTCAACAGGCTACAGAATATTGTGAGTCAACTTGCTATTCTTGGAGTTGAAATACCTCAAGAAGATTTAAACTCAAAATTTCTGAGAAGCTTACCTGAAGAATGGGCTATGCATGTTGTTGTCTGGAAGAACAAGTCAGACATTGACACCATGGAACTTATGGATCTGTATAGCAACTTTAAGATTGTTGAGCAAGATTTGAAGAAAACTGGAGGTACTAGTTCAAGCACTGGGAACATGGCATTTATGTCATCTCCTAGTAATTCAGTTCCAGTTACTAATGAAAAAGTTCATGATGTTGCAAGTGCTGCAAGTTCATCAAGCAGTACTTTTGGAATTTTGGATGAGAAAACATGTTGTGCTTTCTTCACAAGCAAACATAATGGATCCATGTTAACTCATGAAGACCTTCAAGAGATCAATGATGATGATCTGGAGGAAATGGATCTAAAATGGCAAATTTCTCTTCTTAGCATGAGAGCTAAGAAATTCTATCAAAGGACGGGGAAGAAGATCACAATCAGTAGCAATGATCCTGCTGGTTATGACAAGTCAAAGATAGAATGCTACAACTGTCACAAGATGGGACATTTCTCAAGAGAATGTAGAAGGCCAAGACAGCAAGATAGCAGAAATAGAGATGTTGGAAGAAAATCCAATACAGGGGAGATGTCTGAACCAAAAGCTATGGTAGCAATTGATGGGTTAGGTTTTGATTGGAGCTTCATGGATGATGAAGAAATGGGTTCTTCACAGATGGCTCTTATGGCATTTACTGCACCTGAGGTACATGATCATAAAACCTGTTCAAATACTTGTACTGCTCTTAAAGACTTAAAAATCTTAATTAAACAGTATGATGACCAAAAGGTTAGATACGCCAAATCTGATCTAGATTGTTTCAATTATAAAAGTGGTTTAGAATCTGCAGAGAGGCAAATCCTACATTATAAAAGGAATGAACTTACCTTTACTGATGCTAAAACTTTACTTGAAAATGATAATCAATTTAAAGATCAAATTATTGAAGCCTTAAAAGAAGCATTAGATAGGGTTAAGACTGAGAAAGAAAACATTCAATTGACTAAAGAGAAGCTTGAACATGCTTCTAAAAATGTAAACAAAATAATAGACAGTCAAGTGAATAATAAAGTTAAGTCAGGATTAGGATATAATGCAGCCCCACCCCCTTATAGAGGTATCCCAAAACCCCCAGGGATCGACCTAGAACATTCAGGATTGCCTGAATTTCAGCTACCTGAGTTACAATATGGAGTTCAACCAAACTCTAACATAGTAGCTGATGAGCCTAAGAAAGAAAGTAAATGTTCATGTAAAACATTACTTTTTCAGGACAAGGTGTCCTTTGTAAATAAACAGGTTATGTCTAAACCTGAAGTGGTTAAGAAAGCAAGAACAAGAGTTCCTAAGATAGTCAAACACAATACTGATAGGCCTAAGACCAATGAAAAATATGTTAGGCAACCAGTTAGATATTGTGAACAATATAGAACCACAAACAAGCCCAGAGGTAACCAAAGAAATTGGAATAACCTCAAGTCTTACCAACTAGGTGATGACTTTGCTTTTTACAATAAAGCTTGTTTCATTTGTGGTAGTTTTGACCATCTTGCAGCTTTCTGCAACCAATGGGTATCCGGGTATGAAAGTAATAGAGTAAACTACAAAAGGCAAACACCTAAATCTCATTTTCACTCTAATTCTAAAAGATCAAAACCCAAAACAGTCACAAAAACTGTTCCTGCTGAAAGGAAAATGGTTTCTGCTGAAAAACCATATATGATTGTTTACCCAAAATCAACAATTAAGGGTGCAAAAACAACTTTCAAACATGCATCTAATATTGTTCAAAGGCCCATTCAAACAAAAGCAGTGGTCCAAAAACAAGTTTGGAGACCAAAGGGTACAACTACAAAGCTAGCAGTTTCTTCTGCTAAGCATACTGCTGCTAAGGGTAACAGGGCAAATGCTGTTAAGGCCTCAGCATGTTGGATTCTTAAATCCAATGTTGCATCAACAGTCCTCAAGAGATTACATTTCATTGATGCAAGAGGCAGATCCAAGTCAGTGTTGGCTTGGATCCCCAAAGAAAACTAATTCTTTTACTTTGTGCAGGGACATTCACCAACAGATCATGAAGATCAAGGATATTCAGATAGTGGGTGTTCAAGGCACATGACAGGCAACATGTCTTATCTTTCCAACTTTCAATCAATTGATGGTGGATATGTTACCTTTGGAGGAGGAATTGGTGGAAAGATTACTGGTAAAGGTACTATCAAAACCAGTAAATTAGATTTTGAAAATGTGTTTTATGTGCAAGAGCTTAAGTATAATCTCTTTAGTGTCTCACAAATGTGTGACAGAAAGAATAATGTTCTTTTTACTGAGACTGAATGTCTTGTACTTTCTCCTGATTTTAAGATGCCTGATGAAAGTCAAGTACTTCTTAAAATTCCTAGGAAGGGCAATATGTACAGTGTTGATATGAATAACATTGTTTCTAAAGATGCTTTAACTTGTCTTGTTGCAAAGGCCACATTAGATGAATCTATGTTATGGCATAGGAGACTTGGTCATATTAACTTCAAAACCATAAATAAGATTGTTAAGAATGGTTTGGTAAGAGGTTTACCTCAAAAACGTTTTGAAAATGATCAAACATGCATTGCTTGTCTTAAAGGCAAACAACACAAAGTCGCTTGTAAGCCCAAGATTTTTAACTCTATCAATCAATCATTGTTTATGCTTCATATGGACTTATTTGGACCTGTTTCAGTAAGTAGTATAATGCATAAGAGATTTTGTCTAGTTGTTACTGATGACTATAGTAGATTTACATGGGTATTGTTTTTAGGTACTAAGGACGAGACATCAAACATCCTTAAGACTTTCATTACAGAGATAGAAAACCTAGTAAGCAAAAGAGTAAAAGTCATTAGATGTGATAATGGAACAGAATTCAAAAATAGAGTTATGGATGATTTCTGCAAAGAAAAAGGTATTAAGAGAGAATTTAGTGTTGCTAGAACTCCTCAACAGAATGGAGTAGCTGAAAGAAAGAATAGAACACTAATAGAAGCTGCTAGAACTATGTTAGCTGATTCAAAGTTGCCTATAACTTTTTGGGCTGAAGCAGTCAACACTGCTTGTTATGTTCAGGACAGAGTTTTAATAGTACAGCCTCACAATAAGACATCATATGAGCTTTTTAGAGGTAGAACTCCTGCAATAGGATTTCTTAGACCTTTTGGATGTCATGTGACAATTCTGAATACCTTAGACCATTTGAGAAAATTTGATGGTAAAGCAGATGAAGGTTTCTTTGTTGGATATTCTCTCAATAGCAAAGCTTTTAGAGTATACAACATAAGAACTAAGAGAGTAGAAGAGAGTCTACATATAGAGTTCTTAGAGAACAAGTCTAATGTAGAAGGTCAAGGACCAAAATGGCTATTTGATCTTGAAACTCTAACCCATTCAATGAATTACGTGCCTGTTGTTGCAGAAACTAATGATTTTTCAGGTTCACAAGCAACAGATGAGGCAAGGTTAGACAAGAAGACACATCAAGATTATGTGATGATGCCAATATGGTCAAATACCAATGTGGAATCAACTTCAACCAATGAAGAATCTTCTTCTGGCAAAGCTAAAGAAGATGTTGAAGATAAAATCAGAGAAGGAAGAACAGAAGAACAGCAAAATGTTCCTGCTGATGAGCAAAATGTTCCAGCTGATGATCAAACAATTCCTGCTGATAAGCAAATTGTCTCTGCTGATAGTCCTTCAGAAGAAACAAAATCAGACTTTTCAGAAGATGAGGTGGATTTGTGCAATATTCCATCTGATTATCAAGTTCCTTCCACTCCACAAACACGAATTCACAAAGTCCACTCCCTAGAAAATGTGATTGGAGATGTACAATCTGGTGTGAAGACAAGACAACAATTGATGTCTTCAGATCAAAAAGGGATTCTTGATGCCCTTTATGCTTCAAAGCAACATGAGTCTTCAAACTCCTGTTTGTTTGTATGTTTTCTCTCACAAGAAGAACCAAAGAATATTCATAAAGCCCTAGAGAATTCAAGCTGGTTAGAGGCTATGCAAGAGGAGCTTCTTCAGTTCAAGATTCAAAAGGTCTGGGTGCTAGTTGATTTACCTAGTGGTGTAAGGGTAATTGGCACTAGATGGGTTTTTAGAAATAAAAGGGATGAAAGAGGCATAGTGATTAAGAATAAGGCTAGATTAGTAGCACAAGGGTACACACAAGAAGAAGGGATAGACTATGATGAGGTTTATGCTCCAGTAGCTCGAATTGAGGCAATTAGGCTTTTCTTAGCTTATGCTTCATTTATGAACTTCACAGTTTACCAAATGGATGTCAAGAGTGCATTTTTATATGGTTCAATTGAAGAAGAGGTGTATGTTACACAACCTCCAGGCTTCACTGACCCTGACCATCCAGACAAAGTGTACAAGGTAGTTAAAGCTCTATATGGCCTACATCAGGCACCAAGAGCTCGGTATGCAACACTAGCTTCCTATTTATTAGAGAATGGATTTCAAAGAGGAAAGATTGATCAGACACTTTTCATCAAACAACACAAGAAAGATCTTCTGTTAGTACAGGTGTATGTGGATGACATTATCTTTGGATCTACAAGGAAGGAGATGTGTTTAGATTTTGAAAAACTTATGAAAGATAAGTTTCAGATGAGTTCTATGGGAGAACTTACATTCTTTTTGGGTCTGCAAGTTAAACAATCATCTGAAGGCATATTTATTAGTCAAGACAAATATGTTGCAGAGATTCTTAGAAAATTTCAATTTGTTGATTCAAAAATAGCAAGCACACCAATGGATCCTGAGAAGCCACTTCTTAAAGATGCAGATGGAGAAAATGTGGATGTACATACATACAGATCTATGATAGGTTCTTTGATGTATCTTACATCATCAAGACCTGATATCATGTTCTCTGTTTGTGCCTGTGCAAGATTTTAAGTAACTCCAAAGGTTTCTCATTTAACAGCAGTCAAAAGAATTTTTAGATATCTCAAAGGTCAACCAAGGTTGGGTTTATGGTATTCTAGAGAATCACCTTTTGATTTGATAGCATTCTCAGACAGTGACTATGCTGGTGCTAGCTTGGACAGAAAGTCAACAACCGGAGGATGTCAATTCCTTGGATGCAGACTTATCTCATGGCAGTGTAAGAAGCAAACAATTGTGGCAAATTCAACAACTGAAGCTGAATATGTAGCTGCTGCAAGTTGTTGTGGTCAAGTTCTATGGCTTCAAAACCAACTTCTTGATTATGGGTACAATTTCTTACATACCATAATTCATATTGATAATAGTAGTACAATTTGCATTATTAAAAATCCAGTGCAACATTCTAAAACAAAACACATTGAAATAAGACATCATTTTATAAGAGATTGCAATGAGAAAAGGTTAATTCAAGTAATGAAAATTGCTTCAGAACAAAACTTTGCAGATCTTCTTACCAAAGCTTTTGATGTTGGTAGATTTCAGTACTTGGTAGCAAGTATTGGAATGCTTAATCTTTAAATTTTTCAATATAATGTGTTTTTGTATATAGATTTTGTTAATGCATCTAACTTTGTTATCTAAGTCTACTATTAACAATATTTGAAGTTATTCATACAGTTAGTTCTATGATTATTCTAATTCAAGACAAGTACTTTGTACTTTGTTTACTTGGTTTTAGACTAACAGTTTCAGGTATGAATATTTAAGCTGAAAGGTTATTTCAAGTGAAATTTGCTGATCAAAGCTGCTGATCATTGCTGCTGAAAGCTGATCATTGTTGCAGATCATTTCCACTGACATAATAGGTTCATGATAGAAAAGGTTTGGGACTTCAAAACTCCTTAAAACTTCTTTCTTGAAATCTGATTATGATATTTCACTTTGAATTGATAAATTAGTTGATCAATTAATCACTGATACAACTCACTTTCTATCATTTTATACTTTTAAGTATAATGTGACTAATCTACGGATATCTGATAGAAAGAATAGCGAGCAAAAGTGAATCTAACACTTGTGTTAGAGGTAACAAATGCCACGAGCTGGAAACCCTGTAAAGAAAGCCTTTTGAATAGGTTTATCTATACACAGGCGGTTATTTATAACTGAAAATATTGGTTCTCACATAACCAGAGGTTGCTTTAAACCGAAATTTTGATTAAGTGTCTGTTACACACTTAATCCCTTCAAAATGGTTGTAAGCAGTATGATTTTTCATAATAAAATCATATACATACTGCTAAGGCAAAAGTTTCTTAAAAGGATTTTCAAAAGATGACTTTAAAAACCATCAAATGATGGACCATAAGTCAAAAATGTCCATTGAATCACCTCTCATAGGAGTTAACACACCTAGAAGTGATGAGGACAGAATCTTAAACTCTTAAGGAATTGATGGCTTCATGTACAAATTGTCTGAAAACATGGAAAAATGCTAGATCAGATGATGATGTTATGATTGTGAGAAAATCTTTCAAACAAGGGGAGGATATCAATATAAGATGATATTTGAATCTCAGGGGAGGAAATACAAGCCCAGTTTAAGGAAGATTAACCAAAAGAAAAGACAAGATCATACAAGATGATGACATAGAGGTTGAAAATGACAAGAACATTCTTTAATGTTGTATTCAGAAGAGATGAAGCATTTCAAAGGAGAAAGTTCTATCTAGGTCAAAAAGTTGAAAAGATTCAATTTCAGTTCACTACGTTTGTTCATCACTTGTTGAAAGATCAGAAAGCAGATAAGTTCCAGAGAAAGATAAGTTCATTCACTCAGAAGAGAAGAAAGTTCAGATCAACTAGTCTGACAATGAAGTGTTTGAAAGATCTTCACAAAGTCCTCATTTAATTCAGAAAAACATGTTTGAATGTGATTCACATGTTTAGAGGAGGATTGTTAGGAATTAAATAAGCACAAGAATCAGAAGATTCAGCATAAAGGTTTAATGGAAATACGACAAGTATGATTCTGCTGATAAAGCACAAAGCGAGTTTCCACTGAAGAAGATTCTGCTGAAGACTATTTCCACTGAAGGTGATTCTGCTGCTGAATCCTACTGCTGCTTTATTCTGCTGCTGCTTGATTCTGCTGCTGAATCCTACTGCTGATGAATACTGCTGCTTGATTCTGCTGCTGAATCATACTGCTGCTTGATTCTGCTGCTGCTATGACTCTACAGCTATGACTCATAACGGACAGCTGTGTAGATAAGAATGACTTATTCAACACTTGCATAAAAAGACAATATCTTAGTTCTAGTCATCAAATTGAACACTCCAAGTGAGTTGTTTATCCTAGATACATGATGTATCTTGTATGACTAAGCTAGAATAGTGATTAGTCATAAGCTAGTTATTTGATGAGTCATGTAATTTGTAAAAGATATTTCCTTGGACTATAAAAGGAAAATCTTAGATATGTAGATAAGAGAGACAATGCCATACACAACTCTCATACACAGACAATAGAAAGAACAAACATAAGATTCAAGGTCTTTGTAACCCTAGTGATAAAGCTAAAGATCACTCGTATTATTTCTTTTGAATAATATTGAATCGTTTGGTGTTAACTATTCCATTTCCATAACAATAAACATAAATCTTCTAAGTGTGGTTAAGTAGATTCCGCATACTTAATCATATTCACACAAACATATCTCATACACAAAGAACGAAGGTTTAACCACCTTACCGTGTAATCGATCCCCCAACATTTTGGGCTGACGAGAAGGCCAAATATTTGAAGAAATTAGTGCTATGACAAAGAAGTACTCACTGCCATCACAGTAACTGGTTGAAGGATACTTCCAAGATTTCAATATTATATATATACTAAACCCTCCTCTCCATCTCATGCACCACATTCATTTTAAACCCTCTCACTCACTCCTCAATGCTTGAAGGCGCTCACTATTAACAACCAGGAGCAGAAGACCCACGTTGAAAGCTTTTGAAGTAGTGTCGAGACTTCTCCCCATTCAAGCCGCGACTTGGGTTGTTGTGTTCCCCTCCTTCTTTACTCGACATCTCACCACCTTTAAGGTGTAGTAAGCCTCCTCAACCTCTCATCCTTCATGCATGCATACCAAATCACGTTCCATACATACGATATATACATAGATACATAGCATGACAAGCCACCTCTATGGAAGGCATAGGAGTCACGTTATGTGTTAATACGTATTCATTGTACATCACATGCATCATAAATCTAAATGTTAACCATCATTATACTCGGCATGAAAACAGCTACGAAAAAGGAAAATGAAAATTGTTATGTCATGCATACATAGTGTATATGGTTGTAGCGAGACACGCCACCTTTATGGAAGGCATAGGAGTCTCGTTATACGCCGTTTACGTCTTTATTTCACATCACATGCATCATATGACTCGCCCTTAATCGTTACTCTACCCATACATACGACCAGATTCAAAAAGAAAAATATAAGACTTTGTCATTTCATGTGAACTAGTCGACTCAGGTAGCTAAGAAACACCTCGGTATCTTGCAATCCAAACTAACGAACATATTATATCTTTGTTCAATCCAATAGACCACCCAACAAGCTATCAAATTCATGTTTTAAGTTTATAAAAATAACGACATCTTGACACGTTAAAAAGGTCCTTTTGTTTGGCAAGAAAACTCGTTCAAAATAAAATACATATGAACCGATTAGTGGGCTTATAAGCCCATTAAGCAAAAATAAGCTTTTCTGATCAAATAAGCTGTACAAATAAGTTTTCTAAGATAAAAATAAGCCTCGGAAAAACTTTTATAAAATTTTTAACGATTTTTATGAAAAAGGACTAAAAATGTAACGCGTCGTCACTTATAGGGACTAAAAGTGTAAAGCTGTGAAAACAAGGGTTAAAACTGTAAAAACAGAAACTATAGGACCAAAAATGATAAAGTAATAAAATTCAAGCTCATATCGTATATTTGGACAAGTAGAGGACTGTTAAAGAAAATATTATACAACGAGGACTAACGGCGCAGCATTAATGCCGTTAGGGTAAAAAGTTGAAATCTGACAAGGACTTGGACCAAGGACTATATTCGAGACTCTCACATTTATTTCCATTTTCCGACCTTCATATCATTGCATTGCATTTCGAAATTCTTATTTTAGTATTCATAATCATATATATATACATTTATACATATATATACACATATCATTTCTAAATTTCGATCATATCCTTTAAATTACGCGATTTGTTATCGTCACACCAATAAACATCCCATTCTTAAAACTCTTCGCGAAAAATCACTTTTGGACTATCAAAACACTAAACCTTATCGTACTATCTAGGTTGTGTGTTGGAGTCGTTCCTTGACCGTAACTGAGATCCTTATCACTACCACTGCACTACTAAGGTGAGTTCATAGTCCCACTTTTTACTATATTTCCAAAATCCCGTGGGGAGATACATGCTACAAAACTGAACACAAGTATTTTCTGTATGCTATCCTGATTTATATTGCCTAAGTTACCGCTTGTCAAAAAGTCCCTCATATCATGAACCATTAATCACTTGCGAGTGAACGCGAATTTAGTGAATAGATCTATTGGCAGTTGACGCCCCATTTGAGTTGCTGGGTAAGTAACCAAATGCACTTTATTCGAATTAACTAAGGAGCCTGACAAACTCCTATTACACGAGGGCATTATCACCTACACCATTTTATGGTGTGGGATTATTTACATTACACCTGATGTTAAGGTTTGTGTGTCATGAGGCTTAGGGCAATATATAAATATTACACTGCGATGCTATTGATTTTACTACTATTCGACTTGTGTTCAACTATTACAATTTAAACACTATGGATTCACTCAACATTCGTGTTGACCCTTTTTAGCATGTTTATCTCAGGTAATTGACGAAGGCAAAATCGGGCATGGAGATTGGCAAATGACCCTCTTTATGGACCATGTTTAATGATGTTATCATTGTTTTTATCAGAAACCGTTTTATTTGTAACTCTGAATTTATCGTAAAACTTCTTTGTGTTATGTTATGCTAAGTTTATTTAATGATAATTGAACTTTTATAAAAACGCCTCTTTTGGGTCGTTTTGTATGGTTATGACTACGATCCGAGAAGTAATACCCCAATTAGTCTTCCGCTGCTTACTTACAAATTTGGGGGTGTTACAGATTGGTATCAGAGCCATAATTATAGAGAACCAAGTGTATTTTCAAAACACTGGACTATAATTGGGCTCTAAAAATGGACCATTTAAACCTTGATACCTAATGCCCTCCGTGCCAACACTTTGCCAACATGTCACATTTGAGATTTGCTTAACAGATGACGCATAACTATTAGACATCATGGTGAATTAAAATGATTATTATATCAATAACTTATACTTATGTTATTACATTCGGGATTATTACAGTATCATGTCTTCAGATTCCTACCCTATTGTTCCACAATTCGACTCACAAATCGAGGAGGTTACATCCCCCGCTACCGTACCAGCATCACCAATGATTCCGACTTCTAATTCGCCAATGGCTATGTCTGAAGAGACTGAACCATTCGAGGAGGATGAAGTCGCCGCCACCCCCGTGATTTCACCAGCCATTCCGACCCCCCTTCGCCCTTCAGGTTCGGAGGCAGATAATGACTCATCTGACTCGGAATCTTCCAACTTTTTCTCGCAATTACCACCACCTCCTCAACCTGCACCAATTCAGCGACGAGGCTCCACTACGATCTACTATACTCGAAAGCGGGTACAAGCACCAACAGCCCCCATACACCCACCACCAGCACCACCGTCGTCACCTACGTCCCCTATGTCACCTCTATAGATGATATCACAATCACCACCTAGATGTTCCGTATCACCGCCCACTGTCTTCTACTACCAGACCACCACGGTTCCATTATCATCTCTTGCCCGACCACAACGTGCCCGCAGTACTCCATTACCACTCAGCGATGGAGCACATTTCTCAACCCCCTCACTATCATATTCTCACATTGAGGGTGCGGACGAGGCTGCTCGGGCCCGACCCTGTGGAAGACACGAAGATCGCATTAATGGGATCGCGGATTTAAATAACGAGATTTCCCTTGAGCGTATCAAGAGCATTGAAGGGGAAGTGGGAAATCTAGTGATGGGACGGATAGCTATGGACGAGGTCTTTAACCTGATGGGTACTCAGCTGCAGGGAACTATTGAGGTTGTTACAGAGTTGGAAGGGAAACTTGAGAACAAGAGACAGGAGGTACGAGACCTGAGGGACATTGCCGCAATGATGCAGGACATAAATGAGCGACAGGCTGATGAACTTGTTACAACCAACACCCGTATTTTGACGCTTGAGCGTATGGTGGAAGAATCCCAGGCCAGGGAAAGGGTCAGGGACCAGAAAATTGAAGAGCTGACCGAGATAGTTCAAGATCTTCAACGCAAACTGGGAGACACGCCAAGTGACTCATAGATTATCTGTGTATTATTTATGGCATGAACATCTTAAATTGCCGCATGTGGCGATAATAAAAGACCTTGTAATAAATTGTTTTGTAAACAATTAAAACAAGTTATTAAGGCACTATTGTTGATTATGATTGCTATAAACTGACATTAATTTATGTTGTTTTGGTTATTCTCACAAAATCCATGTGTAACATGATAGTATCTGGATATAGCGAGAAATTTATGAACCCAGCCTGTTGTGATTTCCGTACTATGGCACTATCATTACGATATTACCTTGCTATTAAAACATTTCAACATGACACAGTCATTACGTAAATTCTAAACGTGTGTTTCCTTTGTGGTATTAATAGAAATATGCCTCGTGGGAAAACAACAGCCGCAACACCAACAACGCCCATGACTCCCGCCGAAATCCAAAAATTGATTACTGATAGTGTGGCTGCAGCACTAGAGACTCAGGCAGCCGCAATGGCTCGAGCAAGCAGCACAAATAGGCCAACCGGAGAAAACGAGGTGGCCGTAGTTCGCAAATGCACCTACAAGGATTTCATGGCTTGCAAGCCCACCTACTTCAAAGGAACTGAAGGAGTGACTGAGCTCGCCCGATGGTTCGAGCGTTCTGAGACAGTTTTTATGAGAAGCGGTTGTGCTGACGACTGCAAGGTCTCATTTGCTACGGGAACCCTTTTGGACGATGCTTTGTCCTGGTGGAACTCTACTGCCCAGAACATGGGTATAGAGGAAGCATATCAAATTTCATGGGCCGATTTCAAACAAAAGATGTTGAGGAAGTATTGCCCTCGTACCGAGATCAGGAAGTTAGAGGATGAGTTTGATCGTTTGGTGGTGAAAGGGTATGATTTTAAGACTTATGATCGCAGGTTCCAAGAACTTGCCTTACTATGCCCAACTAAGGTGCCAGACCTTGAGAAACTGCTAGAGAGGTACATCGAAGGGTTGCCTAGAAACATTGAAGGTAATGTCACCGCATCTAAGCCTCAAACCCTAGAGGAGGCTATGTCAATTTCTCAGAGGTTGATTGAACGAGAGATAAAGCGCGGACAGAGCCAAGGAAGCAGTGACAACAAACGGAAGTTTGATGACCGCAGGAACAACAACCACAACAACTCTCATAACAATAACAATGTCAACAATCACCACAACAACAACCGCAACTACAACCACAACAACAATCAGAACTACCAACAGAACCGTAACCACCATCACAATCGACAGAACCGCCAGCAGGAAGCCGCCAGGGCTTACATCGCTGCACCCGCTGGAACTGGGGGTTATGCTGGACCCGCTCCCATGTGTAACCGCTGCAAGCTGCACCACAATGGGCCCTGTTTCGCTAAGTGTGGGAAATGCCAAAGGACCGGCCACAAAACTCAAGACTGCAAAGCCACTGGCGCCAATTTGCAGCCTGTGATTGTGGTGTGCCATGGATGTGGTGAGAAGGGGCACTACAAGAACCGGTACCCGAACCAGACTGCCAACCAGAACAATAACGCTCGGGGAAGGGCGTTTGTGATGGAAAGAGGAAATGCTCAGGAAGACCCAGATGTAGTCACGGGTACGTTTTTACTTAACAATCATCCTGCTAAAGTTTTATTTGATTCTGGAGCCGATAAAAGTTTTGTATCTACTTCGCTTGCTTCCTTACTTAACATCCACCCGACCGAACTACACACCACCTATGAAATTGAACTAGCCAATGGAGAACTAGTAAGCACCAATACCGTAATCCAAGGTTGCACCCTACTCTTACTCGACGAACCTTTCAACATAGACCTCATGCCGATTAAGCTTGGCAGCTTCGACGTGGTCGTCGGCATGGATTGGCTATCCAAGAACCGTGCTAGAATCATCTGCGATGAGAAAGTCGTCCACATCCCTGTACAAGGTGAAACCCTAATCATCCGTGGTGAACGAAGTAAGACCCGACTCGGCATCATATCATACGTCAAAACGGTGAAGTATATCGATAGAGGATGTCACGCCTTTTTGGCACAAGTGGCAGAAAAGAAGTTAGAGGAGAAGCGACCTGAAGATGTGCCAGTAGTAAAGGACTTCCCCGAAGTATTTCCCGACGAGTTGCCCGGTCTTCCACCCGTCCGCCAGGTGGAATTCCAGATCGACTTAGTGCCAGGAGCAGCACCAGTGGCGCGAGCACCTTATAGATTGGCGCCATCCGAGATGAAAGAACTATCTGAGCAATTGCAAGAATTATTAGATAAAGGGTTCATTCGACCTAGTTCATCGCCTTGGGGAGCGCCGGTGTTATTTGTCAAAAAGAAGGACGGATCTTTCAGAATGTGTATTGATTATCGTGAGTTGAACAAACTTACGATAAAGAACCGATACCCATTACCCAGAATCGATGACCTTTTCGATCAACTTCAAGGATCGAGTGTTTACTCGAAGATTGATCTGAGATCGGGCTATCACCAACTAAGAGTCAGGGAAGAAGACATCCCAAAAACGGCCTTCAGGACACGATATGGCCACTACGAATTCCAAGTAATGCCATTCGGTCTAACAAACGCACCAGCTGTGTTTATGGACCATGTTTAATGATGTTATCATTGTTTTTATCAGAAACCGTTTTATTTGTAACTCTGAATTTATCGTAAAACTTCTTTGTGTTATGTTATGCTAAGTTTATTTAATGATAATTGAACTTTTATAAAAACGCCTCTTTTGGGTCGTTTTCTATGGTTATGACTACGATCCGAGAAGTAATACCCCAATTAGTCTTCCGCTGCTTACTTACAAATTTGGGGGTGTTACAAGGTATTATGAGATTATTGAGATGATTATAGATTTGGGATTCCTTGAGATGATTTGAGGATTTGAGGTTTATTGATTTAGTGATATGATGCGTTTTGAGGAATTATATGCGTTTTGAGGAATTATATGCGTTTTGAGGAATTATATGGCTTAATTGTTTTGAGAATGGTTTTAGTAATGCGGTATTTTAAAATCTTTCTTGATTATATACGATTTGGAATTATATGATGATTATTGGATATGGTATTTTGAGTTCGCGGGTTAGCTGTTTTGAAACACTTACATCTACCCTACGCCGTTGTCACAGACTATGGTCTCCCATACGCCTGATGTTGTTGAGGATATTCTTACTACACCGGTATTGCCAGCACAGTTCACCATGGCTCCTGATGACCCTTACCAGGTTGCCATGCATTCAGCTACTATGATACCGACAGGTTCTACTTCAGCACCACCTGCTGCATCTACGCAGGGACCCTCATATTCTTTAGGGCTCCCTGGTACATCGAGGCAGCTTACTCTTCATCAAGATTTGGCTCGTGTGGCTCCACGTTTTGCCCACCGAGCTACGGCACGCATGTCGGTACGCCCTACTCCATCACCTTTACAGATTGATGCTCACTCTCTTCTGTCTGAGGCGCCACCCACATCATTACGTCGTCGTCCTAGATCACCTACCCCTTCACCACATGGTTCACCTGTTAGGAGACGACGATTGATGATGTACTCTTCCGATGAGGAGGAGGAGTACGAGGGTGAGGATGAGGCTGATGACCCTCAGGAGGCTGAGTAGGGTGATGATGATGACCCTGAGGAGGAGGATGACCCTCAGGAGGATGAGATGCCTGATGATGATGATGTGTTAGTACCACCAGCTCAGGCTGAGGAGCCTGATTCACCTGTACATCCAATTGAGCCTGATTCACCTGATCATCCATTTTTGTTTGAGTTGCCACCTGGTAGTCCCGTTGAGTCGGATGCACCTTCTGAGGTTTCTGCTGAGCATGCAGAGTTAGGTGAGATTGGTAGGTTATGGGCTCAGATTACGGATCTTGGTGAGAGAGTTGCACGTATATCTGATCGACTTGAGAGGGTTATTGGAGAGTTCATAGTGGATCTGAGAGTGGATATGACTGTGGTTGTGGGCAGGACTACTGAGATGGGGAGAGTTTTGATGGAGGTTCATGAGCATATCGATAGTTTACAGCGAGGTTTTGTTACAGCTCGAGAGGCCGACCGCAAGCTATGGCAAAGGAATGCCGAGCTGGAGAAGGAGGTGGCTGACCTCAAGAGAGACCGAGACACCCATAGTGTGGAGCTAGGATCATTATGGAGGGATCTTGATGGCTTGAGGCAGGAGTTGAGGAACCTCCGCCAGCAGCGTGGCTAGACGTTTGAGCTATGTTATCTTGTTGCTTTCTTAACCGAGGAGTGTTCGGTTAGAAAAACTAGTTATCATATTTTGATGTATTTCCGTTGATTACTCGTCTCGTTGGAACGATTGTTATCTTTGTGTTTTCGGTAGTTAGAACAATGTTGGATCTTTATTGTATGGTTGATGGTTATTATTTTATGGTATTATGTGGTTGTTGGATATTATGGAAATTGAGTTCCTATGCGCCTTATTGATGTCTTATGGTGTATTGTTGATATTCTTTCCATGACATGGCTTTGTTGATTTAATTCTTGTTGAGCACATGATCAGTTCTATCGGAGACTCACGAACATGTACGATGTTTCAGATCAATGGCCCCACGAAGAAACCCTGTTAGAGCTACCAGAACTGGACCTGCACTGACTACCCCTGGTCGTCGAGGACGCCGTCCTACTCGAAATGTTGAGACCCCTACTCCTGATAACCTAGACACTACTAACCGCAACAACAGGAATCAAAATGTTGATGTTCAGGGAGACAATGATCATGTTCCACTTAATGCACCTACTATGGACCAAGTAATGATCAATCAACTTGTGGAGCAACGAGTTACTGAGCTACTAGCTGAGTCAAATCATTCCAACAATTCTGCTGGAACATTTCCACCTGTTCGTGCTAATGGATGTAACTACAAGGAGTTTAAGATTTGTGGACCTATTGAGTTTGGTGGAACTGAAGGAGTGGTTTACTTGGTTAGGTGGATAGAGAAGACTGAGTCTGTGTTTAATGTCAGTGGTTGTGCGGAGAATACGAAGGTAAAGTTTGCTTCTTTTACCTTCAAGGATGAAGCCTTAACTTGGTGGAACAATTACCGTAACTCGGTTAGGAGTGATGTGGCTTATGCTATGACTTGGGAGCAATTTAAGTCTTTGTTGATTCAGACTTACTGCCCAAGGAATGAGATTAAGAAGTTGGAAATTGAGTTCTGGAACCACAAAGTGAAAGGTACCGATATGGCGACTTACAATCGCCGTTATCGAGAGTTGGCCTTACTCTGTCCCGATATGGTTAAGATTGAGACCCAAAAGATTGAGAGGTATACCGATGGATTGCCGGTAGCTACAAGGAACGATGTGATTTCTGCTAAGCCTGCAAACATTCATGAGGCTATCACTATCGCTCAACAATTGATGGACTCTTTGGCATTGGAAGAAGCTGAGAGGGATAAGAATGGAAAGAGAAAGAGGGACGATCACTCTAAGGGTAATGATCGTCGAAACAAGCGACAACTAACTACTAGAGCTTATGCCATGGGAGATGGAGACAAGAAGAACTACAATGGAGATGCACCCAAATGTAACCGATGTTACAAGCATCATTCTGGTCGATGTACGGTAATGTGCAAGAATTGCTCTAAGATGGGACACATAGCTAAGGATTGTAGAGCTCGACCACTTGCTATGGTTCAAGCTACTCCTGAAACTATGAGCAAAGCAAATGTTACTTGCTATGGATGTGGAAAGAAAGGACATCATCGGAATGAGTGTAGGGAATCGTGGAACCGAGGAAATCAAGGATCGGGTGGTAATGGGTACAATAATGGAAACCGTGGAGCTGGAGGAAACCGTGGACGACAAGATAATGGGGACCAACGTGTGGAAGCTGGAGCTGCTCATGGAAGAGTGTATGCACTCGGGAACGAGAGAGGAGAAGATCCGAACATTGTTACTGGTACGTTCCTTCTCAATAATCGTTATGCTTCTATACTATTTGATACTGGTGCCGATAAGAGTTTTGTGTCACACCCCCAAAATCGGGTCCAGCGGAAGCATACATGTAGCTGGGGTGTAACTTAATTGGTATTACAACACAGGTTCAAAACTGGTTTTCACTTGAATTATTTAGAATAAAATAGCTTAATCAAAAATGTTGAATTTACATTTTTAAAAGTAGTGCGGAAATAGGCCCTTAAATAGTTTAAAACGGTCCCCGTAAAAATAATCAGAGTCTTCTATGATCATGCCATGCCCTGCCAAAACCTCCAGTAGCGTGCCATTGGTTAATACCTGAAAATACATGCTAAAGTGTCAACACGAGTTTGGTGAGTTCATAGAGTTTGTTTAACCAATAATGCCTATAGAGAAATAATCGCCCAGCAAAGGCATTGTAAATCCACTCAGTTGCAAGTCCCGCCATAAGAGACTTGTAACCTGTGTGTTTACAACCCACTGCCAAATGTGTTAAAGTCTACGTGAACAAAAGTAATACTGGTATCCAAATTCCCAGATAAATATAGCAAAACGGCTATATAAATAATTCAGTCAATGAGGCCATATGATAAATCAGTCAAGCGGGAAAACCCGTAATAAGGTTGATGCAAAGGCATCGCAATTCAGTCAAGTAATGAAACAGTAATATTACGTTTGACATCACAGCCAAGTGGGGAATACCACAATACGTTTGACATCACAGCCAAGTGGGGAATACCACAATATTACAATGAACATATAGGTCAATCAAGTAGGGAAACAGCAATATTACGTTTGACATCACAGCCAAGTGGGGAATACCACAATATTACGTTTGACATCACAGCCAAGTGGGAAATACCACAATACGTTTGACATCACAGCCAAGTGGGGAATACCACAATATTACGTTTGACATCACAGCCAAGTGGGGAATACCACAATATTACAATGAGCATATAGGAACAATTGGTGACTATGAGGTCATATAAACAAGGATAATCAATCCCATGAAATACAGGAAATCAAACATACCAATGAATGCAGGTGATCAAATATATATGTAGATAAAGCTGGAAATCTTTGAGTAATCAACCAGGTAAAACAAGTAGTGCGTTTAAGTAAAACGAGCATGTATTCTCCCCCAAAGAGTTTACCAAAACAATTAAAATAGTAAGGGCTATGACTCACCTGGTGCGATAGCTACGACGACAAAAGTGGATACACTGAAATGAGGCATGATCTCTAACCGCAACCTAATATGAGTAATAACGATCTACCTTAGATCATGACATAATGAAATGAATGCACGTGCACATGATGCCTATACCACTCGTAACTTGGAAATACTAGTTATTGTCAAAGTAAAATAGTTTCCATACTTAGGAAAATAAGTCCAAATAACTTGTCGTAGTATATCGTATAAAAATGTTAGTGTTATATTCCTCGTCTTGAAAACCTTAAAATAGTGTCTAGTAGTTGCGTAATAAACCTTGAGTCGTACGTACTTCGTTAGTTAAAAATAAACTCCTTCAATAAGAAATCTAGAAAATATCTCATTTAGTACGTAGTTATATTATTTTCTAGTAGTGACTAAAAATATATATATACAGTTTTGACGATTTTAAAACGTGTATAACTTGGTCGTTTTAAGCTCATTTTACTCGTTCTTTATATCCACGGATTCGTTTTAGTATATACTAATATATTTTTGATAGCTCGGCTCCTCTAGGTTACGTTTAACGCCTCTATTTGCCCGTCGAAAACTGTCAAACAGCATGCAGTTTTTCAGAAAATAGTTTTCGTCGTTAAATTCGGAAAATCATATCTCCTTCGTTATTAACTCGTTTTAATCCGTTCTTTCGCCCACGGCTTCGTTTTTGAAAGTATTTTCTAAATCTTTGTTCAAAAATATCCCCTGAGTTACTGAGTTTCCCACGTTTTCAAAACAAGGACAGTAGGTCAATCTATAGTTTCCAAAATCATTTTCCTAGTTACTAACTTGTTCAAAAACCAACCAAACCACTTTCAATCATCACAAATCTAGTCTAATCTTACCATACACCTTCTTAGGGTGTCATGGGTTCCTAAACATCACCAATCTTGGTGGATCTCTTGAAGTTACTAATAAAAATTTTAGATCTAAGATTAAAGAGTATTATTGTAAAAGTGGTATATATAACATATATATATATATATATATATATATATGCATGATCTACTACTATGACTTGAAAATACATAAAATAAATATATGAAACATTAAGAAAGATCAAGAAAAGCTTACTAGTAGTTTGAAGGTGTCTAAAGTAACTAGGTACCTAAATACTTCTTGGTTTTTATTTCAAAACCCAAAATAGAAGTATACTAAAGTTGTAAAATCACTTGATCTTGGAAAAATTATGGTTTCTTCTTGGTGCTCATGTCTTGGTCGATCCATGGAGAAGAAGAGAGAAAGAGATGAGTTTTCTTGAAGTATACAAATGAAAGAAAATGATGTCTAGATATTTGTATTTGTAAAAGTCTTGGTCTTTGTTAAATTAAATAACACATGGATTAGGGGGGCTAGGGGGGGGGGGGCGGCACATGGAAGGAAAAAGGAGTGTTTGGTGGAAATTAAATGATCTTGTCTCACAATTGTATGTATTAGTTTAGTTTTGGTTGTGTATTGGGTGTTATCGGGTACCGAGTTAACTAAAAATAAATGTTAACGAGGTGAAATAAAATACGACGAAGTTGTAAAAGTTGTAAAATATTAATCCTGGTGAGAATCGGGTGTTAGAATAATTATCGGGTTGAAATATCGCAAACCGACGGAGTAATAAGCTCCGACCGTGAAATGTAGTCATTGATTTGAAAACACCGGGTAAACTAATAATATAATTTTTATATTATTAAAATGAATATAAAAATATATTTTGGATCATAGTCGAGAGTGTCGGACGTGTTAGTCACATTATTGGTCGTTTGTTAATGTTTATTTAGAAATAATTATACGTAAAAGTTAATTATACCAAAAGTACTAATTTAAATATCCTACGAGTGGAATATTATGCAAGTGACATAATGATGATACGCAGACTATTTCTAGTCCGTATGAAATGTCCCAATTGATTATGCATGAATTCGCACCTGAACCAATACGGTTACGCGAATTTAAATACTCGTAAACCAAATTTACGATGACATGAGTAATGCACGTGAATAGTGGAATTTCTTCCGGAAATGAATAGTGTCAAGTGAATAGTAAAATTTCTGAACGCTTCTCAGAATATCAAATTGACCTCAAAAATGATGAATAGTAAAATGATGAATAGTAATCGGTGAATAGTAACTGATGAATAGTAAATTGTCGAAGATTGGAAAATGACCGGAAATTATGAGTTGTGACATTTTGTGTCCACTAAGTTTGCACCCTTACTTGAGAAACCCCCGATGGCCTTAGGAATTGGTTATGATGTAGAGTTAGCTAATGGAAACATAGAGAGGATTAGGACTATCATTCGCAGTTGCACGTTAAACTTTCTGAATCGCCCTTTCAACATAGATCTTCTACCCGTCACGTTAGGAAGTTTCGATGTCATTATTGGTATGGATTGGTTGTCGAAGTATCGTGCTCATATAATTTGCGATGAGAAGATCGTGCGTGTGCCATACTGCAAGGAGATTCTGAACATACCAGGAGATAGAAAGGATTTGAGAGGCCCATCTAGATTAGCGGTCGTATCTTGTACTAAGTTGCCAAAGCTAATGGAAAAGGGAAGTTACCTTTTCTTAGCCCAAATTTCTGAGAAAGGAGAGAAGGAGAAAAAGGAAAGGTGCGTTGGAGATGTACCTATAGTTCGTGATTTTTCAGATGTGTTTCCCGATGACTTGCCGGGAATTCCGCCTAATAGACAAGTGGAATTTCAAATTGAGTTGATACCTGGTGCTGCACCTGTAGCACGAGCGCCTTATCGTCTTGCACCTACTGAATTGGAAGAGTTGTCGAGACAATTAGCGGAGTTAGCCGAAAAGGGATTCATAAGACCAAGTTCTTCACCTTAGGGAGCCCCGGTCTTATTTGTGAAGAAGAAGGATGGATCGTTTCGTATGTGTATTGATTATCGAGAGTTGAACAAGTTAACGGTGAAGAATAGATACCCATTACCGAGGATCGACGACTTGTTCGATCAACTTCAAGGATCGAGTGTGTATTCGAAGATCGATTTGAGATCGGGATATCATCAGCTTCGAGTGCGCGAGGAAGATATTCCGAAAACGGCTTTCAGAACCCGTTACGGGCATTACGAGTTTCAGGTGATGCCGTTTGGGTTGACTAACGCACCGGCGGTATTCATGGATCTCATGAATCGGGTGTGTAAGCCTTACTTAGATAAATTCGTGATCGTGTTCATCGATGACATTCTGATATATTCGAAGAGTGAGAAGGAGCATGAGGAGCATCTAAGACTTATCTTAGAATTGCTCAGGAAGGAGAAACTGTATGCCAAGTTTTCAAAATGTGAATTTTGGATTCCGACAGTACAATTTCTAGGTCATGTGATTGATAGACAAGGAGTTCATGTGGATCCTGCTAAGATTGAAGCGATTAAATATTGGGCTGCACCTACGACCCCAACAGAAGTTCGTCAATTTTTGGGATTAGCCGGTTATTACAGAAGATTCATTGAGGGATTTTCGAAGATAGCAAAACCGTTTACCAAATTGACTCAAAAGAGTGTTAAGTATGAATGGGGAGATAAGGAAGAGGAAGCATTTCAGTTACTTAAGGAGATGTTGTGTAGTGCTCCTATCTTGGCGTTACCCGAAGGTAACGAGGATTTTGTCGTCTATTGTGACGCTTCACATAAAGGTTTAGGAGCTGTGTTAATGCAACGAGAGAAAGTGATAGCTTATGCTTCCCGACAGCTCAAGAAGCATGAGAAGAACTACACCACCCATGATTTGGAGTTAGGTGCTGTGGTTTTTGCTTTGAGGATATGGAGACATTACTTGTATGGAACCAAGTGTGTAGTGTTTACTGACCACAAAAGTCTGCAACACATTTTGAACCAAAAAGAGCTTAATATGAGGCAGCGACGTTGGATTGAGCTGCTAAGCGATTACGATTGTGAGATTCGCTACCATCCGGGTAAAGCAAACGTTGTTGCTAATGCTCTTAGTCGAAAGGAGAGGATTCCACCGTTACGAGTTAGGTCATTAGGAATGACGATCGTATCGCCATTACCGTCTCAAATATTAGAAGCTCAAACGGAAGCGTTGAAAGCAGAAAATCGGTCTGCTGAGAATATATTTGGGATGGCAGAAAATGAGAAGGGATTTGTTAGACGTTCTGATGGAGTGTTATGTTTTGGAGAGTGAAGTTGGGTACCATTGTATGGAGGAATTCGAGAGTTGATTATGCATGAGTCGCATAAGTCAAGATACTCTATTCATCCTGGGTCTGACAAGATGTACCAGGATTTGAAAAAGTTATATTGGTGGCCAAATATGAAGGCAGATATAGCGTTGTATGTTAGTAAGTGCTTGACTTGCTCTAAGGTTAAAGCCGAACATCAAAGACCGTCAGGATTATTGACGCAGCCAGAACTTCCGGTTTGGAAATGGGAGCGGATTACGATGGACTTTATTACCAAAGACAGCTAGCGGTTGCCACGCTATATGGGTAATTGTGGATCGTTTGACTAAGTCTGCTCATTTCCTGGCGATTAGTGAAGATGATAGTGTGGATAAACTTGCGAGGTTGTACGTGAAGGAGATTGTTTCTCGTCATGGAGTTCCGATATCGATTATTTCGGATCGCGACAGCCGCTTCACGTCAGCATTGTGGCGATCACTTCAAACCGCTTTGGGGACGAGACTTGATATGAGTACTGCATATCACCCCCAAACCGATGGTCAAAGTGAGAGAACTATTCAGACTTTGGAGGATATGCTTCGTGCATGCATCATAGACTTTGGTAAAGGCTGGGAGAAATATCTACCCCTTGCGGAGTTCTCCTACAACAATAGCTACCACACAAGTCTTAAGGCTGCACCATTTGAAGCTTTGTATGGTCGTAAATGTCGTTCACCTATTGGTTGGGCAGAAGTTGGAGATAGCCAACTCACAGGCCCTGAGCTTATTTTGGAAACTACTGAGAAAGTAACGCAAATTCGAGATCAACTACAAGCAGCTAGAGATAGGCAGAAAAGTTACGCCGATCAGAGGCGTAAACCCCTAGAATTCCAGGTTAGAGACAAAGTGATGCTGAAAGTCTCGCCTTGGAAGGGTGTGATACGTTTTGGGAAACGTGGGAAACTTAATCCCCGCTACATTGGACCATTTCTTATTTTGGAAAGAATTGGGCCCGTAGCTTATCGTTTGGAATTACCAATGTAATTGAGTAAAGTTCATGATGTGTTTCATGTTAGCAATCTGAAGAAATGTCTTTCAGAGGAAACACCAGTTATACCAATCAAGGATATTCGTGTGGATGAAAGTTTGAATTTTGTGGAAGAGCCGATTGAGATAATGGATACAGAGATCAAACGACTCAAGAGGAGTCGTATTCCGCTCATCAAAGTTCGTTGGAATTCACGGCATGGACCGGAATTCACGTGGGAACGCGAGGATGAGTTTCGAAAGAGATATCCGAAGCTTTTTACTTCGTAGATGGTTTGTTCCGAGAGAAACCCGGGACGGGTTTCTTCTGAGGCTGGGAGGATGTGACAACTGGCAAAATAGGGAGCCATTTATAAAACCCGCATTACATTAAAATTATAAATTTGGAATATTTGAAAATTTTATTGTGACGAGATATTTTACGAACCTTGGTACTTGATTTTTAATCGTACGATGTTTATGAGATTGGTTATTTATTAATGGTTTGGTTGATTCGGTCGTGATGATTTATTTTATGATCGTTACTTTGGCACTACATTGACTCCGGCACTAGATTAACCTAACAAATTTTAATCTTTTACTTAACGGTAGCGATTCACCGTTAAATAAACATTATGTCTTTCATACATATCTATATTTTTCGGGAAATGTTGTTGGGAAAATCATTTATGACGTGTACGAATATGTTTGACGAAAATTTAATACTTTTATGAACGAGTAATCGTGTCACGGGAAAACCGATTAAAAAGAGTTCACTAATTATTAAAGTATTTGTGGCTAGTTTTGGAAAAGTGAAACTTCAGGGACCTAAGTGCAAAATTCGGGTATAACACCCACACCCTAACCCTAACCCTTTTCATAATTATCATCACACACCTCCTTCTCCTCTCCCTCTTGTCGCCGCCGACTGCACACCCCGACACCATCACCACCGCCGTTTTCCAAGCTACACCACCATCACCAAAATACTCACCATCATCCCCTTGTTCTTGTGGTGTGAAACACGCGCCTCTCCCCTCCGTTTTTAGTGATACCGCCGCACCACACACCACACGCCACTACACCATCATTTTTCTTGGTATTCATTCGATTTGAAGGTGACAAAACGTGAGTTTTGTGTCGGGTTTGATTATTTTGAGTCGAACCCGAATTGAATCTTGATATTTTGGGATGTTAAAATTCGAAATGAAAATGGGTTTTGATATAAAAATGAGTTTGGTATCCATGGGGGTCGATTCTTGATTTATTGGTGCTCGGATTTGGATTTTTGATGCGTTTGGTTTGGGTTGTGGCTCGTATTGAGCTCGACCGAGACCCAAGGTCTCGGTGTGATTACTCCTCGACTCGGTTGAGAGTCTTGGAGGTGTCGTGGTTCGGTTATGATTGATTCTTGGTGATTAGTTGCTCTCGACTTGTTCTTGTTGTTGTTTTGATTCTCGGCCGACACCCCCACCTCGCGGGCTGTTTTGGTCGAATGGCTCTTTTGAGCTAGCCGAGACCAAAAGGTCTCGGGTGAGGTTGATTCTTATGATTTGTGGTCTCATAGTTGACCCGGGTTTGACTTGGTAGGTCGACCCGTAATATTGGTATATTTGGTTTTGGTTAATATTGTGTTAATATTTCATGTTGTGGCATATGTTGGACCGAAGCTTTTGGACGTTGGTTTACTTGTATTTTGATTTGGAGATGTGTTGACGAGTATGGAATTAGGGACCGATTGTGAGACGGTCAATTAGATGACGGAGATAGGTTAGTTGGGTGCCGTAGTCGGACCCTCATGTTGTAGCACGTGGATATGGGATTGTTTGGACGGAGTTGATATATTTATATTGTGACTTGATTCTTATTACTTTGGACTTGGACTATGAGCCGAGGGTCATGACTCGGACATGTGACCAAATTCTATGACTCGATAAATATTTAAAAGTCGATATTAAAAATAATACTCGTAATAATATTAATAAGAATATAATCGTTTATATACGTATATAGACGTGTTAAACGTATATATATATATAAATGCGTATATTAATAATAAAACGACCACGAGTAAACGTTATAATAATAAAACGATAGTTATTATACTATGCATATAGTGTAATAAATGTCGGACTATTGTTATAAATAATAATTATATAAATAATGGCGAAATATAAGTTGGGCAACTAATAATTAAAAATGTGATTTTGTTTATAAATTAGAAACTTATCGAGTTATACGAATTGTGGGTCTTTAAAGTCCAAGTGGGCTTTATATTGTGACTTTGTGTTGCCACGGATATATGACGGTTAATATAAACATTTTATATATCGAATGACTTATTCTAGATCGAGTTATTTGACGATATAAAATAAGTATATTAATGGGCATCGTATCCCACGATGCCCATAGGATGTGGTATATATTTTAGGGTAATAAATTACTATATGTCTCGTGGAATTTGGCCGATTCGACGATATATATAGGGAATTCATTGGACTACGACATATACCAAATAGAAACTTATGTGCAATGTGCTTTAGGTTGGGTATAATTTTGGAACAATATATTACGTAAATAAGTATGGGAGATTATCAAATCGACGGATTTAATAAGCTTCGATAATTATATAAATAATATGTTGGGCTAACATTAGACCTATAGTTGTCTTATTATTGTTCTTTGTTGTGGCTTTTTGGTTTGAGCTGTGTCGACCCTCCACCCGTATGGATACCAAACGTCGAATTTCAAATGAATATGAAGTTAATTCGAGAAATGGATATTTTTGGAAAGTAAAATGGAATACGTTTGGGAATGGGAATATTTGATTTTGAGGAAATGATTTATGAACGGGTTTGATATTGTTAGGAAGTGCCGAGTCTGTAGTCGCCGTTACGTGAGTTGCTTGAGATTACTTACGTCTACCTTCTATCGTTTCTTTTGAGGATTTCTGGACTTGAGATGAGTCATAGCCCCACTTTTACTCTTGAACTTTGTTTTCAATACTTTGGGTGAGAAACGTGCAAATGTTTTATGTGGACTATTATCGCTTTATTTATTTATTTCAAAACTTGCTATGCTTATAGAACTAGGTAGGATTAAGCGAGGCCTAGTCCCGAACTAGGTAAGCTATTGATTTAGTTGTTGAGCGAGGCCTAGTCCCGAACTAGGTAAGCTATTGGATGGATTATAGAGCGAGGCCTAGACTTGAGCTAGGTAAGCTATCGATTGGATTGATTTGAGCTATAGCGTGCACCTATAGGGATGATTTATTTTGGTTGGAATATTTTGGTTGGATGATTGAGGCCTAGTCTAGCTAGCAAGCGTTTTGCGTATATGTCCACTATATTGAATTATGAATCTAAACCTATGATCTCACCAGCGAAAGCTGACTTTTAGCACGTTTTCTCAGGAAATTAAGTGAAGCTCTGCGGATGCTTGGGATTGGAGGCTTGGCATTTGGCACCGGTTACGGATCTATATTTTCTAAAACTCTGATAACTATTGTGGACCTATATTTATTTCTTTTGGGCCTGACTTTGGATGATTTTGAGATAATGTAAACTTTAAAACCCCGTGTGGTTGTACTTTATTATGTTTACTTTATCTCGTTCTTTTATGTCTTGTGTTTGGATACCAATCCCCGTAGCACCCCGAAAGCTTGTTGAGTCTTCCGCTGTATCAAATTTTGGGGGTGTTACAAAAAAATAAGAAGAGAATGTAGTATTTATAAAAGAAAAAGTGTATTATTTGATTTTCTTTTATACAAACACCCCAACGGTACAATATAGCCAAACAACTACTTTTTGGTTGCACTCTATTCGGTCGCTTTGTCGACCCAATCAAGCAAAAAAAGGGTGATCGCATTCATATAGGACTCACGTAGGGCTAGAGATGGCAAAAAAACCCATACCTGATGGGACCCGATCCCCAAACCCGATTTGACTAGGGAATCTCCGAGTTGACCGGGGATGGATAAAGGGACGGGAATCCCTAAATTATGAAAACGGGGATGGGGGTAGCATAAATCCCCGAACATTTGAATGCATAAGTATATAAAAAATATATGTATATCATACTAGATTTAGGGTGTGTTTGTTTTTGCCAAAAACATCTGAACCACATCTGACATCTGACTAATCAGACGCGGTTAGACCTCTTGGTTGTTTTTTTTTCTCCGAGAGTCTGACGCGGTCAGATGGTGCATATCTTACTCGATCAGACTTGGTGATCATGTCTTACCCACATATATATCCAACTCCACAAGATCATCTTTGATAAATGATACGTGGGATTGCGCCCTCGCAATAGGTTTTACTTCTCAAGGGATCTCGAGAAGCTTACAACCCCCACCAGGCAGTGTACCTGATCGTTGTAGTATAGTATATTGACAAGTACCGGGGGATTGATCGTTCAACTCAGGAATAGTGTTGTTAGGATTGAAATTAATCTAACTAGGTTTAAGGTGAAGGATGATTCTTTTTGTGTTTTTATATTTTATGAAAAGTAGGTAAAAATCTCGGGTATTGGAAGAGTGGGCGGAATTAGTTGCTAATCAACTAACCTAAGCTACTAATTAAACTAATTAACAAGAAAAGTAAACTAGGGTTCTACAAGGGAAGTGAAGCGTATCTACCTATGATGTATTACTCCTTGCTAGCTATCCAATTCTACCTATTGAATTGTCACATCCTTGTTTTAATTGACGGGTTGTATTCCTTAATACCATTCGTAGGGCCGTGTACAATATTCCCTAACTCTATAAGCTCCTACTTCACTCCTATGTCGAGCCGTTAAAAGCTCCTAACATGGGATCACTAGAATTCGCTTACGCATTAAATACAACCATTAAATCGTAGTACACCTCCGATCATGTTTCTTAAGACGTTCAAGCAAGTTACCAATTGGAAGTCTGCCAATTTTCTTAAGCCTAACATCGATATCATTCAATTAAACAAGAGACAATAGGAAACAAGAACTATAAGCTAAATCAACTAGACCTATTGAAGTGTCACGCCTTAATTGATGAAGATAGACACAAATATCAACAAGGAATAAATAAGATCTAATCAATTATATACAAGTTTCACACAATCATAAGTAGACACAAGATGAATTAGCCAAACATAATTAATGAAGAACAAGCAACAATAATGAAAATTGAAGACATGAATTAAGATAGAATCATCAAACCATTACAAGATGTGAGTTGTTGGAAAAACACCTACCTAAACCCAGGAATCGACCTTAGGGTTTAGGGCTTACAAAAAGTGAAGTAATAAGGTTATATTTATAGGCAGATTTTCTGTCGGTCCATCTTGATGGCGTCAGCCTGTACACATGAAGGCGTCAAGACTATTTTTTCACCAAATCGAAGATTTTTTCGTCCCGATCGTTTCCTTTTTTAAATCACTTAAATCCGAGTTCGTATGCAAAAGTTATGGCCAAAACAGTGTCAGCTACTTCGCGTGCAAGTTGTGATTGTCTCGATCATCTTGTGACGGTTTCACACTTTCACTAAGGTTTTCTTCTCGTGTAAGCCTTCTTCTTGACGTCGTCACTCTATATCATCTGACGTCATCAGGTTAAATCCTGACGCCGTCACTCTCTAAGTCCTCTGGGCCGTCTCTCTTTAAGTTGATACGTGATGGCCTTCCTCCATTAACACGTGACGCCGTCACGAACTCCTTAAAAAACCTTCTGGATCGTCACATGTATTTTATTTATCCAACCCTTTTCCAAGTCGTGACGCCGTCAAGAGCAATTCTTGACGCCGTCAGGTACTGTTTCCAGCATATTCGGAGACTTTGCCATTTTATGCACTTTTTCGTTCAAAAAATGTTCAAAATGCTTCATTTTGTAAAATTCTTCCCAAAAGTACCTAAAATGACAAAAGGAATGATTTAAGGCAATATTTGATCAAATAATTACGATTTATGGCTTAATTGACCCCCTAAAAGCGGTACACTTTTCGCTTCATCAATTAAAAAAAAAAAAAAAAAAAAAAAAAAAAAAAAAAAAAAAAAAGATCAAACCTGGTTCGAAAGCAAAACAAACCCACAACAATCTTGAGTAGAATAAATCATGAATGGTTTTGCCGTTTTGGTTCTGATATTCGTGTAGTTGGAGAACAATATCAAAGACTTGATTTCGTGAGTTGTGTTCTTCATTATTTCCGTGGGTCAAGGAAAACAAAGTGTGTTATACCGATTTGCGCTAGTTCTTGTTTGGATTTGAAGAACAAGAATTTGGTTCTTTGTTTTCAAAGAGAGATATAAAGTTATTTGAAACTGTGTTTTGGGTTTGAGAAAAGAAAAGTGGTGGCTGATAATTGTAGTATAGGTTTAGGGTATAGATACATTTAGGTTAGGGTTAAATAATTTTGGGCTTTATTTCTTTAGACTAATAAAAATCAGGCCCATGTTTTAGGAGTATATTGATGGTTAACTTCATGCCTGGGTATAATTTTTTTGCAGTATTAGAGTTAAACATTAGCCTAAAGGTCAACCATAACTCGAAAAAGATTGTTAACCGTAACTTGTTTATTGATAAAAGGTGAACCAAAATCGTGTGTGATTGTGAATTCAAGATTGGAAACTTTTTTTTTTAAATATTATCTTCAAAGATACGTTCAAGAAACTTATTCATCGTATTGCTATGGTTCAATATACACTTAAAAACCGAATAATTACAATCATTCAGACAATTATAAAAAACAAACAACATTATTTCATTCAGATTCAGACTTTATAACCACCTCTTACCAGTAAGAGGTGGTAGTCAAATTCAGACCAAAACATCTTAATGAAACAAACACACCTTTACTTGTATATTTATGAGTATTGGCATGTATATTTATATTCTATGTGATATTTAAAGAATCAAATATTGTTAAAAGTATAAGCATTAACTACATATTAATCAACTAACGTTTTGTCCGAAAGACACATAGCACATTGTTTTTATATCATATGTAATGTTTCAATATTTGAGATGCTTTAAATTTGAATTGATATTGTAATTAATCTAACGATGTATGATATACGCTTTTTAAGACATGATATGCGTCAAATTATTTATACTTTCGTTGAGTTTGTACAAATTTCATGTTTATTTCATTAAGCATAGAAAATACCTGAATCCCCGATCCCCATTGGAGATGGAGATGGGGGATGAAAAACAATTCCCCGACGGGGATGGGGATGGAGAGTATGAAACGAGGATGGGGATGGGAAATGTGATCCCCAATATTCCCCGCCCAGTTGTCATCCTTACGTAAGGGGACGTGGCACGAGATGGTAGACCGACCTTTAGCTAGGTCTCAATTATGACTAGCCTTATAAGTAGTCATGCATGGAAAGTTTATGGATCCAAAATATAATATTAGAAGGAATATAAAGTAAAGGTAAATTAGTAATTTCATATTTTTATTTTGAGAGTTTTTAGGATAGATTGTATCTTTAAATTGATCACTATGTCATATCGTATAAAGATAGAACAATTGTCAATTCAAAATAAAATCGACATTTTTCTTTAACATAAATGAAGCTCAAATACATCGTCTAGTAGCTCTCATTTGTAAAATAGCTTTAACACTTTTGTTAATTATTACAACAAACACAAATAATAGAGAAAACATTTGTTCAAATCATCTGAAAAATTTGAGCCTTATTAGTTTGGTGTATCGAGAATAAGAACGAAGGGGATCGAGGACATGAATGAAATGTGTTCGGTCAGGGTTGGGCTGTTCGGTCATTTTTACAGTTGTGCGTCAGACCGAACCAATGATCGAATATGATAAAAATGATTAATCAAAAACTTTACTGAAATGTGTTCATCTGGTTTGTCAATCTAGTTCGATCTATAATCTATTATACTCAACCTAGATGCACGCGACTTAACTGATATTTTCGTTACCGTATGTTCTAAAGTTTAAGACAAAATTTCACCGTTCGTCCCTGAACTTGTCAAGATTCTCGTGAATCGTCCTTAAACTATTTTTTTTCACTTTCGTCCCTGAACTTGTCAAACGACGGCGCGTTTGGTCCCTGGGAGCGCGTTTTGGCAGACGGACGTGATGTCCGTCCGTTATCTGATGTGGCAAGCTTGGGTTTTTTCGTCTTTTCACCTATTTCAAATTCTCACCGTTCGTCCCCAATGCCGTTTGTATATTGTAGCGAACGCTTTGCATGTTTCGTCCCTAAGATTTGATGCGTGTTGTGTAAAAATTCGACCGTTGGCCAGAAGTGAACCATGTAAATACCCGTCTATTGTGCACATAATAAGTATGTAAAACACACATCTTCTCAAAAGAAAAACAGAGCAACGATGGTGGTCTGCACATGTGGTAAACCCGCTGTTGTCAAGACTTCTTGGACAAACAGGAATCCAGGTCGCCGTTTCTTTGGCTGTCCGACAATTGTAAGTTTGTCATTGTGTTGTTTATTTAAAAAAAAAATGTGTTGCTCATTTACACACTTTGTTGTTTCAGGGCTCAAACTGTCCTTTTCTAGGATGGTTGGATCCTCCGATGTGCCCAAGGTCAGTAGACATTATCCCTGGTTTGTTGAGGAGGATTAATGCTCTACGAGGTATTGTTGAAGAGCTTGAAGAACAGCGGTCCAAGTACAAGAAGTATATCATCATCAGTTGGTTTTTGTTTGCATTGTATGTTTATTTAACTGCTTGACATGTGTTGTGTAGTAGTAGTTGTTAGTTTCTGATGGTGGTGGGTGAATGCTTTTAGTATTTTCGAGTAGATGATGGTAGTTGGGTGGTGAAGCTGTCGTTTGTAATGGTTGTCAATGGTCAATGAAATTTCTTGTTTGAATAATGGCTAAATCGAAATGGTTTGTGATTAAGTGAATGTGGCTTGTTATTGTCAAGTATTTTGTTTGATTGTTCAATGCATAATATGACTGACTTAGGGAAGTTAACAAACCATAAGGCTGTACTTTGACTTAGGGAAGTCAACAAACCATTAGGCTGTAGTTTGACTTAATAAAGTCAACTAAGTAAACCATTTTAATGGTAACTATTTGCGCATGGTGCCATAAACCTTTTTTTGATAATATTAACTAAAACAGTACATGACAGTCAACAAATGCAGATGCATTACCAATAATAAAAGAACATAAATATATTCTTCATTACAAAAGAGATACTGGTTATACCATGAAAACACATTATTATCATGAACTGGCATAATTAAATGCTATAAGTTTCCTTTTCCTTGACTGGCTTCAAGGCTTATTTGCAGGAGTGGAGGTTGAATCTTTGTTAGCTTGAAGCTTTAAATACTTGCTATAAGAAGAATCAGCAGTACCAATGATATAATGAGAGCTTGTTGGAATGGTGCTTGAACGTTTTGGACCTATAAGCTTTAAATACTCGGCATAATCAGGATCAACAGGACCAATGATATACTCAGAGGTTGTAGGAGTGCTGGTTGAAGCTTTTTGAGCTTGAAGAGTTAAAAACTTGGCATAATCATCATTAACAGGACCAATGATATACTCAGACCTTGCTGGTTTGCTTTCTGCAAATAAGGAAAAAGAGAGCATCAAAAAACAAAAAAATATAGCTTCACAAATAGATAAATGTTAACAGAAAACGACCGTATATTGACCTTTTTTAATTAAATACAGCCAATTACATATCAAAAACAGAAATAACAATACCTTTTTTGTTTGTGCCCTTCATTTTGTGTGAAGTAACGTTATAGGATATTTAGGTTTAAGAGAAATTTTGGTTACAAGATTGATTATGTGGGTTTGTGTGTGTGTTTCATCGTTTGAGTGGGTATTATATGAGATGGGATTAAATGATATGGAAATATGTGTGGTTGATCAGTTTGGTGGGTATTTAATTGGTTGGGTGGGTATTTAATGGGTTTGGTTGGCTGGCATCACACGGCTTTATCGGCTCACCAGTATTAAGTTCCATATTTATAACAGTATTAAAATCTTAGTACTTGTAGTACAAAATTCCTTGTAACATAATATGATTTAGTTAGGGAAGTTAAGAAACCATAACAGCAAGCCTGAGAGGGCCAGTTTCCGTGGAGTTGAACGCAACGCTTTGCTTGACATGTCTACCGATGAGTTGGTCAAGATATTCACTGCTCGTGCTCCAAGTTGGTTTCAGAAGGGTTTGTAAACATTCATCCAATTGAAGTGAGGATGCTACTTGTTTTAAAGGATTATGGTTTTAAAGGATTATGCTACTAGTTTTAAAGGTTTACACCTAGTATGTTGTCATTTCAGAAGGTTAAGATGATACTTGTTTTAAAGGATTTTGCAACTTTATTTGTTTTGTGTTTTTACAAAAAGCACGTGAAAAAAGCTGTAGTTTGACTAGGAAAAGTCCCCTTTTGCACTAACAGTATTAATTTTTACTACTGTTCGAAATAAAGAACTTAATACTGGTGAGCTAATAAAGGCGTGTGAAGACCACCCAACACAACCCAACCCATTACATACAATACATAGATACATTCCCAAATAAAATGGAAATATAAATGTGTTCATATTTCCAACAAATAATTGGGAACCGAAGAGTCCAATAAAAGGCTGTAAAATTTAATAAAGACTCTTCGTTTTCCCCATTATGTGTCTATATATTGGTTACTGCCACATTATGCATCATACTAATCTAATACTAGCAAACATCAAACAACTTAAAGTGTAAGTAAAATGTCAGGAACCAAGAGAGCAAGAGATGCTGTTGCAACCGACAACACAGAAGAAGAAAACAAGGAAGTGATGAAACGAGCAAGGGGAGATCCAAAAGAGCCAGAGGTGCCTTCGTTGCAAAAAGGCTATAACGATAACGATAAGAAGGAGGTGAATGAAGAAAAGGAGAAGGCTGCTCCTCCAAGCCCTGCTGAAGTTGAAAGACGCAGGCTTGCTGCAAAAAAGAGGGTCGATGAGCATTGGAAGGAGATCAATGCTGTTAGGAGATTAGAAGAAAGGGATAAAAAGAAAAACAAATATGTTAAATGTAATAAAGAAGAGGAAGAAGAATTTTTAGAAACATTCTCGTATGATGAATTGTATAAGTCATATGAGTCCGATTAATTTAATCGTGTAATGGAAAAAGTTTGTTTAATAATAAATTTAATGTTGATATTGTGACTTTTGTTTTTTTCAATTGCATGTTTTATTTATTTATTTAATTTTTTTGCAAATAAAGTTTATGGTTATTTTCATGATGCACGTGTGACTTTGAATTTATGCACCAGTATGACCTTCAGTTTATGGTTATTTTCATGTGTATATCTACCATGACATCCATGGTCCTCTTTATGGAGAACCAAACTTTGAAAACCATGATCACCCAACTCCACCACACTCTCAAGCACAAACCTTTGAGTCTTTCTTTCCTTCATATGAGGATATACAAAACATGGTTGAAAACCACCTCCATCAAGCAATGGAATTTCAAACCACCTTGCTTGACTCAATACCAAACCCATCATCCACCCAAGAACCAAAAACCAACCAACCCTCAAACCAATAAACCAAAACCAACCCATTTCCACCAAATCATCCCCATGTTTGCTCAAATTGTGAGCAAATGGGCGCAAGCATCAAAACGTTGCTTCACCAATTTCAAGATGAAACCCGGTTTGCATTCCAACACGTCATAGAACGTTTGGATGCTCTTTCCCACCCAAACAAATCCTAGACAACCATTTGGAGGCCGTTTGCCCGAATTTAGGAAACTAGGCTTTTATTTTTCTTTCTTGGTTATTTTTTTTAAGTTTTTAAAAGTAGAAGAATCTTACCCATTTCATGTCCTTTGACTTTTATAAGTCAAAATTTTACTTGGAATGCTATTTCTTTCTACTTACTTTCATGCATTGTTGGTTGATCATCTTTATGTTGTCATTGTGGTTGCAATGTGTGTGGTAACTACAAGCTTGGCTATATATATCACCAACTAACCATTTTTTTTGTAGGATCAAAATCCATGTTTCCCACCTTGGCACTCCTTTTAGGGGGAGTAACAAGCAAGGGGGAGCAAGTGCATTTTTCCGCTTCGCTACTCTACTTTTTGTTTCGACAAAAAGGGGGAGAAATATATTAAACCTTCAAAACTTAATATGATTTTCATCACTTAAGTAAAACAAGTTTAATATAATTTTTTTTAAGTCTTAAACACCAAGATTTTGTGAGTTACTTAAAAACAAAGTTTATATTTTGTCATCAACAAAAAGGGGGAGATTGTTAATACAAATATCGCCTAAAAACGTTATTTATATTTTACGATCTTCGCTAAGTTTTGTTAACGAGAAAATATAAACTTTAGTTTTTAAGTAAAACATAATCTCAGTTTTAAAGACTTGCATAAACTAGACTTTTGCTACATTTTTCATTTCATAAAACACAACACTTTTTATTTTCTAAAAATAGAATTGTTACATCACATTTATGGCAAGTTTGTCATTATACATTTATGGAAAGAAATGTGTTTGACTTACTAAGATGTTGCTTGCAAGTTTAGTGTTTGACTTGATATTATGAGATGTGACATTGTTTGGTTTGCAAGGAGTTATGAGATGTGACTTTGTTTGGTTTGCAAGATTTATTACAAAACCAACTGCAAGCCCGGCGGTACCCTGGGGGTACACGGGCGGAACCCTTCTGAGGGGTCCGCCTGATCCGCCAGACCTGCAGAAGGTTTGGCTATAAATATCAAGCCACAAGTTGAATTTTGGCTTATCACTTGACATCATATTTTACACACACACATTCATTCTTTCATCTAACCCTTTAACATTTCATATGTGAAGTTTCTTTTTGTAGCAAAGAGATTCACGAGCTCATTAAAAGTAACAAGTATTCAACACAACGTTGCAAGACTTGTTAGCTTAGCATTGTGTAGACTTGTGTAGTTTACACTTCATTTGATTGTGTATTTTCATTAGTGATCGGTTAGTATTTTAGTCCTCAAAATACAAAGTGTATCGGGAGTAGTTGTACCCTTGTAAAAGAACTAACGGGAGTGGTTCTACCCTTGGTAAAGAACTCGACATCTAGCTTAGTGTCGGTAAAAGTATAAGCGACGTGTAAGGTTTTCTCCGCCGGTGAAAGGAGCTTGTTGACTAGTGAAAGAAACTCTTGAGTTGGATACTCGGGGCGTGGACGTAGGGCAAGGAAAAAGAGTCCTTGTAGCCGAACCACGATAAATACTCGTGTTGTGGTTTGATCGTTTCTTTCATTTACTTGCATGTTATATATTGTGTTTGTGTATATATCTTTGATCAAACGGAAAGTTTCAAAGCTAACTTAACAAGTTAAAAAGATTTTAATCGGCAAACTATTCAACCCCCCTTCTAGTTTTCCACAATTGGTATCAGAGCTACGTAACTCAAGCTTTTAAAATATATTGTGTTTTAAAACTTGAAACGATCCATGGATTTTGAAAATTACAAAGAAGGGCAATCTATGCAAAGACCACCACTCTTTGAAGCAAATGGTTTTATATATTGGAAAAACCGTTTTGAAACTTACGTGAAATCTAAAGATATTGATTTGTGGTATATAATCATTGATGGTGCTAACGTAGTTACTAACATTAAAGATGATGATCAAAAGAAATTAATTGGTAAAAATAATGAAGCTAAAATGATGCTTTACAATGCTTTACCTAAGAAAGAATATGAAAGAGTCTTTTTGTGTAAAAACCGCCAAAGATATTTGGCAATCTTTAATTGTCACTCATCAAGAAAACTCACAAGTTAAAGATAACAAAATTGATCTTCTTGTTCAACAATATGAACAATTTGTTATCTCCGAAGATGAGATTATTGATAATGCTTTTGCTAGATTTAATACTATTATTACTTCACTTAAAGCACTTGACGAATCTTTTTGTAGTAAGAACTTTATCAGAAATTTCTTAGAGCCCTCCATCCGAAGTAGAGAGCAAAAGTGACGGCAATTGAAGAATCCAAAGATCTTTCAAGCATGTCACTTGATGAGCTAATTGGAAACCTCAAAGTTCATGAAATGGTAATGGAAAAAGATTCGGAACTAGTTAGAGGCAAGAAAGAAAAAGTTAAGTCCATTGCCTTGAAAGCTAGAGTCCAATCAAGTGATGATGAAGAGTCTACTTCGGATAGTGATGATGAGGAATATGCTATGGCCGTTAGAGACTTCAAGAAGTTCTTTCGTAGAAGAGGAAAGTTTGTAAGACAACCTAAAGATGACAAGAAAACTTTCCGAAAAGATCGTGATGATAGGAAAGGAAAGGTTGAAAGAAAATGCTATAGGTGTGGAGACACAAGTCATCTTGTAGGAGAATGTCCAAAACCACCCAAGAGCAAACCTCAACAAGCTTTTGTGGGTGGTGCTTGGAGTGACTATGAAGGAGATGACGATGAGCCAAAGAATGACGATATTGCTCTCATGGCTCACAACTCAAATTAGGTATTCTCCAACTCATCTTACTCCTCTATTGATGATGACACTTTACAAAAAGAATATAACAAACTTTGTGAATTGAGCTTAAAAATCATAAACAAAAATAAATTTTTGAAAACTAAAAAGGAGTTTTTAGAAAATGAAGTTTATGAGTTAAAAGAAAAAGCCAAGAGATTAGAAAAGAGTAAAGGTATTGACACACCTTGCAAATCATGTGAAGAGCTTAAACTAGAAGTTGAGAAACTCAAAATTACTCAAAATGATCTAATAAAACAAACCACAAAGTTTAAGAAGTTTGATAACAGCATTTCTTGTGTGGATGAAATTATGAAACTTCAAAAGTCACCCTTTGATAAAACAGGACTAGGATTTACTAAAATAGAAACTTCGAAGGGTCAAACGAAACAAGAAAAGATTGCACAAGAAACAAATAAATTTGCTACAGCAGCCTGCGGATCAGACGGAACCCAATCCAGGGTTCCGCCAGGTCTGCTGCAGCAGTAACTCCATCCACATCGGATCGTTCAAAATTTGTTAAAGTTACATACAAAAATGGAACAAAACCTATGTTTAAAACTGGAGTAGGATTTAGTAAAAATGAATTTAGAGCTAAGACTACTCAACCAAGACCTAAGACTCCGATTCCCAAACGCCCCTTTCCAAAGAGCAACTTCAACGCTCGACCAAACTACCAACATGTTTGGAACCAAAACACTCCTAGACATTACCAACTCCAAATTACATGCCATGGAACCCTTATGCTCTATTTTCATACTTGGAACAAGTTAATGGTATGCTTAACCAAAATGGACCCATGAGAAATTGGGGACCAAATGTTTGAGTGTTTTTCATAAAATAGGTGTGCCTCAAAGTTTGTTTGGAACCGGATGAATGGATTAAAGATAGCGGTTGTTCAAGGCACATGACGGGTAACAAAAGCCTCTTCACTTCTTATCACAAATGTGACGGAGGTAATGTTACGTTTGGTAGTAATTCTAAGAGCAAAATCATCGGAAAAGGTACAATCTCTCATGACTCCCTTTTTATAGATGATGTAGCTCATGTTGATAACTTAGGTTTTAATCTCCTTAGTATTAGTCAACTTTGTCGTAATAAGTATAATGTTCTTTTTAGTGAAAACGGAAGTAAAATACTTAAAGATGGTATAACCATAGCCAAAGGTGTCCTTAAGAACAACGTATATGTCATGAAGATGGATCCAACATCTAGAGACAAACTTTGTCTTACCTCGTTAGATGAATCTTCAACTTTATGGCATAGACGTTTAGGACACGCTAACATGAGACTAATCCAAAACCTCTCCTCCAAAGACTTAGTTCGAAACCTACCTAAGTTGAAATATGACCAACACTTTTGTGATGCTTGCAAAGTCGGTAAACAAGTCCATAATAGCCATAAGGCTAAAAACTTGGTTTCTACATCTAGGTGTCTAGAACTTTTGCATATGGATTTATTTGGTCCATCCGCTATACAAAGTTATGGAGGTAACTTCTACACTTTAGTAATAGTTGATGATTACTCAAGATATACTTGGACAAAATTTTTGAAAAGTAAAAATGAAGCTTTTGATAAATTTGAGATTCTAAGTAAGAAAATTCAAAATCAAGTAGGGTCTAATATTGTGTCTATTAGAACGGATCACGGTCGTGAATTTGATAATGAATTTCAATTTGGAAACTTTTGTGATAATAATGGTATAACTCATAACTTTTTGGCTCCACGTACTCCTCAATCTAATGGTGTAGTAGAACGTAAAAACCAGACATTGCAAGAGATGAGTAGAACAATGCTTAATGAACAAAACATTCCACAAAGTTTTGGTGTAATGCCATTGACACATCAACGTACATTTTAAATCGAGTCTTAATTAGACCATTTTTAAATAAAACTCCTTATGAACTATATAAAGGTAAAAAGCCTACATTAGGATACTTTAGTGTGTTTGGGAGTAAATGTTTCATTCTTAACACCAAGGATTATCTCACCAAATTTAACCCAAAGTCTTATGAAGGTGTATTTCTTGGATATTCACAAAATAGTAAAGCATGCATTGTTTTGAAGAAAGAAACCTTAAGAGTCGAGGAATCGTTGAACGTAACATTTGACAAGAGTCCACCTCCCTCTAAGACATCACCTTTGGTAGATGATGACTTAGTTGAAAGCCAAGCAATAGAAAATCAAGAAATTTTAAGTGATGACAAGGAAGATGAACTATTAAACAAAGAACTTGTCAATGTCAAAGAATCTAAAAGTCATCCATTAGATGGTGTCATTGGTAACATTAACGAAAGAACACTAAGGTCAAAAGTTCAAAATGAAAGCAACTACTTTTGATTCGTGTCAACCATTGAACCTAAAAATATTAATGAAGCCATTAAAGATGAGTCTTGGGTAATTGCAATGCAAGAAGAGTTAAACCAATTTGTTAGGAATGATGTATGGACATTAGTTCCTCAACCAAAGAGTCAAACTATAATTGGAACAAAATGGGTATTTCGTAATAAAATGGATGAAAATGGAATTGTGTCTAGAAACAAAGCTAGGCTAGTTGCACAAGGATATAACCAACAAGAAGGCATTGACTACGATGAAACTTTTGCTCTGGTTGCTAGGCTCGAGTCAATTAGAATCTTACTTGCATATGCATGTGCACATAATTTCAAACTCTTTCAAATGGACGTCAAAAGTGCATTTCTAAACGGAGTCATTAATGAAGAAGTGTATGTTGCTCAACCATCGGGCTTCATCGATTTTGAAAAACCAAATCATGTTTACAAACTTAAAAATGCTCTTTACGGACTTAAGCAAGCTCCAAAAGCATGGTATGATCGACTTAGAACCTTCCTAGTTGACCATAAGTATACCATGGGCTTAGTTGATAATACTCTCTTCACTAAGAAGAAAGATTCGCATATTATCATAGTCCAAATCTATGTTGATGACATTATATTCGGATCAACTTGTCAAGTATTATGTGTGGATTTCTCAAAAATCATGCATGACGAGTTTGAAATGAGTATGATGGGAGAACTCAACTTTTTCCTAGGACTCCAAATTAAACAACTAGAAGATGGTATCTTCTTTAACCAATCTAAGTATATTAAGGACATGCTTAAGAAATTTGGATTAGAAGATTCGAAACCAATTAAAACACCAATGTCCACGGAAACTAAACTCACCAAGGATGAGGAAAGTGAATCCGTAGATAGCACTAAATATAGAGGTATGATTGGTAGTCTACTTTACCTAACAGCTAGTAGACCCGACATTATGTTTAGTGTTTGTCTATGTGCTCGTTTTCAAGAAGATCCTAAGACTACCCATCTCGAAGCCGTTAAAAGGATTTTTAGGTATATTAAGGGCACTACACATTTAGGTTTATGGTATCCCAAAGGAACGGGAATAGACACCATAGTGTATGCCGACTCGGATCATGCCGGTGACTATGTCGATAGAAAAAGTACAAGTGGTATTTGTACTTTTGTTGGACATTGCCTTACCTCATGGTTCTCTAAGAAGCAAACGGCTCTTGCTATCTCAACAACGGAAGCCGAGTACGTTTCGGCCGGAAAGGCATGTCAACAAGCTCTTTGGATGAAGCAAGCTCTTGTCGACTACGGAATTCAACTCAACGACATCACAATTCTTTGTGACAACAAAGGTGCCATTGATCTTAGCAAAAACCTGGTTCAACATGCTCGTACCGAACATATTGAAATCCGTCATCATTTCCTTCGTGACAACGTTCAAAAAGGAAATATCTCAATTGAGAAAGTTTCTTCCGAAGACAACATAGCCGACATTCTCACAAAACCCCTTAAACGTGAACCTTTTAACCTTCTTAGGCTAGGCTTAGGACTCATGGAACCTACATTGTAGTTCTGGACATTAGACAAAAATCACAAAAATCAAAACAAATCCATAACTCTTTTTCTCAGCAGGGTCGGCGGAACCCTCAGACACAACGGACGGAACCCATTTCAGGGGTCCGCCGTGTCTGCCGACCTGCAGAATCATTTTTTTTGCTCATATTAAACCAAACACCCATTATCTCATACCACCACTTCCAAACTGCTACTATTCACTTTACCATCCATCCATACCTACGAATTCTTGGTCTTCCATTCATTTACATTGCTATTCAATCATCATTGTAAGTATTCTAAACTTGATTACAATCCTGATCTGAGTATAGGAATTCTATTTCTTGCACAAAAACAAAAACTTGGGGTTATGCATTAACTTGAAAAACTCATGCATAAGATTAGGTGTTTAACAAAACTAACCATGTTTCCCATAGTTAGGAATTGCATTCTTACTTAGTATAAACATGTTTGCTAAAACACCCCATGTCAAATTCTTCCAAAAATTTCTCACAAGTAGGACAAATATTTTTTCGTCTCACATTGAGAATACAAAATCAAAACGTTATGTTTAAAACATCACTTGCATAATGTCTCTTGAATGCTAAAGGGAATACATAACCAATATGTATTTTCGGGTACATTCAAACGAAGCTACATTGAATTAGGAACGTTTGGGTAATCTTTTGTTTTATAACAAAACTTGCATAAAACGATTTTTGAAGCATCAAAATGAGTCAAGATAACCGCACCTCCACATTGTTTTCATATAGGCACACACTAGAACATCCACATTATAATTGTAGTTTACTTAAACTAAAATGTGAAATTTTGTTGTTCTAGGAATCATCATGCCTCCTCTAACCCACTACGACCACAAGGACACGATTAAGTACCTATCAAAACACCACAAAACCAAAGGCCTTACCCCAAACTAAGTCAACGTTTTCAAAGCCTTAGAAAAACACTATGTCTATGAGGGTAGAACCATTGACCCGTCTTTCCTAGAAGGCACAAACCTTTACGCCGAATTTGCCACAATCAACTTTGAGTGTCTTTTGAATATCGACGAGCCTATTTGTCCTAGATTCATTCTAGAGTTTTATGCATCCTCCGTCCTCTCCACGGATGATTATGGTCATATGTCTATCAACTTTAGGGTTAGTAGTCATCAATACTCCTTCACTCTTGAGGAGTTTGCTCAAATCTTAGGTGTCCCAAACCGTGGTACTTGCCTCTATTCCGACTTGCACTCCCTCTCAACTCTTGACAACCTCCAAGACCGTATCCATCCTTATGACACACCCCTTGTCTCAAAAGACGTACTCTGTGACCACCTTTTTGTTAGGACCACCAACACTAGGAGAACCCGTTCGGGAAATGAGGTCGATAAGGACCCATATGGAATGGAAATGAATGAACTTAAGCCCCAATTCAAGAAATGAGAGGAAGTCCTTAGAGCCAATGTCATTAGCACAATAGGAAACTGAGATCATATCAACCTTTGCCTTTTCTACATGCTCTACTCATTGTCCGTTAGGCAACCCTTCAACCTTGCCTACTACATGGCCAAGAGAATGGTCGACATTCCCGTGCATGGCACAACGGCTATGCCGTATGGAATGCTCTTGACCCGTCTCTTTAGGTTCATCTCACCCATTCCACCAACTCCAAATGGTTTTCGTCTTGACTACACTCTCATTCCACACACCTTTGTCCCACTTAGTGATAAGAGAGTGTACAAAGCCCAAGGAAAACGTCCTCATCCTCCTACCTCATCATCATCTTCCTCAATGAGTGAAGATGACAATTTGCCAAACTCTAGGCTCCCACCTCTCGAATACCTATCCCAACTTCCGGATATTCCTAATGAGTCGGCGGAGTTCAAGCAAACAAAGGGGATGTTCAAGAATCTTGGAAGATTCCTTGGAAAGCTCAAGAACAAGATCGACCGTCAATGAGTGCGGGTGTGTAGGAGTGTTTGGCACTAGGTGCTATTTGAACTAATTTGGTTGTTTAAACAATGCTTGTGATGTACATGTAGGTTGGTACAATGTTTGATACTATTTGGAACATGTTTCATCTAACTTTGATGCAGGAAGACAACTCTTAGCAAGTTGTCAAATTTTCAAGCTTATAATATTTTCACTAAGTTTAGTGAATATCGCTAGCCCCCGGTCAAAGTCATATGATATGAGTGTTTAAATGTTCATTTTTTGCATTTCCTAACCAGATATGCATTATATTTTTGATTTTAGGAGTTTTCGAAAATTTTGAAAATCGTCTCGCGGGTCAAAAACGCAGACTGCCTATTTTTGGAGCTCTGGCGGATCTGGCGGTACCCAAAATTGGGTTCCGCCAGTGCAATTTCTGGGAATCCCAGAAATGGCCCAACGGACCAGGCGGCACCTTCAAATGGGTTTCGCCTGTGTATTCTGAGGGTGCCGCCAGAATCCTGCAGAATTTTTGTTTTTGTTTTCCACATTTCAACATCTAAACACCAAAATCCAATCCTTTTAGATAGAGACCCATTTCCTGCAATGTGTTTAGCATAATAGGATACTTCTCCTTCCATAAACTTAACCAAAACCATTTCCCGTCAAAATTCAAAAATAGCCATAACAACCTCAAGGACCCCTCACACATAAAGGAAGGAACCCTTTTAAAGGATCCTTGAAATCCCTGAGATTTATACTTCAACAAATCTACCAAAACCACTAAGCATTTAGTGCAAAACTTGTCTTCTCACTTCACCATTTTCATTGGATTGACTTCCATGATATGACAACCCACAATTAGTATTCCAAATCATTAGAAACCTCCATTTTTGTACGGACTAACATCAAATCCAAACACTCCTTTCCATAATCCTTCAACACTATAAATTAAGCCATCCTAAACACTATCAAATCACACCTTCTTTACCACAATTTCTGAAACTTCTAAACCATTTTTCACCATGACTAAGTCAACAATCACCTCTCAACCATCACGACCCATCCGGAAAACCGCCCGGATAAGTGTTAAACCACTATGGTCTAATCAACCCATCAACCTAAGCTCCTCATCTTCGGATGAATTCACCTCAGCTATCAAAAATGAACACTTTTTGAACCTTGCATCTCCATCACCATCACCCAATGAACCCAATGAGCTCACTCCACCACCAACTAAATCACCCATTGACCCAACTCCACCAAGTGCTCCAACCCAACCATCCAAAACTTCATCACCATTACCATTACCCAAAACTGAACCAATGGAGCTATTTGGGTCTCCTCCCACATCACCACATCCTTTTGTCCAAGATCTAAATGATCTTCCACCAAGACCTACACAACCACCACCTTTTGCAAATGAATCACCAAGGTCAATTCTTGACCAAAATGAGCTTTTTAACCACACTCAACCACCACAACAAGTGTACCATCAACCCAAACCATTGTTGTTTCACCCCATCTACCATGACATTCATGGTCCTCTTTATGGAGAACCAAACTTTGAAAACCATGATCACCCAACTCCACCACACTCTCAAGCTCAAACCTTTGAGTCTTTCTTTCCTTCATATGAGGATATACAAAACATGGTTGAAAACCACCTCCATCAAGCAATGGAATTTCAAACCACCTTGCTTGACTCAATACCAAACCCATCATCCACCCAAGAACCAAAAACCAACCAACCCTCAAACCAAGAAACCAAAACCAACCCATTTCCACCAAATCATCCCCATGTTTGCTCAAATTGTGAGCAAATGGGTGCAAGCATCAAAACGTTGCTTCACCAATTTCAAGATGAAACCCAGTTTGCATTCCAACACGTCATAGAACGTTTGGATGCTCTTTCCTACCCAAACAAATCCTAGACAACCATTTGGAGGCCGTTTGCCCCAATTTAGGAAACTAGGCTTTTATTTTTCTTTCTTGGTTATTTTTTTTTAGTTTTTAGAAGTAGAAGAATCTTACCCATTTCATGTCCTTTGACTTTTATAAGTCAAAATTTTACTTGGAATGCTATTTCTTTCTACTTACTTTCATGCATTGTTGGTTTATCATCTTTATGTTGTCATTGTGGTTGCAATGTGTGTGGTAACTACAAGCTTGGCTATATATATCACCAACTAACCATTTTTTTTGTAGGATCAAAATCCATGTTTCCCACCTTGGCACTCCTTTTAGGGGGAGTAACAAGCAAGGGGGAGCAAGTGCATTTTTCCGCTTCGCTACTCTACTTTTTGTTTTGACAAAAAGGGGGAGAAATATATTAAACCTTCAAAACTTAATATGATTTTCATCACTTAAGTAAAACAAGTTTAATATAATTTTTTTTAAGTCTTAAACACCAAGATTTTGTGAGTTACTTAAAAATAAAGTTTATGTTTTGTCATCAACAAAAAGGGGGAGATTGTTAATATAAATATCGCCTAAAAACGTTATTTATATTTTACGATCTTCGCTAAGTTTTGTTAACGACAAAATGTAAACTTTAGTTTTTAAGTAAAACATAATCTTAGTTTTAAAGACTTGCATAAACTAGACTTTTGCTACATTTTACATTTCATAAAACACAACACTTTTTATTTTCTAAAAATAGAATTGTCACATCACATTTATGGCAAGTTTTTTGTCATTATACATTTATGGAAAGAAATGTGTTTGACTTACTAAGATGTTGCTTGTAAGTTTAGTGTTTTACTTGATATTATGGGATGTGACATTGTTTGGTTTGCAAGGAGTTATGAGATGTGACTTTATTTGGTTTGCAAGATTTATTGCAAAACTAACTGCAAGCCCGGCGGTACCCTGGGGGTACACGGGCGGAACCCTTCTGAGGGGTCCGCCTGATCCGCCAGACCTGCAGAAGGTTTGGCTATAAATATCAAGCCACAAGTTGAATTTTGGCTTATCACTTGACATCATATTTTACACACACATTCATTCTTTCATCTAACCCTTTAACATTTCATATGTGAAGTTTCTTTTTGTAGCAAAGAGATTCACGAGCTCATTAAAAGTAACAAGTATTCAACACAACGTTGCAAGACTTGTTAGCTTAGCATTGTGTAGACTTGTGTAGTTTACACTTCATTTGATTGTGTATTTTCAGTAGGGATCGGTTAGTATTTTAGTCCTCAAAATACAAAGTGTATCGGGAATAGTTGTACCCTTGTAAAAGAACTAACGGGAGTGGTTGTACCCTTGGTAAAGAACTCGACATCTAGCTTAGTGTCGGTAAAAGTATAAGCGACGTGTAAGGTTTTCTCCGCCGGTGAAAGGAGCTTGTTGACTAGTGAAAGAAACTCTTGAGTTGGATACTCGGGGCGTGGACGTAGGGCAAAGAAATAGAGTCCTTGTAGCCGAACCACGATAAATACTCGTGTTGTGGTTTGATCGTTTCTTTCATTTACTTGCATGTTATATATTGTGTTTGTGTATATATATCTTTGATCAAACGGAAAGTTTCAAAGCTAACTTAACAAGTTAAAAAGATTTTAATCGGCAAACTATTCAACCCCCTTCTAGTTTTCCACAGTTAATTTTACCCATGTAATGTAATGAAAGTAACAAAACAGGTTTACAAGTGAATATTCAATAATGGTTCAGTTAGTTGACTTTATTAAGTCAAGCTAGAGCCGTATGTTTATTGACTTCCCTAAGTCAAACTAGAGCCTTATGGTTTATTTTTTATTTTAAAGCACAATCCTTTAAAACAAGTTGCGTCTTCACTTTCTGAAATGACAAAAGACTAACAGGGAACCAAATTAATAGTCTTTCATGCGAAAGATAAGTGGTAGTACTTAATGGTTTGGTTTGGGTGGAATTCACACGTTTGGAAGACTCAGCAGTAGTAACTTCCTTATATCTAACAGTATTAAAATGTTAATACTGGTAGTACAAAAATTTGTCTAACCGTATTAACTAGTTAGTCCTGGTAATGTTGTTATCTTATCAGCAGTACATGGTTATTGTACCATTCAACTGCTTGAATTACAAATACCCACAATAGTAGTACAAAAGGGTAACATCATGTTTATTCAGGTTACAACAATATTATTCAATCAGACCACGTCCTAAATCAACTATTACATTTTGATTTTACCCTTACCTTTTGGAAAAGGTTTGGCAATTGTTGGAGCAAATGGTTTGATACCATTGTCTTCACAGAACTGATCACTTGGAAGGCCTAGCACCTTTTCCCTTTCATCAAAAAGTTGTTTCCCTGTCTTTTTAGGATTCTTAAACTTCCTAGCATCAATCTTTCTGGTCACAGAACCTGAATAAGTCTTTGGAAAATAGCCTTCCCAGCTGTCGGTTGCAGTTGAGTCACTCCAGTTGTTGATGGAGCTTGAATCACTGCTGTTCACGTAAATGATGTCTGCAAACAAGTTAAGAAAACCATTAAAAAAATAAGTACGTTAGAAATGAAAAGGAGCAGGGTGTTGCAATTGAGGGTGTGTTTGAAACAACCTTTGTTCTTGGAACTCATTATTTCAGCAGCTATAATTGGGTGGTGGAAGATTGGTTGGTGTCTTTGGTTTTATAGAGTAAAACTTATGGTTGTTTAGTGTTTACAAAATGCAAAAGTATTCACGTGACAGTAAAGAAAAAAGTAGTCTTTGGCGCCCTATGACAAGTCATGCCATGTCTTACTTTTATCATGTGTGCAGACATGAGAAGAAAATAGTGTTTGCATATCTAAGGCCAAAGTAGTCATTTTCAAACACAAAATGCCACCACATTCAATTGATGTGAGCATTTAATACTCCTTAACCTACCTCACACAAAGATTCTTCAAACGGGTTTATTTCAAAGTAGATAAATATGGCACAACAAGCCCTGTAAAGTAAATGATCCTACCAACTTGGATAGTCAAGTAAAGTCTCATCTTATTCCAAAATTATCCAAACCAAAAATATGGCACAACCTGCAACTCCAAATTTAAAGACAGAGACAAGTGGTGGTTTTATAGGTCTGGGTGTTTGGACTGGTAATGATCCACAGGTACATGTGTTGGATGAAAGATGCTTTATCTGTTGCAAGGACAGACTGTGTTGGAGGCATGCAAACACAGGACCAAGTGTTGTTGTAGTCACAAAAGCTGTTGGTGCTGAGGACCTTCTTCTCTTCTTCTTTGGTCTTCCAACCTGGACATTATGCTTTGGTGGCAAGAGCTCTGTAGCATGGGTGGTCTTCTCCCAGTAGTTGCTGCCTCTAATTGGTTCCACTAAGTGAGAGTATACTTCCTTCCATGTGGACAACCAATAACAACTATGTACCCAAGACTCAGGAGGTCCAACTTGAATGCCATTGAGTCCCATATTCCAACAGGCTGCAACAGCATGCTTACAAGGTATCCCTGTCAATTCCCATTTCCTGCATGTACATACCTTATCCTGTACATTCACAACACACTGGTCACCCCATGCCCCTGTTACCTGATACTTAAATCCTCCATTCCATATCACCCGCAACGATTCAGCCTCGCTCTTAATCTTTCCCAATATTTTAGTTGCAGTTGGGGTTAGAGGCCCATCAGTTTTGTCAATCATACCTTGTACAGCTACTATTCTCTTCATGCAGTATTCTCTGATGTACTCTAAAAGTGTAATGACTGGCTTGTCCCTTGCTGGAGCTATTTTACCATTGAACACCTCACAAATGTTGTTGATCAATAAATCTGTAACTGGTCTACCTATAGCACAAAAATATGAAACACTTAAATGATATACATGTCTACTATTGAACCACTTTTGTTGAAAACAAACAAACAATTACCAGAAAAATGAGATCTTGCCCAATGTTCAGCTGGTATCTTGCTCAACCATTCGTGTGCTTCCTTCTTCATAGCCTTCAAATGTTCCATACACTTTGCAAAACCAGACAGGGTTGTAACAGATGCACATCTCCACAAAGCTTCCTTATATTCCAAGCCACTGAACTGCTGCCTCATATTTTCATGAATGTGCCTCAAGCAAAATCTGTGTTCTGCATTAGGGAAGACAGATTTTAAGGCTGGAATGAGTCCCTGCATAAACCAACAATGTTAGCAAAATAATAATTTATATTTTGTTGGTTATTAAAGAATTCAATTAGAGGACCATCATTTACTAACCTTTTGTCTATCACTCATGAATGTGAAGTTAGATCTAGGGCCTAGATCTATGTCATCACCCAAGCACATTAAGAACCAAGACCATGAACTATTAGTTTCAGCTTCCACCAATGCATAAACCAATGGGTAAATCCCATTGTTAGGATCTAGTCCAACAGCCACCAACACTTGCCCTGGATAAGGACCTTTCATGAAACAACCATCTAGCCCCAACAATTCTCTTTTGCAAGCCTTGAAGCCTTCCTTCAACGGTCCCAAACAAACATAAATTCTTTTAAACACCCTTCTAGACTCACTAGGATTAGCAGAATCTCTATCAATTCCAAGCTTCACAGTCGTATTAGGGTTTGTACACAGCAATTCACCAATATAGTCCCTAAGCATCATATACTGCAGGTTGTGATCACCTGAAACATCTTTTTCTGCTTTGGCTTTGGCCCTGAATTCCTTTGTTATAGAAACCTGAAGATGTAATTCACGCTGGAGCTGGTCTTGAACTGCCTTTCCTGGGATCTCTGGATTAACCTTGACTAGGTCATAGATCTTGTTTGCCAGGTATTTATAAGTGCGGTGTTTGATTTCCCAAGATTGAAGGCAAGTGTGTTTGTCTCTGTGTGTCTTTACTATCCAGTTTTGACTAACTCTGTCTTTGCCTACATACAAGACCCAGGGGCATTCATCACACACATCATCAGAAGTTCCTACATCGTTTCTCTTTCTTTTTCTCCCTCTACCTAATGGGCCACTTGATCCACTAGGCCCAACATCTGTATCTACAGTTGGGCCTGTTGATCCACTTAAGACTGACTCTGTAAAGACAGGACTTTGGTTATCACATACAGCTCTTATCCTAATACCATCATTCTTGACCAACTTCAAATTTCTCCTGGTCTCAACTGCATGCATGTACACTCTTTCCTTCACCTCTTCTGGGGTTGAAAACTCTTGTCCAGTGAAAAAATAATACTTCATAATAGGATTCTCTGACATGTCAACTCCAATTGCTCTTCTTATTTCCCTTAACTATTTCCTAACACCAGTATCTGGTTCACCATCACTACCTGATTGACTCTCGAAACCTTCAACACAAACAGGTTCTACTCCACCCACAACCTCTCCAACTAAACTGCTGTTGCCAATGCTGTCATAAGCTTTATTCCTTGTTAGTCTAAAATTATTTACTTGATCACCACTGCTGTTGCCAATACTCAAACAAGGATTATCCCTTGCTAGATGAAAACCGTTTAGTTGCACAGGAGGCTCAACTCCAGTGTGCCCTTCATCATTCATAACTGCAGCCTCTCCTTCATCACCTGAACCTGCATTGTCACTTGACCCTCCTTCATAATCACTATCATTGACATTATGAATGTCATCCTCCTCATCCTCTAGTGGCCCGACACCATTACCATGCTGAACCTCACCCTCTAGTGCCTCTTGCCTGGTATCCTGATGACCCTCACCTGTATGTGTTTGGGGATCATCTAGGCCAAAAACAGGCAACCCTACATTTAGGTCCGGGTCAGCAACACCAAAATGTTCATCAGGACTTAATCCACATGTGCTGTCAACATTCATGGCATCCAAATAACTAAATGACAGAGGCACATCTAACTCATTATCTTTAAACTCCATCATCCTGACTATATCAGCAAGTTTCTTTGCCACAATCTCCTTACTAGCAGGTACAACAGGGGTGAAACTTAAATTTAAACTTCCAAATTGTGAATCAATCTGGGGAAGTTCATTGTTTTCATTTTCACCACATTCACTTAAAGTCAGTTGTGTAAAAGGAGTGCCTTGACTTGAGTTGCCAGGAAGTGGAACACTATCAGTATTATCAGGCCATGTGAGGGGCAACAGTTGAGGGTGTTTAGTTTCCTTAGAGGCTCTAAGTGGACTAGAACCTAGTTCCTCTATTACTACCCTCGTTTTACCAGTGACCCTGGAACAACCGTGCTCTATATAGACTTCAATCAACTTGAAACGACCTACCATATAACCCAAACATCTGACATCATCATCAGATGAAAGGGGAAACAATCCATGGTCTAAATGACTCATTGGACTAAGATAATGATAAAACAGAGGCTCTTTCTGACCTGTGTAGCCCAACTTAAGCACCATCTCGTCCAGATCAAAGACTGAGAATACATCAATATCCACCATGTCAAATATGTCTTCAGTACCACCAACGTATTCCCTGTTAGGGAAACGCATAAATGCCCCACCATGATGTATTCGAATGGTGAATAAATTGTGATTAAATTCTGCAATATAAAGTGAATTACTTAGTACCTAAACATATATAAACACAAGCTAACAGCAAAATAACCTCAAATCAACTGGACTTAAACTCATTACCGTAGTCATTCTCACATTGCGCCTCCAACTCATCTGCAGGGACTGACACTCCTCTTGTGCGCATCTTCAACATTGGTGCGGACATTGTTCGGGACGCTTTTCAATACTTTTGTGATTTTGACGTTGATGTGATTGGGCGGGAAATTTTTTTGCAGGTGTATCTTGGAAAATGAAATCTTCAAGCAAAAGTTAATAGAACCTTCTTTATAGCCAACTTTTAGGGACGATTTGCGCAGATCACTGTACCAAAACATCTTGGAGCTATCTTTTAGGGACCAACGGCGACAATTACTGTTGGAGATGTTTTAGTGTGAAATGACGAAAGTATCCATGGTATACACGTCAGCTAACGCTGCATTGCAACGTCCGTTTCCCAAAAGGACCAACCGCGCCAATATCGACAAGTTCAGGGACGAAAATGAAAAAAAAAGTTTAAGGACGATTCGCGCTAATCTTGACAAGTTTAGGGACCAACGGTGAAATTTTGTCAAAGTTTAAATTACAACAATGATCTCAAAAGTAAAAACATGTACAAATTTACCCAAAACTTTCTATTTTCACTTTTTTACCCTTCCACTCAGTCAAAGACTCAAGACTTAAATACTCCACAAAACCATAAAAACAAATTCAACTTATTAAAAAAGAGAATCTTGAACACTAAAGAGAGAGAAAGAGAGTAAGTGAGTGGTCACACCACCAAATGCAAGTGTCTCACTAACTGTGTGTTTTCCAGTGTGTTTCCACTGTGTGTGTTCCTCCTCACTCAAAAACCACAACACATGAACTCAAATCCAACACTTTCAACATTTTAGCCAATTGGGTATCTGAAAAACCAATCTTTTCCACCTTTTGAAGCTCAAATTCTGTAAAAAATGGCACATGCGCATGTTAGCACAAGCAGGGGTTTAAAGGGTGTTTTGCTGCTTGTTTTCTTGTTTGTGGATCTGGGTTTGCTATCTTGCGCTGCTAGAGTTGAGAAAGTTACAAGACAGAAGATGCAAGTGAATAAGCACTTGAAAAGATTGAATAAGAAACCTGTTAAGACCATTGAGGTAAAATTTGGATTATTGGGTTGTTTTTGTAATTAGTTTATGTTGTTGTTTATGTGTTAAAGTTTTGATTTTTGGGTGTAAATGTAGTAAAAAAGATTGTCTTTTTTTGAAAAAATGGTAATTTTTTTTATTACCCTTTTATGTAAATGGTGTTTACTTTAGGTATCTAGTGTGAAATTAGTACTAATGAGCACTTAAAGTTTTGATTCTTGATGCAAAATATAGTAATAGAGTATAAATTTTGGGTCACTTTAGTAAATTAGTACAAGTGAGCATTTATAGTTATGATTTTTATAAAAAAAAAAAAAAAAAGTATTTTGACTGCAAAATGTAGTAGAAATATATATTTGTGTCACTTGAGGCTCTTATGTTACATTATTATTTTAGTACTTATGAGTCATTAAGTTATGAATTTTGTAATTTTGGGTTTGAAATGTAGTAAAAAGATGTTTTTTAGTACTAATGAGCATTTTTAAGTTACATTTTATGCATAAAAGTTTTTAATTTCTTTCTGCAGAATGTAGTTATGAGATATAATTTGTCTCCAAATGATGGTGTTATTGATGTAATTTAAGTGATTTTATTGCTTGAATTATTAAATTACTGATTATTTGCATGATTTGAACAGAGCCCAGATGGGGATAAAATTGATTGTGTACACATCTCTCACCAGCCAGCTTTTGATCATCCATTCCTTAAAGACCACAAAATTCAGGTTCTTACTTTTTTATATATATAACTTATAAAATTTTCATTGTTTTTATAGAAAATTAATTTGTGATTTTTTTGGTTGTTTTAGATGAGGCCTAACTATCATCCAGAAGGACTTTATGATGACAACAAAATGAACACAGAGTCCAAAGGAAAGGAAAACACATTGCATCAGCTGTGGCATGTGAATGGCATGTGCCCTGAGGATACTATACCGATAAGGCGTACAAAAGAAGATGATGTGTTGAGAGCAAGTTCTGTTAAAAGATATGGAAAGAAGCATCATAAAAGTGTTCCCGTGCCTAGAAATGTCAATATCCCAAAATCTGCTGATCCTGATATCGACAATGAAAGTGGTCATCAGGTGAGCAAAACTATAAATGATGTTTCGAGTTTTGAGTTAAGTCTAAATGCACTTCGTTTTTAGTTAGTATAACTATAACCTCCCCGATGGGGAGAGGCCGAGAGCTTTACCCGGTTTTAGTCTGTGTGGCATTGGGCTCAAATTCCGTGGATTAGACAGGCAAAAAGAATAACATGGTGGGAAAAGAGGCAATATTTTTCACTAATTATGACAAAATGAAAAGTTATGAGTTTTTCTTAAACAACCCATGTGTAAATGCACTTTTTAATGCTTGAAATCTTAAAGATTAGATTACTCTTTAATTTGATAATAATGGCATAATTGATGGGGGAAGAAAAGAAAAGATGGCCTATTGTTTTTCCTTACTTATGATAAAAATAAAAGTTTATATGACTTTTTCTGTTAAATGCACTTTTTTACATGGTATTAAATTGCAACCTTGAAGATAAGATTACCCTTCTTTAGTTTGATAATTACATTTGATTTTGGGCATAAATGGATTGGGCAAAAGATTCATTTCATAATTTGCCATCATTATGACAAAATAAAGAGGTAATGAAACCATGAGCTGAATTGTTGGGGAAAACAACAGTAAAAAGCCATTGTTTTCCATCTTTATCAAAATAAAGAGCTTTTCATTATGACCCCATGTCTAAATGCACTATCCTAAAGTTTTGATTGCCGTAATTCAGGAATTAGTGATACTTTTTTAGTTTGATAATTACATACGGTTATACACGTACATTGGCCAAAAAAAGCTTTGTTTTCTTAATTTGCTATCATTGTGATAAAATAAAGGGGTAATGAACATGTTTTATGGTATATTTCACCTTCTTGTTAATTTGTTATATACTTGCCGTATCCTATACTTGGTACTTTTATTCTTTTACTAATTTCAAGTGGTTCTTTTTGTGTTTTTGCAATGTATAGCATGCCATAGCTTATGTGGAGGGAGACAAATATTATGGAGCAAAAGCAACGATGAACGTTTGGGAGCCGAAAATACAGCAATCAAACGAGTTTAGCTTGTCACAAATTTGGATTTTAGGTGGCTCGTTTGGCCAAGATCTTAACAGCATTGAAGCTGGATGGCAGGTAATCTCACTATCCACGACTCTTGATGTCGATAAACAATAATAACAAAACGGAAAAAATAATTTGAAGTAGCGAATATATAAAAGCTTTTGTTCTTGGACATATTAAAAAGTGTTAATGGCTAGAAAATAAATCATGTAGAGCCCATATATTAAATTGTGTGAATATATATGCTTCCATTATTGAATCTTGTTCATTAAATATCTGTTGATTTTCAGGTCAGTCCAGATCTTTATGGTGACAACAACACAAGGCTATTCACTTATTGGACTGTAAGTACAGTACATTGCTTATGTAACCATTACATATATTTTCAGTATATCATATCCATACCTTACCATTTTTGACAGTTTTACTGAGATTTTTTACACATTTATTGCAGAGTGATGCATATCAAGCTACTGGCTGCTACAATCTATTGTGTTCAGGTTTCATTCAAATCAATAGTAACATAGCAATGGGAGCAAGCATATCTCCTGTATCTGGATTTAGGAACTCACAGTATGATATCAGCATCCTTGTCTGGAAGGTAAATTCCAAATTCCGCCTAATTTATACTATAGTTTTTGTGGGCATTACTATTTTTTAATTAGCTCAAGATAAGTACTTAGTGGGAATATATCAGATGGGTGGATTTTAAGCATTATTCAAACATGTGTAATGTGTATGTGTACCTTTTTTTAGTCACCCTACACGAAAAGTTGCTGCCTTTATATTATCTTTTCCTTTATTAAAAGCGTTGATGCTAAATAAATACAATTATTCGGTTGGTGGGTCGTTCTTGAACATTGTAGAAATGGTAATATATTTAGAAAAATATTAAGAATCTTGCCATCTTGGTATTTTTTTTAGTTTGCCACCAACGTTTGTAGCAGTACCATGTTTATTTTAGGGAATCTGCTGCGTATGTAAGATGGAAAGTTTGATTCGTAATTTGTGGCATTTGCGGTATTCTATATATATAGACGATTAGTTTAAATGATTAGTATGATTCATTGGTTGTGTCATATGCATAAAGATTGATGTAACACAACCTTGATAATTAGTTAAAATTCTTTGGATAAAGATGCTTACTTTAATGATTAGCATTATTAATTGGCATCCGATTCTTATTCAGGACCAAAAAGAAGGAAATTGGTGGATGCAATTTGGAAACGGATACGTGTTAGGCTACTGGCCATCGTTCTTATTTTCATATTTAGCCGACAGTGCATCAATGATTGAATGGGGAGGTGAGGTGGTTAATTCCGAACCCGACGGACACCACACATCAACCCAAATGGGCAGCGGGCGTTTTCCAGAAGAAGGGTTTGGAAAAGCAAGTTATTTCCGAAACATTCAAGTTGTCGATAAAGAAAACAATCTCAAAACGCCTAAAGATCTTGGCACATTCACTGAACAGTCTAATTGTTATGATGTTCAAACCGGAAGCAATAGCGATTGGGGTCACTACTTTTACTACGGAGGCCCTGGTAAAAACCCGAATTGCCCTTGACCCGGTAGTTCACATTCGACCTTCTGTTATATAATTTTTTTCTTCCTTTTTTTGGCTTTGTTTGTTTTATCCATCTTTTTAGAGGTCTTTAGTGAGAAGTTTTGGTGGTCTTTTTTTGGGTCTTTTTCTCTTGTGGGGTTTGAATGTAAAAGGGGCATAATTTCTCAAAAGTGTGAAAGAAACAGCCTCTTGTAAGTTTTTAGTGAATCTCTATTTGTGGAATTTGCTCTTCTTGGCAAAGTTTCTCAAATGTATGAATTGGTTTTAGCTCTAGTTTAGAAACACAACTTTGTCCCCGGCAACGCGCAATGGACTAAATGTTGGAACACAGAACACATACAACGTAAAACAAAAAGAATGGATACGCAATTTGCTTCTCACGTGTTAGCCGTGAGACCGGTTGGTGAAAGCCGCCCTCGAGCCTTGTTGAGCTCAGCTTGGCTCGATTACACCCCTAACCTTTTCTTAAAAGAAACAACTTTAGTGAATTGGAATTGCTATATTTGAAAGGTAAGGGTGCATATTGGTATGAATTACAAAGTTTGTAACTTTATTGTGTCAATGAGACAAGAAAGTGAATTATTTATGGAAAAAGATGTTTTGGATGTGAGTTGCACGTGAGTGGAATCCACGTCATCATCTTTACCATTTTGGACCTTTTGGTGCAATTCAATCAACTTTTCATAAAGTGTGCCCACTAATGTCAGAAGTTGCCCATATACTACCCCACAGTTTCAATCACTGACAATCACACCCCTCATACTTTTGTTTCTTTTTTCTTGGAAAATATTACGTTAGTATCAAACTATCAATAATTTTACATGGTTCATGTGAAAGTAAACAAAGTGTTACATTTGATTTCATCCGAAACAATAACTACTGAAAATATGGGACTATGGTTTTGTTATGTAACCCCGTCTCATGGTAGGCGACAAGACATTAAACCCCGCTACAGGCTTAAAACTATGGACTTTCAGTATTCTTCCACCATTGTTTTAGTTGAATGGGAAGAGTACCAGAATAGTCAATTGCTTTCGGATATAGATAACGTTACAGTTAGCGTCACATATTATGATGATACTAAATCTTATTTCACCCAATTCTTCTCTTGTTTATGTCTTTAGTTGATAAAATTAAAAACTATGAAATCTTACTATAGGATATTGGGGACTTGGGGAGTTGGGGGTACAAAAAAACCAAACCTCTAACTTGACTAGGTTGTGTTGGCTTATGGGTTAGGCTCAAACTTCATTAATATGTTATGTTTATGGGCTTGGGCTTAACTCAAATAAACTTCATTACAAATAACATGTAACTTTGTAACGAGCTCAACTTGACAAGATTATAAACTATCTCGGAAGTCGGAACTTTTTATATGACCATGTTAAAAAAATAAGTACTACATATAACCTGGCTCAACCAGAGAACTCTGAGTTACCAATGAAAAACAAACTGCTTAAATCACGTAGTTTCTTTGTTTTCTTAAGCAATTTTAATCAAAACTATAAACTTTCCATCATACTAATATCAGTCATAAACTATGTCAAGTGACATGAAGTGTCTAATATCAGCAAGCAACACACAATGAGAATAAAAATGCAAATGTCACCAGGAAGATAAATTACAGTACTTTAGATTGTTTCGGTCAATATTTCCATCGAAAATGTGGGCATGAAACAATTAACAAAATAGTTTTTAACTTTTTATAGATGGGTTTTCAAGGAACTACAACTGCAATAACTCGTTTAACATTGGTAGAAGACAAGACATTTGAGCCATTTACATTACATATATAAGGTAGTGAGCTACTAGCATCCGTCCAACATGGTTTTAGTTAAGCCGGAAAAATATGTAAATAATCCATTGCTTTAGGCTTTGAGGGCGTTAAAACAGCATTCTTTACGAATTTACAGCAATTCAAACTTTTTAAAATGTCGTTGTACATGATAAATCCTGAATCAAAGACTTCACAGTTAACTTTTGACAATATATACATAAAAAATGTAAATAAACATGTAATAACCAATAAGATTTATATTGTAAAGTTATACAACATTAGTTTTATTTCTAAATATCCAAAGCAAAAATTAGTCTATTTTTTTTTATCAAAGAACATGCAACTTTTGACTTGTGCTCAACTTAATGTGAAACTTTGACTAACTTCAAATATCGGACAATTTTGCTAATACTGACAGAAAGAAGGAAAAACGTGTTGTGTATCAATCTATAACCCGTTCAAATGATAAAAGAGTCAAAACTTTTGTGATTTAGTCAAAGCAATTGCAAAACAATAGCACTTGCCAATTTGTCATGGTCTTTAGTTCTACTATCAATAGTAACATTTACCTTTTTCATAACCTTGTAGTGGGAAATTGTAACCATACCAAGCCACTATTTTCAAACCAAAGACAGATAATTTTCTTTACAATGGTGTGCATGTCAATGTAGCAAATATTGGTTTGAAAATGATCACAAGTTATTTTAGTCGTTTCATATTAAAAAAAAAGTGATTCTTGAACACAAGATTAACATACATAATCTCAAGTAAGCTCTCCAGACATTAACTCGTTACTTGTATAATTTAAGAATATTTGAACACCCTTAGGGTAATAACGAGGTAATATCTGGAGAAGAGGTTTTACTTACATTAATCCATTACAAGTACCAAAAAAACCTAAAATGACCATACTAAGTGCCAACTTCTTTTACTAGATAAGTTCAAGTTGTTTGAGTATCCAATGCAGCATCGCGCATTAGGCGTTTATATAGTAAAGAACATGACAATCCACCAAATAAGATGAAACATGAGCTCAACATTACGTATAACATGATACAAACTTCACTTTATCGATTCTCATGATTAATTTATCATAAAACTAGTAGAAAAATGCAGTGTTTTGAAAACCAGACTGACCCACCGGTTCTATTGGTTGAACTATGAACCGGTTGGTCAGAACCAGCCGATTGAACTGAAAAAAAAAGCTAAAAAACTGGTTCAATGTCCTAGTTTTCAAAAACTTAAATTTTTACAATAAGCCCAATTCCACAACAAACAAACCCAATGGGCTTCAAACTTCATCATTCAAACCCTAAAACCCCAATTCAAATCCACAATATAAAAAAAAACAAAAAAATTCCAAATACCAACCATCAACTTTGACAAAAAATTCAAAGAGGCCCCACTACTTTTCACTTTAAACAAAACCAAAAAAATCAAATCACTTTTCACTAATCTTCCACTAAACCAGGTTTTTTTCCCCAAGTAATTATTTACTCCCATTAGACCAAACTTGTCCACCCCCACTCTCACCCCTCCCCCACGCGCCTCACGCGCCAATCACACCCCTAGTCAAGAATCAACCCTTTCATCCAATTGGCAGTGCACCCCACGCGCCATCTTTTAACAAAACACAAAATAAAACAAAACACAAGCATATGTTATTTTATCATTATTTACAAAACCACTATCCAAAAAAGGGTCTCTCAAAAAAAATTTTTTTTTCACTGTGTGAAGTGTGTGTGTGTGTAAATAAGGGTGTTGTAAAACTCTTAAAAGGGTATCAGAATCTGCAAAAAAAATTGAATCTTGGGGTCATTTGGTGCGTTTCTTGAAGAACCCTAGTTTTTGATTTTGGTTTTGGGGGTGGAGGTGATTTGGTGCCCTAGGAGGGGGGTTATGAAGTTGTTGGGTGGTGGAATTAGTTCATGAAGTAAGTTGCTTTCTTAAATTTGCTACCTTTTTTGGTTAATTTTGTAGCTTTGTGTAGAATTGTATGATTTTTGTGCTGTTTTTTAGGTTAAGTTTTTAGCTTTTTGTAGAGATTAATTACTTAGGGTGGGTGGGGGGTGGGGGGGGGGGGGGGGGGGGGGGCTAAGTTGGTAGAAGCTTTGTGACTGTGATTACTAAAATGTGAGAGGTCTGAAATTTGAAGAGGGTTTTACCTGGTTTGAGTCTGTGTGGCGGTGAGCTTAAGCCCGGTGGATTAGTCGACCAAAAGGTCTGAAACGAAGGTTACAAAAAAAGTTTTGTGTAGATGTATGCTATAGTATGAAATGATGTGATTTGTGTGCTGTTTAGGTTAAGTTTGTAGCTTTGTGTAGAATTTAAGTACTCGGGGTGGGTGCCCAACCTGCTTGGTGCAAATGCAAACAACTGTGAAGTGGCCACGACAAAAATGGGGTATAGGGCTTTGCCTTAGGTTTGAGTATGTGTTAGAATTGTATGTTATAGTAGTATGCAATAGGATGAAATGATATGATTTGTGTGTTTGTAAGTTTGTTTATGAAGTTTTTTGTTTGTTGTAGTTAAAGGTATAGAGAAAAGGGGGAATAGAAGCCATGGATGAGGAGGATAAGAAGTTAATGTTGGCATGCATAATTTCGGGTACCCTTTTCTCGGTTTTGGGGTCGGCTTCGTTTTCGATACTTTGGGCGGTTAATTGGCGGCCGTGGCGGATATACAGGTACATAACTGAATTAAGTTTGGTTTGATTATACGGAAACTATTGTTTCTTCTCATTTCATTTTACCAGGGTGAAAAATCCCTTTTACCCAAAAAAAGATTATATGGAAACTTATTATTGATGTTGGATATGGTTTAAATCAGTATTTTGTGACTTTGGGTTAATATGAAAGCTTATCCGGACATTTAAGTTAAAACCTTTAATGGCTGTTATAAAACTATTAGGATTTAGAACATTGAAAGTTTTAATCTTTTTGCATTTTGAACTATATAGGACCACAACATAGTTAAACAAATGCGTTCTCGAATAGGTAGGTTTCTTTAGCTGTTTGAAACCACAGAAGCATACATGAAATGAGGGAGAACCTAGTTGCAGGCTAAATCCTTTTGATAGAGTGCAGTTAAGAAACACTCTGAATGTTCTGAAACAATTAAAAAATGATGGAAAATCCGTCCATAATGCGTTAATTTTCTCTGGCTAGTCCATGCCAACTCGTTGGACTTGGGCCGATTTCCCATGCTTTGGGATTGTTAGGTGCTCATGGGGACTATAGATAGACAATATACTGAGTTACTGACAGTCAGTTGTACTGTGACAATGCGCATAAGACTACTTTATTTGGAATTTTCACATAACGAGAATCAATATATAGCCTTCACACATATTCATTTCCATTTTGCTAGTGCATCACATAGTAGTTTATGAGCTAATCCCATAAGTTTATGCAATCTAGTTTGTTAAGTTACCAGCTGACATTTTCTGTTATTTTTGTGATGCCTATCGTGTTTCCTCAGTTGGATCTATGCGAGAAAATGGCCAAGCTTCTTACAAGGGCCTCAACTGGGAATAGTATGCGGTTTCCTATCTTTTGGTGCATGGCTGGCTGTCATTTCACCGATTGTAGTTCTTATCACATGGGGAAGTTGGTTAATTTTGATACTTGGTCGAGATATTATTGGGTTGGCAGTCATCATGGCTGGGACAGCTCTTCTTTTGGCATTCTATTCGATCATGCTTTGGTGGAGAACACAATGGCAGAGCTCAAGTATGTAGTTTTCCTAAAATTGATTTTTTTTTTCCTTCCAGTTTAACAAAAAATGCATCATATTGATTCCCGTTGTTTTCCTAAAATAGGGGCGGTTGCGGTTCTTCTTCTCTTAGCTGTTGCACTGCTCTGTGCGTACGAACTGTGTGCAGTTTATGTGACAGCTGGTTCAACTGCTCATCAACGCTATTCACCTTCAGGCTTCTTCTTTGGGGTTTCAGCAATTGCTTTAGCAATTAATATGCTCTTCATTTGTAGAATGGTCTTTAATGGTAGGCTTTGAGCTTTACTCATCACAAGTTTTTTCGTTGATTTTGATAATCAATACGAGTTTAATTGTATCTTTGACTGTGGATGCTTACAGGCAACGGGTTGGATGTTGATGAATATGTTCGCATTGCATACAAATTTGCTTATTCTGACTGTATTGAAGTTGGTCCAGTTGCATGTTTACCTGAACCGCCAGATCCAAATGACTTGTATCCTAGACAGTCTAGAAGGCAAGTACCCTCGACTTAATAATATGCATCTTTATGAATCTTTAAACCGAAGTTAATCTAAAAGTTTTGCCTTTTTTTTGCAGGGTGTCACATCTTGGGCTTCTCTATCTTGGGTCACTTCTTGTACTTCTCGTGTATTCTATATTGTATGGTTTAACAGCCAAGGAATCAAATTGGCTTGGGGCAATTACATCAGCTGCCGTTATAATTCTTGGTATGTATTAATTTAACATTATGTAATTATCAAGTTCTGAGCATTGCTTCATGTTTTTTTTGACGCCATCTAATTTTATTCGTTAGATTGGAACATGGGGGCCTGTTTATACGGGTTTGAGCTTCTTCAAAGTCGTGTTATTGCTCTCTTTGTTGCCGGCGCATCGCGTGTCTTCTTGATATGCTTCGGAGTTCATTACTGGTCTGTTTCTCTTCCTCCATATGCTGTACACTTTATTTTTTATGTTATCATCACAAGCTCTGAATCTTTTCGGTTATTGATAGGTATCTTGGACATTGCATTAGTTACGCAGTTGTGGGGTCTGTTTTACTTGGTGCTGCAGTCACCCGCCACTTATCTGTCACAAACCCATTAGCGGCAAGAAGAGACGCCTTACAAAGTACCGTGATTCGTTTGCGAGAGGGTTTCCGTAGAAAAGAACAAAACAGTTCATCAAGTTCATCAGAAGGTTGTGGGTCAAGTGTTAAACGTAGTAGTAGTGCCGAAACGGGTCACCTCGGTAATAGCACACATTGCATGGGTGACCCCAGCAGCTGGACTCATGTAGAAGGTGTCAACAGTGAGAAAAGTTTAGATAGTGGGCGACCTAGTTTAGCTCTACGTAGCAGTTCATGTCGATCGGTTATTCAAGAAGGTGTGGTAGGACCTTCATCCTTACCAGTCTGCTCAAGTAGCGGGCTCGAGAGCCAAGGGTGTGAGTCTAGCGACTCGACAGTGGCTAACCAGCAAGCACTCGACTTAAATTTAGCTTTGGCGTTTCAAGAAAAGCTTAACGACCCGCGAATAACATCTCTATTAAAAAGAAGAGCAAGAGCGGGTGATATTGAATTGACTAATTTGCTACAAGATAAAGGATTAGACCCGAACTTTGCAGTTATGCTGAAAGAAAATGGATTGGATCCAACAATACTCGCATTGTTGCAAAGGAGTAGTCTTGATGCTGACCGCGACCATCGTGACAATACCGAAGCTATGATTACCGACTCAAACGATGTTATTGATGATTTGCCAAACCAAATTTCGTTATCTGAGGAACTTAGGCTTCGTGGACTCGAAAAATGGTTAAGAATATTCAGACTGCTTTTGCATCATGTTGCTGGTACACCCGAGCGGGCGTGGGTCCTTTTCAGTCTTGTCTTTATTGTTGAAACTGTCATCGTGGGACATTTTCAGCCGAAAACAGTTGAAGTCATTGGTGCAACACACCAACAGTTTGAATTTGGGTGTGCGGTGCTTTTATTATCACTCGTTATCTGTTCCATTATGGCTTTCCTTCGGTCACTACAAGCTGAAGACATGGTGATGACTTCAAAACCGCGAAAGGTACATGGTGTTATCATGTAATAGTTATTATTTCTAATATTAATTTTTAACTGAACTCTATTATGGTTTTTCAGTACGGGTTTATCGCTTGGTTACTGAGCACATGTGTTGGTCTTCTACTGTCTTTCTTGAGGTAAAATACAATTATTAATTTGTTTTTAAGGTCTGTCTTTTAGCAACTTGATTACTAACTATGCATGTTATGTCTGCAGCAAGTCGTCTATTCTTCTAGGAATATCTTTGACTGTTCCACTCATGGTAGCATGTCTTTCTGTTGCCATTCCTATTTGGATACGTAACGGCTACCGGTTTTGGGTATCAAGAGACGATTATGGAGGTCAAGTTGGAAACTATCGATCTTTTTGGATGAAAGAGGTTTGTTATCTTCTTTAAATCAGACTTGTCGATGTACGAAAATTTAGGACCTTCTTTTATGGTTAGGACACATGTTAAACTGCTACATTTTTGTTATCAGGGTGTTGTTCTTTTCATCTGCATATCAGTATTCGTTGGATCGGTATTAGCACTCGGTGCAATAGTATCTGCAAAACCATTAGAGGCTTTAGGCTACAAGGGTTTGACTGGTGGTCAGAATAGTATCAAATCACCATACGCGTCATCGGCGTACCTAGGATGGGCGATGGCTTCAGTAATCGCTTTACTAGTTACAGGTCTGTTACCAATTGCATCCTGGTTTGCGACGTACCGGTTCACACTGTCTTCAGCTATATGCGTTGCCATATTTTCTGGTAAGAGTAATAAAACATCTACAATATAGCATAAAAATATCAAATCTTTGTTGCTACCCTTTGGTCTGACATTAAAAACTTAATCTCATTCTTTTATAGTTGTTCTCGTTGCATTTTGTGGCGCGTCGTATCTGGAGGTTGTGACCTCTAGGGATGACGATGTTCCTGAAAAGACCGATTTTCTAGCTGCATTACTTCCGTTGGTGTGCATCCCGGCTTTACTGTCACTTTGTTCTGGTTTGCTTAAATGGTAAATGTCACTCATTTTCAAATTCTCACCATTGTAATAAATAACAAAATGAATATTTCATGATCTTCGATGTGGAAATTAATTTGCAGGAAGGATGACAACTGGAGTCTGTCACGAGGTGCTTATGTATTCGTTATAATCGGTCTTCTTCTTCTCCTTAGTGCAATATCAGCCGTTATAGTTGTAATCCATCCATGGACGGTAATTAACTAATTACGGAGTATAAAAATTTAAGCATGTGTTTTAGCTTCGTATCTGTAGTAAAATGTTGACTTGAATATTTTCTTTTTTTTCGAATGGCAACAGATAGGGGCGTCATTCCTGTTACTTCTTCTCCTTATCGTTCTTGCTATTGGCATCATTCACTTCTGGGCTTCAAACAACTTTTACTTAACAAGGATGCAAATGTTTGTCGTCTCTTTCCTTGCATTTCTGCTTGCCCTTGCTGCATTCTTTGTTGGCTGGCATCAAGGTACTTATTAACCTTATTATTTACGAATTTTGTCACTTTATTCCTTTGAACACTTCTTAAATGTTTCGTATATCATATTACAGGCAGATCTTTTGCTGGAGCCTCTGTCGGTTACTTTTCGTTTTTGTTTCTTCTTGCCGGCAGGGCATTGACTGTAAGTTAGATATATCATATATACATATGTATACAATATTTTAAAAAATATTCATAATTTTTATAATGAATATCGTTTTTCCGCAGGTGCTTCTTTCACCACCGATAGTAGTATATTCGCCACGAGTGCTACCTGTATACGTTTACGACGCACATGCAGATTGTGGGAAAAACGTCAGGTTTGTTTTAAAAGCTTATCTTTTGATATACTCGACTCTTATAGTCTAGTTTTATTCTATACCTCATTTTTGTCTATTCGACAACAGTGTTGCTTTTATCGTGCTGTATGGGATTGCTTTAGCAATTGAAGGATGGGGTGTCGTTGCTAGCTTAGTAATATATCCACCGTTTGCTGGAGCAGCTGTTTCAGCTATTACTCTTGTTGTATCATTCGGGTTTGCCGTATCTAGACCCTGTTTGACGCTCGAGGTTTGACTTCTGATCGGGTCCCTTTTTTTTTGTTGGACTTCCGATTTCTGCTTATAACTGACATCACACTTCCCTTAACAGATGATGCAAGATGCTGTGCACTTTCTAAGTAAGGACACCGTTATTCAAGCAATCGCTCGATCCGCCACCAAGGTATATTTTATTAAAATTTGGATTTTGGTAGTTACTACAGTATCATTTTTTCGATATATGCATATCATTGTTTTCGTTCTTGATGCAGACAAGAAATGCTCTAGCGGGAACTTATTCTGCTCCACAAAGGTCTGCTAGTTCAGCTGCTCTTCTAGTCGGAGACCCTTCCGTCACACGTGATAGGGCGGGAAACTTCGTTCTCCCAAGAGCAGATGTCATGAAATTAAGAGACCGTTTGAAAAATGAAGAACTAGCTGCAGGATCTATTATTCGGAAGATAAAACACGGTATATTGTTTCAGCATGATTCAACCAATGATGTCGGTTATAGAAGAGAAATGTGTGCACATGCACGTATTCTAGCTTTAGAAGAAGCCATCGATACTGAATGGGTTTACATGTGGGATAAGTTTGGTGGCTATCTACTTCTCTTACTCGGTTTGACCGCCAAAGCTGAACGTGTGCAGGTGAACATAATTCATAATATCATCTTTTTCGTCTGACATATATAATTTGTATTTGTATGTTAACTTTTTTCTTTTCTTTTCAGGACGAGGTTCGTTTAAGACTATTTCTTGATAGCATCGGGTTCTCAGACCTAAGTGCTAAAAAGATTAAGAAGTGGATGCCGGAAGACCGTAGACAGTTTGAAATTATACAAGAAAGGTAAGCACCCGAATATTTTCTACTTTATTATTATGACCGGGCTATCCAAAAAGGGTAGTCGCCGTGGGATTAGTCGGCTAGCAATGTCGAGTCGGAAACCCATGTTTACCAAAAAAAAAAAAAAAAAACTAACCACGCGACACTGTTTATTTCGAACATGTAGTTATATACGAGAAAAGGAGATGGAAGAGGAAATATTAATGCAAAGACGTGAAGAGGAAGGAAGGGGTAAAGAGAGACGTAAAGCACTTTTGGAAAAAGAAGAACGTAAATGGAAAGAGATCGAAGCTACGCTCATATCATCTATTCCAAACGCTGGAAGTCGGGAAGCAGCCGCCATGTCAGCAGCCGTGCGGGCCGTAGGTGGTGATTCAGTTCTTGATGATTCCTTCGCTCGTGAACGGGTTTCAAGTATTGCACGTAGAATTCGTGCCACTCAGTTATCTCGCCGAGCCCTCCAGACGGGAATCTCAGGTGCTGTGTGTGTTCTTGACGATGAACCGGTAACAAGTGGGAGATACTGTGGCCAGCTAGACCCCACAATTTGTCGTAGCCAAAAAGTTAGTTTCTCAATGGCGGTTATGATCCAGCCCGAGTCTGGGCCCGTTTGTCTCTTGGGTACCGAGTTTCAGAAACAAGTTTGTTGGGAAATTCTCGTTGCAGGCCCCGAACAAGGAATCGAAGCGGGTCAAGTCGGGCTTAGACTGATAACAAAAGGAGAGAGACCCCAAAGTACCGTTTGTAAAGAGTGGAATATCGGTGCTGCATGTATTGCTGATGGAAGGTGGCATACGGTTACGGTAACCATCGATGCTGAACTAGGTGAGGCGGCTTGCTTTTTAGACGGCGGGTTTGACGGGTACCAAACGGAATTACCGTTACGTATCGGTAATGGAATTTGGGATCAGGGAACGGAAGTGTGGGTCGGTGTTAGACCACCAACAGATGTTGATATGTTTGGTAGGTCTGATAGTGAAGGAACCGAATCCAAAATGCATATAATGGATCTTTTCCTTTGGGGAAGATGTTTATTAGAAGACGAAATTTCCGCTCTTCCTGCTGCCATGGGTACCACAGAGTATAACATGTTCGATCTTCCTGAAGACAATTGGCAATGGACGGATTCGCCTCCCAGGGTTCGTGTTTTCATCACTTTATTACCTTTTTTACGACATATGCACCAATGTACTAACAAACTTTTTGTGTGTGTGTGTAGGTTGACGAGTGGGACAGTGATCCTGCTGAAGTAGATTTATACGATAGAGACGATGTAGATTGGGACGGTCAGTATTCTAGCGGGAGAAAAAGAAGATCCGAACGTGAAAATGTAGTGGTAGATATCGATTCATTCACAAGAAGGATAAGAAAACCGAGAATGGAAACACACGAAGAAATCATTCAAAGAATGTTATCAGTTGAGCTCGCTGTTAAGGAAAATCTTTTAGCTAAAGGAGAAGCAACTTTTACTGATCAAGAGTTTCCACCTAACGACCGCTCATTATTTGTGGACCCTGATAATCCCCCTTCTAAACTACAAGTTGTTTCAAAATGGATGAAACCAACCGAAATAGTGTCGGAAAATCAGTTGGGCCCTCCTTGCTTATTTTCGGGTGATGCAAATCCTTCTGATGTTTGTCAGGTATGGTTGACTAGCACGTGATTATTTGACTGTTTGACTTTCTTTTTAGTGTTCTGACTTTTGACTCGTTTGATGAACAGGGTCGGTTAGGTGATTGTTGGTTTTTGAGTGCTGTTGCGGTCCTTACTGAGGTTTCGCGCATATCAGAAGTTATAATTACACCGGAATATAATGAAGAAGGAATATACACGGTCCGGTTCTGTATTCAGGTAATTATCAATTCTGTGTTTCATTTATTATAGTATATCATATAAAATTATAATGTTATAAACAAATGATTCTTTTGTATTTGAAGGGCGAATGGGTTCCTGTTGTAATCGACGATTGGGTACCATGCGAATCACCGGGAAAACCAGCTTTTGCCACAAGTAAAAAGGGGAACGAACTATGGGTTTCATTATTAGAAAAAGCATACGCCAAGCTGCACGGGTCCTATGAGGCACTAGAAGGAGGACTAGTCCAAGACGCACTTGTTGACCTCACAGGAGGAGCGGGTGAAGAGATCGACATGCGAAGTGCTCAGGCCCAGATCGATCTTGCTAGTGGAAGATTGTGGTCTCAGTTATTACGGTTTAAACAAGAAGGATTCTTATTAGGGGCCGGAAGTCCGTCTGGTTCAGATGTTCATATATCGTCAAGTGGGATCGTTCAAGGGCATGCTTACTCATTGCTACAAGTTCGGGAAGTTGATGGGCATAAACTCGTTCAGATTCGAAACCCATGGGCTAACGAGGTTGAATGGAATGGCCCGTGGTCTGATTCGTCACCTGAATGGACAGATAGGATGAAGCACAAACTTAAGCACGTCCCTCGGGTATGCTTATTATTCATGAAAAACTAAGTACGATAAAAACTTTTTTTTGTATTAATATTAATGCAATTCATTTTTTGAACAGGCAAGGGATGGTATATTTTGGATGTCATGGCAAGATTTCCAGATTCATTTCCGGTCTATATACGTTTGTCGTGTCTATCCTCCTGAGATGCGATACTCGGTCCACGGTCAATGGAGAGGTTATAGTGCTGGTGGTTGCCAGGATTATGACACGTGGCACCAAAACCCGCAGTTCAGAATACGAGCTACTGGTTCAGATGCATCGTGTCCCATACACGTGTTCATTACCTTAACTCAGGTATGTACTTGTTTAAACGAATATTATTGAGTTATCATTAAGTCATTAACAAGTAGCCTGACCAATTCCAAAACATGCTTTTTTTAGGGGGTGAGTTTCTCGAGAACAACAGCTGGATTCAGAAACTATCAATCTAGTCACGACTCGATGATGTTCTACATTGGAATGAGGATAATCAAGACACGTGGACGTCGTGCTTCCTACAATATCTATTTACATGAATCCGTTGGTGGGACAGATTACGTAAATTCTCGAGAAATCTCTTGTGAAATGGTGTTAGAACCGGACCCAAGAGGCTACACAATAGTACCAACAACAATACATCCCGGTGAAGAAGCACCTTTTGTACTTTCTGTATTCACCAAATCATCGATCACCCTTGAAGCTCTATAGACCACACGCCCGTACCCATTTGGTTGGTTTAATTTTTGACCAACGGGTCGACCCGTGAACTGAAAGCGTGGCATATAAATATGCTGGCCGACATTGCAAGTTTTGAGGTTTTGAAACGTGGGAGCGATGTTGGCAAAAAAGGGTTTTCGGGGTGTAAGGGGATATAGGAGGATGTGATTTAATGTAATGATGTAAATGAATAGGAAAAAAGATAGGAAAATTGAGCTTAGATGAAAGTAGGGCAGTTTTGAAGGGAGGTTTAGTGCTTTGCCTTTCTTTTGATTATTAGCATCATGTAAATGTTGACTATGTTTTTATTGAAATGAGAAATATATTTTGCATCTCATTTGTGGCCATGTTCATGTTGAGATACCTCTATTTTGAGGTACCTGTATATTCAAAATGGAACCATTTGAGTTTTGACCCGTTCCTATCCGAGTGGGACTTATCTAGACACAACCATAATCTGTTTGTTCTCGAGTGAGATTCATGCCGTGTAGTCTAGAGAATTGTCAACACTAAAATATAAACAGGTTTTAGGGTATATGGTTTTCAAATTAAGTTCCGAATTAGTGGATGCTGCCAAAGGGAGTGGTGATGCCATACGCAAATCATGATTTTGCATTGTGGTGTGAGATTCATGCCGTGTAAAGAATTGTCAACCCTATAAGTAAAATATAAACAAGTTTTTGGGGGTGGCATGATTTTGGGTTGACCTACTCGGGTTGGCAGGTCAGATCACCTTAAACAAAACACGATACATTTATTAACTGTGTCAAAAAACTCGCACTAAGTTAAACCTGTATAAACTGTATGATTCGTTTATGACTCATGGACAAGTCCAACGATTACTAGGTTGATACACTAAGGGTTCGTTTGGTAGGACGAAATGAAATGTTAAATGAATAGAATGATCGATGTAATGGAATAAGTGGTATAATGTAATGAGTTATTACCATTATTTATCATGTTTGGTTTGTTTGATAAGACGTAATAAAATCATAATAAAAAGACTAAAATGCCCATTATTGATAAGAAGTTTCATTAATATGGTTAGTTATTGGTGGAGTTTTATGTAATTTGATTCCATTAATGGATGTAATGAAAAAAAAGTATGGGGCCCCTAAGGAATGATTTTGGTGTAATGAGTCATTCCTTATAATTAATTATTACATAACATAAATATAAACAAACAACATTTTGTTATTACATCGTAATAATCCTTTCCATTCCCCCTTTGATTACGACATACCAAACGCTACGTAAGACTTAACTAGATTAAATCCAATAATGAACTAACTAGCTTGATAGAAAATAATCAAAATATGCGTAAATTATACTCCCTCCGTCCCTAAATAAATGTCCACTATTGACTTTCAAAGTCTTTTTGTTCCAACTTTGACTTTGAATTATTTCATTCGTGTTATGTAATACTTGATGAAAATTATACCAATGAAAATACATTTAAGACCAAATTCGTTCATATATTTTGTATCAAGTATTACATAACACAAATAAAATAATTTACGGTCAAAGTTAAAAAGAGAAGACTTAAAAAGTCAATAGTGGACACTTATTTAGGGACGGAGGTAGTATATAAACTTCATTAAAATTCAAAATCCAAAGAAAAAAAAATAAAAAATCCAATTATTTCATTACAAATTCACTACACATTTATAACTACTGCTCATCATTTTCACTTTTTTATTATTGAAAACTTATGTAGTTAAAAGGGTTGGCATGTTTCCAAACCCGAACATGACCCATTTATTAAACGAGTTAAGCACGTTGACATATTTTTGACCAAAACCCATTTATCCTTAACCCAAACCTATACATTTCCGAGTAAATTTTGTGTTATTTCTACCTAGCTAAATTTGGCCTCTTAACTTGTGCTATAAATCTCCGACATTTGATTTCTAGAACGCAATCATTGTTCATCGAAAGAAACAACAATAGTCAATAGCTACTGTCGATAACTTTTTATCAAAGACTTTCACGTACATATTGTACCATAGAATCACAAATGTCGTACCAATTCTAGAAAGCAAAATAAAATAATATTGAACGTGGGTTGTAAAAGCATGCATGGGTATGTTTAGTTAATCATAAGGTTGTGACAAAGTTGGGTGTAAAAAACCTAACATTGTGGATTCTTAATAAATAAGAAAGAGTAGAAGTGTGAAGGTATCAACATAAAGTGAAACAACAAGGACAAAAGATAAAGCTTCTTCGAAAGTCTAAAGTCTAAACTCTAAGCCATTATTTCTTGATAAAAGTCTTAAACTTTTAAAAGGAAAAACTTTGGACCATAACTTATCGTACTTCTTTTTATCATATTCCCATGTTCTTAGTCCAAGCAAAAGGAATATTATTAGTTATATCCGTGATTAACGTGCATTTGGGTTACATGTATCATGAGTTCATTAATTCGAAAACGATAGAATTATTAATTCGACACGAGTTTGGAATTACGTATAATCATTTTTAGCAGGTATTCATTGAGGTCTTTGTTTCTGTTGGTGATTTTATTGTCATCAAGCATTTTGTGTAATTAAGATTACCCGAGACTAAAGAAATTTCAAGTTAAGTTCTAATATGAGAGTTTTGATACGACTCGTTAAGGTAGCCTCGATAGTACCACCTCTTTAAGCGTGATGCGAGCTCCGTCAGAAAAGAAGAAGAGAAGAATGAGAGATATTTTGATCTTTAAATATGATTGATTACTTTTCATTAATGATACAAAAACCTTAAATAGACGCTTATGAAATAATCTCATATAAACACAAATGCTTATCCTAATATAACTCCAACACATATCCTAACACGACTCCGACACTTATCATAAACATAATAAACTATGACACATATATTAACCATGGGCGTAACAAGTTTGGAGGCGCGGAGTGCATACTTGTACAAACTAATTACTTTGAATTCGGATATGATGAATGACACAAGTTGTAGTTCCAGATTATTTGTCACTAGGTCACGTGACAATTCTCAATAATAACAGAAAAATTGTCACCATTGAAGTGTTACTAGAAACTATATGAAAAGTTTACGTTTCATTAAAAGTTGTGCATGAAAGGGTGTGGCTTTTTATCAAAATAAGGTCTCTTTGTCTTATCTTATATATGAATTTCATGTAACCTAAGGCACCAAATAGGGTCAAAATATAATATTCGAAAAGTGTTTTACACGATTCAAAAATTATCCAAGAAATCGTATGATTATCAAGACTCTGATACCAACAATTTCAAGCTTGGTTTAAAATGGAATTGCTTAGGTATGCCTTTGTAGTCAATGAAGGGCTTGGTTTAAACTCATAGGAAACCCATCTAAGTGATCCTTCTTGTGCCACAACGGAGAATAAGAAAGTTAAGAGCTAGAAGTTGAATATAAGCAAAGCACGAGTATATTTTGTGACGTGATGTTTTGTGTTTAAATTTTATCAGGTGGTTTAGTGGTCAGGCTCTCTAACGTCTTTAGTGGGGCGGGCCTTGGGGCTTTATGAGAACCCGATGGATGTTTGTTGCCTAATGTAAGTTTTCAACTAGGCTTAGAAGCCGCAGTCTGCTCCTTCTCTTTCAACTCACACACTAAGCTGATTTGTGATTCCTTTCCAGTCGTTTGAAACCGATCCACCTTTTTCAGAGGATTGCCATTATCATCCACAAGAGTGGCTTTACCATCAATAATTAACTTTTCAATCTTCCCAATTTTCTCAACAATAGGAGTGGTACAAGGAATATCATTCTCATCAGTATCTTCTATATCAAGAGCAACAAATGGGTTTGATGTAGCAACTGTCGTCCTACTCGTACTTGCCTCTTTAGCGATTTTCTCCTTAATGGTCCCAATATTTTGTGTTATATAAATACATCTCATGTTTAATTAGTTAAAGAAATCGTACATTTTAGTTCATTTTTAATATATTATACCGGAGGAAAAAAATTTATGCACCTGATGACTATAGTCTCGGGTCAGCCCTTGCGTCTTTATAAGAGGTCTCATGTACTTTAGTAGGTACATATCTTGGGGATGATAAGGAAGGAATCGGAAACGAACACATGATACCTGATTAGGCCGCGTGCATATAAGATAACCTGAATGAAGAAAACCTTTTTCATTTATTCGTCTGCTTTTAAAATAGATATAGTAAAATCAAAACGTGTCTCATTTCTATCATGGAATCAACATTTTCTATCTTATCACTTTCATGACAATCAAGAAATTGAGCGAGAAAAAATGTCATAAATTTATTCGATTATGACTTAAGCTAATCATGTTATTCATGTATATGTAAGCATCATGACGAGTGATACATGTAAAACAAACCTTAACCCCCAATTTTTTTGATCTTCTTGTTTGAAAGTTAGAAGATTTTGAAGACACTTTTATGATTTTCTCTAAATAAATATGGAAGACTTAATTGTTTAGAGAAATTGGCAAAAAAAGACATCATACTTGCCACTTTTTGTCATTGTATTTAGCGTTTTTTTTTTTTTTTTTTTTTTTTTTTTTTTTTTTTTTTTTTTTGAATATAGCACTAACTTTTCAAATCCGTGTCATTGTGTGTACCGGTGACATGTTTGACCTGTTGCAGCAGGTTGAGTTAACGATCGTTTATTTTATTATTGCAGTGTTAGTCCTTTATTATTGCAACGTTAGTCCTTTACACGTTTTCGTCCGTTTTTCATCCGTTTTCGTCTGTTTTTGTCCGTATTTACACGTTTTCGTTCGTTTTTACACGTTTTCGCACGTTTTTGTACGTATTTACACGTTTTCGTTCATTTTCGATCGTTTTACACGTTTTCGTCTGTTTTTTCACGTTTTCGTCCGTCTTCGCACGTTTTTGTCTGTATTTACACGTTTTCGACCGTTTTTACACGTTTTCGTCCGTCTTCGCACGTTTTTGTCTGTATTTACATGTTTTCGTTCATTTTCGACCGTTTTTACACATTTTCGTCCGTTTTTGTCCGTTTTCGCACGTTTTTGTCCGTATTACACGTTTTCGTTCGTTTTTAACCGTTTTTACACGTTTTCGCCTGTTTTTTCACGTTTTCGTCTGTCTTCGCACATTTTTGTCCGCATTTACACGTTTTCTTATTAAAAAAAATTAGAAAATAAAAAAAAATTAAAAAATTCTTTTGAAAAAAAATTTTCAAATTAAAAAAGAAATAGAAACTAAAAAATTTCCAAAAAAAAAATAAGAAAATAAAAAAAATTCAAAAAAATTCAAAATTTTTTTTTCGAAAAACAAAAATAAGAAAATGAAAAAAAAAAAAAAAAATCAAAAAAAATTTTCAATTTTTTTTTCGAAAAATAAAAAATTTATTTTTTTTCTCAAAATTTTTTTAATTTTTTTTTGAAAAAAAAAAAAAATTATTTTTTTTTCGAAAAATAAATTTTTTTTTCAAAAAATAAAAAATTATTTTAATTTTTTTTTCAATTTTTTTTTTCAAAATTTTTTAATTTCGAAAAATAACAAATTAATTTTTTTTCGAAAAATAAAAAATTATTTTTTTTCAAAATTTTTTTATTTTTTGATTTTTGTTTTTCGAAAAAATATTTTTTACATTTTTTTATAATGTCTTAAAAAATTTTTTGAATTTTTTATCAATTTTTTTTTCAAAAAATAAAAAAATTATTTTTTTTTTCAAAATTTTTTTAATTTTTTTATCGAAAAAAAAAAACATTTTATTTTTTTTTCGAAAAATATTTTTTTTTTCAAAAAATAAAAAATTATTTTAATTTTTTTTCAAAATTTTTTTAATTTCGAAAAATAAAAAATTAATTATTTATAAACGGTCGTTACTATAAAGGACTAACGCTGCAATAAGAAAACAAACGGTCGTTAACTCAACCTGCTCCACAGGTCAAATAGTTCACCAGTACACACAATGACACGTATTTGAAAAGTTAGTGCTACATTCAAAAAAAATATACGCTACATACAATGACAAAAAGTGATATGTATAATGTCTTTTTTTGCCAATTTCCCAATTGTTTATGTCGGAGTTGTTGAATTAATCGTTAGGTACCTGTATCATGTGTTTTAATATAGGGAATTGATTGACACACTCAAAAAATTGATTGGGACACTCAATGTACAAACAGTTAAAATACTTTATATTTACAATACAACTGTTTAATGCACTGTTTGAAGTATCCTAATCAAATATGTGAGTGTGCAAATCACCTCCCTTTAATATATGATGTACTGTTCTTAGTTCAAAACTCAAAAGGTAAATAGTAAAACGAGACTAGCTATGTGAGATGTCTTGTCTCTTTCAAGTCCAAAAGTTACATCAACCGGTATTAATCTTTTCATTTTAGGCCAAACTCATAAGAAAATTACGGAGTATATGTTAAAAAATTACGTTTACACACTAAATAACTTATAAATTTAAATAAACATTTACGAGTAAACCAAAGAGTTTTTGATATACCGGTATACTTGTGTATCAATTTAATATTGAAAAAGATATAAATGAGAAGAATGTGGAAAGAAAAATAATTTCATTAACAAATTAGACGGTAAACATACAAGTTTTTTTTGGTGCAAAGGTGAAATATATTAATCTTCAAACATATACTAGAAACAGAAACAATGCAACTCTAACATTCTCTTATATCAGACAACACTATCAAATATATCTGACACGACTAAATTCTGTCAACCATTCTTCTGAAACAGAGCATTAGTTACCACTGCACTGATCATGAAATTCTACATCAATTCACCTTTTATTGCACCATAACCATCTAGTATACATTTCCATCTTACCATCTTGCCTTGATCACTCAACTAACATCCACAGTAACCAAATCAAGATGGTTAATGGCTTCACTAGGCACCCATAACCCCTCCACTGAAGGGCTCTACCAGATTATGCTACATTTCCATATCAAAAATGGCTTCATATAACTGGGAACACACTCCTCCAGTGAGGACCAACCATTCCTCCTGTGGGAGTGTAAAGTATGGACCATGAAGTGTCATCTTTCACCACTCACAATTCCATACTACTTACACCCCCTTCCAAGACCATTTACCCTTCATAATGGGGACCCTACTTTATGGTACATCCTTACTGATTAGACCTCCTATTTAGCCTATACATGTACATCCAATTTCCTCCCAAGGCCAAATTAGACATAACATGTATGGTTACCATAGGTACAGTCATACCAGATAGGACTCCAAGGTACTACTAGGTATCACACCATTATAATGGCCTGTATAACATAACAGATAGCAATAAAGAACATTTTTGAATCTGTTATTCAAGAATCCAAACACCCCATTAAGTGTATCTGATGTATTTCTAGGAAAGCACAAGTATTGCTGACCTTCATTAAGTAAAGTGTATGGATTCTGTACCTTACAAAATAGTGTTGTAAGTCTTGATATTCTCATCATTCATCCTTCATTCCATTCTGTATACTTCACAACCATACCACTATTCTAAGTTTGAAACTGCACATCCCATCCTTGTTCTACCTGTATCACTGCATTTGATCTTTTAGCTTTTATAGACATCAGTCTCATCCTTATATCATCAATAATGATCTTAAACAAAGTGTCCACACTTCTTTTGTTGTCACTGAATAATCTTCCATTTCTTTCCATCCATATATGATAAACAGTTGCACCAAGACATAATTCCCAATGATCTTCCACACACTATTATTATTCTTCCAACTGCTCATTTCCTTGATTGTATCATTCCAATTAGTAGCCTTTATGGTCATATTAGCTTTTCTTTGAACTTTTACCCACAATTCACTAGCATACTCACAATTGAAGAATAGATGGTCATGTGAATCTTTTTCTTTGCTACATAAACTGCATTCATAACTCTTATTTGGATACCATTTGGATAGCTTATCCTGAGTGCTAAGTTTATTCCGAATGGCAATCCATAGTACAAAGACATGTTTTGGTACACAATTCGAATACTGATTTTTCGTTTTCGTAGTATAGATTTGTTTCACCGAAGAAATGCTCGTGAAAGTATATTCCCCGGGTCGTTATGTCCCAACGAAGGTAAGACGGCGATTAAGTCGGCTTGTGTCGCGTGATTGTGAAGTAAATGAGAAAATATAATTGTGAATTTTTGGAGTTTTTAATCTAAAAGAAATGAAATAACAATAAAAAAAACAATAAAACAATAAGAGTTTTAAAATAAGAAAGAAAAATAAGACGGGAAAAGATTTTTAAAAACAATTATGTTTTAAAGCGCAGTTAAAATAAAAAGAAATAATAAAACGACGCAAAGGAAATAAACAAATAAAACAAACTTTGGGTAAAATAACTAAAGAAAACGAGATTTGAAATGCGAAAAGAAATTAAGACGGGAAATGAATTTAAAAACAATATGTTTGCTAAGTAACGCGAATAAGTTCATCAAGTGTGGATCAAGGATTGACGATGAATTATTTTCCTTAGACAAGACAATTTTCTCACAACGTTGGTTTATTTTGAAAATAATCATTTAAAAAGAAAATAATTACTAGATGTGTAATTTGATTATTCTCCGGCTTTTGCCCTTCAAATAATAAAATCACAAGTCTAAATAATCATAACGATTATTAATCACGATCCTCTTTTAAGTAATCCACACTTAACTCACAAACTCGTGCCACCAACCAAACACTAATAAACTACTCGAAACTCATATTAAATAAGATAAAGTCACTTTTAAAAAAAATAATAAAAAAAAAACTCGATAAAAGAAACAAACAAAATAAGCCAAAATAAAATTCGGCAGAGTTTCGCTTAAGCATAAAGCATAAAAGATCCTCACTCGATAAACGATGAGGCAATGATTATCGTACTCGATAATCTTGGCTAACTCGCCAAAAGAAATGAAACTCGATACAACAATGCAAACTCGATAAAATAAATAAAATAAAATAAAATAAAAAACTAACTCTAACTCGAAAACAATTTTTGCAAACTCGAAAGTTTCTAACTCTAACTCGATAGATTTTTTAAAAATGCTAACTTAAAAGTTCTAATTTTTTGCAAAAAGGTCCCTGCCTTCAAAAGTCAAACTCGGCAACTAACATAAAACACAAACTCGATAATTCCAAAATGTTCAAACTCGGTACACTTTTTTTTTTTTTTTTTTCAAACTCGATAGTTTTTTTTTTTTTTTTTTTTTTTTTTTTTTTTTTTTTTTTAATCTAACTCGATAAAAACTTAACAAAACACCATTTTGATCCAAAATAAAGCCCAAAAACTAATGTTTTTCACCAAATTTATTACTAAACAACCTATTTTAACCATAAACTTTAAATCCCACCAATAAAAACACGATTTTAACAACTAAGAATTAAAGATTTTTAGAAAGATAAAGCTAGAGAGAGAAAGTAAAATAAAACACATACTTTATAAAAATAAAACTACACTACTCCTACCACTATGAGGACCAACCCTCAACAACCCCTAGACTAACCCTAAAACTCACCAACCTCTCAAATGAGGCTTATGAGATCTATTTATATGCTAGGGGCTAGGGCTTCTCTAATCTTTGAGTTTGTTGCATAATTAGCCCCTAGACTTTTACAAAACATGAGAAAACTACTTAAAACATATTAAAACGCTACAAATGCAACTAAATACTACACGTAACGATCTTGTAACTTGGAGGAGTTGAGTTGACTTTTCTTCCAAAGTTCTTCAAAGGACCAAAGTTGACAACTTGCTGAAACTTGGAGGGCCATTATTGTAAAGGTTTTCATATTTCAAATAAGAGTCTCTCTTGTTATTCTCTGAATCTCTAAAGATTACTTTTATCATTTTGGGCTTTTCTTGGATAAATTTCTTCCTCGGCTTCGGCTTTTTACCTTTTTCCAATCTCGTGCTCGTTTTTGTCGGTTTTTGGCTTGTTTTTGTTCATTTTTCTCATATCCGTACCTGCACATACACAAATACAAAAACACATATTCTCTTGGCATTTTTGGTTAGTATTTGGTGTATTTGGTCTGAATTAAGACTAAAAAGGATGTGTGAATAAGCACTCATCAAAATCCCCCAGACTAAGGTATTGCCGTTCCCTCACGCAATGTCATCACCTCACGCTTAAGAGATAAATAATTTTCAAAACCTCTCTTTACTGACGTTGTAAAGTAGCAATGACTTTCAAAAGAGATAGTAAAATCATTTATTCTCAAAAACGCTCCGTTTTCCGATTTTCATAAATAACAACTACTACTACTCTTTTTGTATTTTTCATTTTTATATATGTGACGGTTTGCTTTGACTTTCATTATCAATTCATATCTGTTGATAATTTTTGGGGTCAACGAGTAGAAACACTTCTCACAGAGAAGAGACCATACGGATAAAAATCGTCATCCTTGATTTTTCACAAGCCCCCAAACTTAGCGTAAAATCGAGATCATTGTTTATCCAGAAGTTAGATGCTAACACTGCCCACAAAAGTTACTTGTGTATTACCTCTTGTCCACAGGTCCTAAGTTTTGTATCTCAAGATTTTAATTTGTGAGAAATGAATTGCTTCATATTTTCTCGTTTCGATATTTTTTAGTTCGATAGTGATACCTAAGTTAAAACGATAAGTAGTTATTCATTTTCTCTTAAGAACCATTGCAATAGAAATTCGGTCCACATCAAGGAATTTGGGGTACATACAATATCAAATATATAAGTTGCGGAGTACAATCACGTGCACCTCATATGACTGATTACTAATCACTTATCACATGCACCTCACGCGCCAACAACTTATTGATACATACATAGCTCTTATTCTATAATACTACAACTTTCATTTTTTTCATTTTTCATTTTTTTTCATACTTTTGATGCTTTTTTCTTTCTTGATTTTTTTCTCAACATCAATGGAAGCTTATTGGGTAGCTCCAAAACCACATAGATAATCAACTTTTGACTTTTGATTTTTTCACTTTTTGCTCTTATTTTTGATGTTCCTTGATATGTACCCAACTTCTAAAGCAAAAATTCTCTTAAGAAAACAAAGAACTAAATATTATTCAAACCGAAATACCACTAATTAACCTAGAACATCTATTATATATGGGTGACGTTTCTGATGGGAACAAGGAGGCCACAAGTACCTTTCGTGGGTTTTTTAAATCCCAGTAATGCGATCCGTGTATAGCACGAAACTTCTAAATAAACTCTATCATTCCTCGATCTCCGCAAATTTAAAATCCCAAATAATGAGATCCGCGGATGCTTAGCCATAATCTTATGATTATTTTGGTTAAGGGAGACGAGCTAGAGCTCAACACGCCCGGTCAAGTCGAAACATTTATTTCTACTCTCGCCGGTAGGAAAGTCAAAACAAGGTGTCAAAACTTATTATTCATATCATATATTTTTTTTTCATTCATTTTTTCATACTTTTTTTTTTTTTTTTTTTTTTTTTTTTTTTTTTTTTTTTTTTTAAAGCGGTGACAAAAATTAAAATTTTTGGTGGAAAACGGAGTTGCGTAAGTTAAACAGCTCAGACGATGGTACAGGTCAAATCGAATCGAAGATTTGCCCCCCCAGACTAAAGTGAAACATTGTCCTCAATGTTTAAAGGGTAAAGGTAATCTACGTAATATCTAAGGCTGTTTATTAAGTATGCCAAGAGATAAACGTTAGTTGATAAGATTTTGGATATGGTGAATTTCCGAAAGAGCAGCGAAGGATGAGACTCGAGTGGAGAGAACGACAAACCACGAGCACGAGAGTCCTCAAACTTCGAGGAAATTCCTGAACATTCATAAACAACCACAAAAACACGAGTTTGGAAAGGGTCGCCCCCCTCACGTTACGTTATTAAAGAAAATAGAAAAATAGAGAAAATGAAAATGGATAAGCATGGGGTGCCTCCCACGAAGCGCTTGTTTTTTTTTACCGAGTCACATGAGCTTGACTCGATCCCCGAATTAATTCGTCCTTGGGGAGAGCAGATAGAACGGACACTCGGCATAAACGGAGATGCCGGGGTCAAAAACGGTATCTTCACTCCCGGTGGAGTGGAAAAGTGAAGAAATGAGGGGATAAGAAAAGTATTGTTGAAACACCCAGATGGTAAAAGCAAATTCAAGTCCAGAATCACGGGTGGGTTGGGTGGGTAAAATATCAAGCACAGTGTGGAAAACTAGAAGGGGGGTTGAATAGTTTACCGCTATTTCGATTCTTATTTAGCTTAAATATCCTTTTAAAAACTTTACGTTTACTAAAAGATATAAACACAACTTTATATGTTTGATTCTTTGAAAGGCTTTTCATGTGAATAACAATTCTAACATTACTTATTTCATACTTTGAAAAGCTTTACTTGTGATGATCCTAACTTTGCTTGTTTTAGTTCTTTGAAAAGCTTTATATTTGTTTCAAGATATAAACACAACTTTACTTGTTTTAATTCTTTTGGAAAGCTTTATATGTGATTAGCAATTCTAACTAAAAGACAATATGTAATAAGCAAAGATAAAAAAAGAAACGATCAAACCACAACACGATTGTTTATCGTGGTTCGGCTACAAGGACTCTTTTTCCTTGCCCTACATCCACGCCCCGAGTTTCCAACTCGAGAGTTATAAGCACTAATCAACAAGCTTCTTTCACCGGCGGAGAAAACCTTTACAACGTCACTTACACTTTTACCGACACTAAGCTAGATGTCGAGTTCTTTTACAAGGGTACAACTACTCCCATTCGTCGCTTACACTTTTACCGACACTAAGCTAGATGTCGAGTTATTTTACATGGGTTCAACCACTCCCGTACGTCGCTTACACTTTTACCGACACAAAGCTAGATGTCGAGTTCTTTACCAAGGGTACAACCACTCCCGTTAGTTCTTTTACTAGGGTACAACAACTCCCAACACTCTTTGTATTTTGAGGCCTAAAATACTAACCTATAACTTCTACATACATGACACACATGAAGTATAAACTAGCAAAGCTTATACATGACCAAGCTACCAAGACTTGCAACTTTAGAGTTAAAGCTTGCAACTTCTTGAATGATCTTGTGGAGTTCCTTGGTACATAAGAGAATCACACAAGTCAAGGGTTACTGAGTTAGTTGAGAGAGTATGTGAAAATATGTCCTAAAGGGGTGACTCAAAACTAACAAATGGTTTGGTATTTATAGCAAACTATACTGCAGGTCTGGCGGAACCCTCAAATGGGTTCCGCCCGTGTACCCCCAGGGTACCGTCAGGGCTGCAGTTGGTTTTTTGCAATAAATCTTCCAAACCAAACAAGGTCACATCACATTACTTCTAGTCAAACACAAGACTTGAAAGCAAGCATAAGGTTAGTCAAACACTCTTTCTTACCATAAATGTATATGGACAAAGCTTACCTTAAATGTGATGTGACATTACTATTTTAAGAAATAAATGTGATGTGACAAGACACTTTCTAATTTAAGAAATGAAAACAATGTTTTGTTTAAAAGGAAATGTAAACCTTAGTTAAACAAGACTTAAACACTTAAAGTGATGATTTACTTATAGCTAAACTTCATACTTTGTCATTAACAAAACTTAGCAAAGATCGTAAAATATAAATAACGTTTTTAGGCGATATTTGTATTAACAATCTCCCCCTTTTTGTTGATGACAAAACATAAACTTTATTTATAAGTAAGTCACTAGTTTTAGTGTTAAGTCTTATAAAGTTAGTATATAAACTTGTTTTTGCAAAGATGAGGTGATAAGCACAAGTTTATATAAATTCTCCCCCTTTTTGTCGAAACAAAAAGAAGAGTAGCGAAGCGGAAGTAAGCACTTGCTCCCCCTTGGACGATACTCCCCCTAAATGGAGTGCCAAGAGAGGAGACATGGATTTTGAACCTACAAGAAAAAGGTTAGTTGTCGCACAAGACAAGTCATGAAAGCATTTCATGTCTAGAACACAACTAAGAGTTGTGAAGTGGAATAATGCAACACTCATGCTCCCCCTTGAATATTACTCCCCTAAATGGAGTATAAAGGAAGGAAAACATGGAAAATGATCCTACAAAAAGAAAGGTTAGTTTCTAAAACACAAGATATATGTATGCTACCATAGCAAGGTATAGTTCACTTATTATACCTAAATGGTCAACAAACAATGCACACCTTGTAGTAGAACGAAATTCATTCCATGTAAAACTTTGACTCTTAAAGAGTCAAAGACAAGAAAATTGGATGACACCATCCTACTTCTAAAAATGAAGGACCAAATAAAAAGAAACTAAGAATATAAAAATCCTACATCTATAAAAAGGAAACCACCACTTTCCTTAATGAGAAACATTCTTCCAAAACAAGGGTAAGGTTGTTTGAGAATAAAAGTAGGTGGTGGAGGATGTATCGGGTTTCATTTTGAATGTTGTGGGGGTGACACGGTTTTGGTTTGTTTGTTTAAATGGTGAAACATTTTCCAAAAGAAACGGTTTTGTTTCATTTTGGAGACTCTAAACTTGAGACGTTCTACAATGTGGTTTAGGATAAACCTCATTTCATTGTTTAGAGGATCATGGATGTCTTTGTTGATAAGGTGAGACAACAATGGTTTTGGGTGGTGATATGCTTGTTGTGGTCAAAAGACTCATTTTGGTCAAGCAATGACCGTGGTTTTTCATTTGTGTAAGGTGGAGGTTTTGTTGGTCTTGATGGAAGATCATTGAGATGCTTCTATTTTCTTATATGGAGAAAATAAAGATTCAAAGTGTTGGGAAGGTTCATGTGGTGGTGGTAGTTGAACAAAGTGACGAAGGCTTGGTTTTCCGGAAGGATTACCATAAAGGTTTTTGTAAATGGGGTGAAACACAAAATGATTGTAGGTGTGTATGACCTTGATCATTTGGAAAAATTTAGGGTCTAGCATAACGGTAAGCCAAACTCACAAGCAATGACGGTGGATGAGGTGCATCATCCAATGACTCATTTGGTTGAAATATTGGTTGTTGTTGGGTTTCCGTTTCGGCAATGGTGTCAAAGAGTGACTATGATGGAGGGCTTGATGGTTTAGGTGATAGGTTTTCAAAAGTTTCCAATAGTGGATGTGGTGATGTATGGAAAAAGTTCCATTGGTGTTGAGGTAGTAAGGTTAAGGAAGTCTTGGATAGGTGAAGAGATGTCAAGTGATGAGCTTGATTTGATGGTTTTGTTGAAGCAACAAGGTTTAACACTAATCCTAGTGGTTTTATCTTGATGATTCGGATGAGGTGTTTTGATTAAGTCATTTCAAATCTTGGTTTGCAAGAGTTTTAAGATTGAGAGAGGTAATGGTGTCGGTGTGAGTTTTGGGGTATTCTAAAGTGATCAAACTTAAAAAGAATTGTAGGAAGGAGTGTTTGGATTTGATGTTAGTCCATACAAAAATGGTGGTTCCTAATGATTTGGAAAACTAATTGTGGGTTGTCGTGTCATGGAAGTCAATCCAATGAGAAAGGTGAAGTAAGAAGACAAGGTTTGCACTAAATACTTAGTGGTTTTGGTGAGTTTATTTGATGGAAAATTCTCAGGGATATCAAGGAGCCTTTAAAAGGGATCCTTCCTTTATGTGTGAAGGAGACTTGAGGTGGTTATGGCTATTTTTGAATTTTGGCGGGAAATGGGTTTGGGTGAGTTCTAAGGAATGCTAAGTACCTTAGTAAGCTAAACACATTGCAAGTAATGGATTTCTAGCTAAGAAGATTGGATTTTGGTGTTTGGATGTTGAAATGTTGAAAAGAAAAATAAAAAATCTGCAGGATACTGGCGGCACCCTGGGAATACACAGGCGGAACCCAAATGAGGGTTCCGTCTGGTCCGTTCGGCCAAATCTGGGTTACCCAGATTTTACACGGGCGGAACCCAAATTTGGGATCCGCCGGATCCGCCAGCACTGAAAAATCAGACAGAACGCGATTTAAACCCGCGAGACGATTTTCAAAATTTTCGAAAAGTCCTAAAACTAAAAATATAATTCATGCCTGGTTAGGAAATGCAAAAATTAGACATGTAAAGACACGTATCATAAGACTTTGACCGGGGGCTAACGACATTCATTATACTTAGTGAAAATTTGATAAGCATGAAAATTTGACAACTTGCCAAAAGTTGTATTCCTGCATCAATGTTAGTTCCTACACGTACCAAATAGTACCAAATATCCTAAAAACACACAAATACATACCACATAATGTTTAAACGACCAAATTGTTCAAATAGCACCTAGTGCCAAACACTCCTACACACCCGCTCTCATAGACGGTCAATCTTCTTTTTGAGCATTTCAAGAAATTTCTCGATGTTTTTGAACATCCCCTTTGTTTGCTTGAACTCCGCCGACTCATTTGGAATATCCAAAAGTTGGAAAATATATTCTAGAGGTGGGAGCCTAGAGTTGGGCAAAGCCTAGAGTTGGAAAATGTTTTCCTTGGGCTTTATAGACTCTCCTATCACTTATTGGGACAAAGGTGTGTGGAATGATAGAGTAATCTAGGTGAAGACCTCTAGGAGTTGATGAACCTAAAGAGACGGGTCAAGAGCATTCCATACGGCTAAGCCGTTGTGCCTCACACGGGAATGTCGGCCATTCTCTTGGTCATGAAGTAGGCAAGGTTAAAAGGTTGCCTAATGAAGAAGGAGTAGAGCATGTAGCAAAGACAAACATTGATGTGATCATGGTTTCCTATGGTGCTAATGACATTGGCTCTAAGGAGTTCTTCCCATTTCTTGAATTTGGGGCTTGAGTTCATTGAGTTCCATTCCATATGGATCTTTATCAACCTCATTACCGGTTCTAGTTCTCCTAGTGTTGGTGGTCCTAATGAAGAGGTGGTCACGGAGTTCATCCTTGGAGACAAGAGGAGTATCATAGGGATGGACTCAATCAATGAGTGTGTCAAGAGTTGAGAGGGAATGTTTGTTGGGGTAGATGCGAATACCACAGTTTGGAACATCTAGGGTTTGAGCAAATTCTTCGAGAGAGAAGGAGTCTTGATGACTACTAGCAATGAAGTTAATAGACATGCGACCATACTCATCTGTGGAGAGAGTGACGGATGTATAGATTTCTAAAATAAACCTAGGATACGTAAGCTCATTAATCTCTAAGAGACACTCAAAGTTGATTGTGGAAAGTTCCGTGTAGAGGTATGTACCTTCTAAGAAGGATGGATCAATGGTTCTACCCTCATGGACGTATGGTTTTTCTAAGGTTTTGAAAACATCGATTTGAGTTTGAGTAAGACCTTTGGTTTTGTGGTTTTAGGGTAGGTACTTAATGGTGTCATTGAGGTCGTAGTGGGTTAGAGGAGGCATGATGATGTGTATGTTCTAGTGTGTGCCAACAAGAGAACAATGTGGAGGTGCGATTATCTTAACTCATTTTGATGCTCAAAAATGTTTTATAATGCAAGTGATGTTTCAATGACGTTTTTCATTTGTTTTAACAATGTGGTGAACGGTGGTAAAGTATGGTTAATGACCGAGAGTGGATATGTGAAATGAGGTGGTGATTGCTTGACAACACTTGAAGCATGGATATCTTCTTTGTGTTCTTCACTTGCTAGAAAGTGGAAAAGACGCATTTCATAATGAAATTCACTTGACTTTTGACGACATAGACAAATATGTTAATGAGTGTATGGATATGACAATTGCCCTTTGTTTCAAAGAGCGACACAAGGGTGAACATAGGTTCATGTATCATGAAAGGTGGTTTAATCTTAATAGGTTAGGTTATAGTGGGGATGACACACTTGTTTGGTTGCATTGTGAAATCTTCTTGTGAAGATGACTAGGTGGAGTTATTGGTGAAGATGATATTGACTCTTGGTTTCTTTGAGGGCATGGAAATGGTGGATGACTCGATATTGATAGGACAAAGGATAACTTGATATTGAAATGGTGGATGACTCGATATTGATAGGACAAAGGATAACTTGGTTTCTCATTTCACATTGGTTGTTTGAGGTTTGAGTGATGAAAGGTTATGAGGAAGATGCTTGAGGTTTTGTTCATTTTGTGAATCTTATGGGTTGATGGTAAGTTGGAGTTGTGAGTAAATAGGTGTTTGGTTTTGAACTTAAATAAAACATTCTGTGGCTTTGGCGGACCAGGCGGAACCAAAAAGTGGGTTCCGCTCGTATGGTCTGAGGGTGCCGTGGGATCTGGAGGGAAGACTCAAAAGGAATTGTCTTGATTTTTGTGGTTTTATCCTAATGTTCAAAACTAAGGTTTTAGGTCTTATGAGTCCTTGACTAAGCCTAGGGATGATGAATGCTTCTCATTCAAGAGGTTTTGTGAAAACGTTGATAGAATGGTTAACGTATAAGACTTTCTTAGTTAAGATGTTCCTCAATGAACATTTTTACCAAGGCGATGATGAGGGATCACAATATGTCGACTAAGAACATAATGGATTGAATTGTTGCCGAAGTCGATGCTTCCAATGTTGATGAGATAAATTCCGTTGTTGACACGAGTTTGCTTGGAGCTTGTTGATTGTGCTTCTCCATCCAATACTAATTTGAGAATCTTACGCGTTTTGGAGAATCATTGGGTAAGTAAGTATAAAAGTGCAAGTACCACTTGTGCTTTTCTTATCAACTTATTACCGACATAATTCCATTTGGCATACACTATGGTTTCTATTCCCGTTCTTTTGGGAGACCATAATCCTAGTTGTGTAGTATCTTATGATGTATCCAACTAGGCTAAACTAACGAGTTGTTTAAGGATCTTCGTTAACACGAGCACATAGACAAAAGCTAAACATAATGTTGAATCTAAATGTTATGAGAACAAGTAGTCTTCCAAACATTTCTCTACGTTTAGTTTTACCTACGGATTTACTAATCTCATTCTTGATAGGTCATCAATAACTTAACCATTGAAAACAAGAGAGCAACTAGGAATGTCTTAAAGTTAAAATCCCTTGCTTTTGTGGCTTGCTTTTATTATCAAGAGGTCTTTCAAATATTGACACTATACTCACTTGATTACTTTGAAATATCAACTTCGTTTCACTATTTGTTTTATTCTAAATTCCAAAAATTGTTTTTGTTGAATTTGTTTAGACACAACTATAACCTATAAATCAAGTTTTATAACTTATGTCAATTTTACTTGATTCAATGTTTGACTCAATGTGAGAAGATGTAATTTTGTACTTTTACTCCATGCTTGTCTTGCCATCATTTGGACTTTCGACTAAGTTGTCATCTACCAAAGATAATATCTTAGAAGGAGGAGATTACTCGTTAAATGACATATTCAACGACTCCTCGACTCTTTGGGTTTTCTTACTTAAGACACTATGAACTCTTTTTGAAAAAGTCCAAGAGGTACAACATCATGAGACTATGTGTCACATTTGATGAGTAAATCCTAGATGTTGAAAACTCATTTTCTTTCACACATCCTAAAATATGCTAATGTGATTTATTTCACCTTGTGTGTTTTATGTGAGATTATCATAAAGAAGTGATTGAAGAAAAACACAATTAAAGACTCAAATTATGGTGTTTGAGAAAATTGTTTAACAAAGGTTTGTTTTGCAAGCATCACAAAAGTGTTAGACATTTTAACACTTAAGAAATTCTTAGTTATCTCACTTGTAAGCAAGAGTTGAGTGAGACTTACTCAAGAGTTTTTCGTGTTTATCTTTTGATGGTTAAATAACCAAAACACCTTATATCTCCTGCTAGTACTAAAGACTAAATTCCTTGTTGCATAGAGTCTAATCTTATTTATTCACAAATAGCAGGTAGACACTCTAGAGTATTACAAGTAACACATATTTGAGCACATAATGCTAGATACAAGATATAACCAAATTCAAGTTTAAGTAATGCGTACCTTTTAAGTTGCATAGAGATGCTATCAAGCGGATAAGCATTAAGCGTAAAAACTTGGTTTGATGACATGCTTTGAAACTCAATAACTCATGTATCCAAGAAGGTTAGACAATCATATGAAAGCATAGAGTATGATAATCTTAATTCTTTTATCATGAGTTTCTATTAGAATTATCACTAAATCTCTCTTCTAGGTTAGACAAAATTTTACTTGCTTTGTTTTATCAGTTAATGGTGCTTTTGAGTTAAATCCTAATCCGGTTTTATCTTTAAACAACCTTTGACACTTCAACAATCTTTCAAGAGATTTTGAGCTTTCATCAAATTTAACTAATAATTTTTCCTTTCTCATTTTGCATTTTAATCTCATGTTAGTAATCTAGACATAATATACATTCTAGATTAATTTCAACATTACTCTTAATTTTAGACATTTTATCTTCTAATAAGATTTCCTTTTCAAAGATATTCTTAAGAGATTTTGAAGACTCATTCTTGAAGATAGCTTTTAGGTCCATATTGCACAAATGTTTAGACTCATTTTCTATTTTAGAAAACTCTAGGATAAATTAATCAAAGCAAAAGAGTTTGGTTTCAAAGTGTACCTTGCTTGATGTTTTATCTAGTATAGAATCACAAACCGGATGATTGACTTCATCTTCATCCGAGTTATTCCATTAATCGCAAGCAAGACTACTACGAGCTTGACACGAGTAATCACCTTAACTAACACCTTGCTTGTTGTATCAATAAGTTGACAATAAACTACCGGATCATTGTCTTCGTCAACTTCCATTACATTCCAAGATACACAAGCAGGTTCATCAAAACACACGTACTCATCATCACTTGTACCTTCATTTAAAACATTTAAACTAGTAGCACATGTATTAACTTCTACTAAGTGTCTATCAATTAGTTTTTCTAAAACTTCTAATTCATATGTAAGATCAAATTGATCATCTTTGACTTGACATATTCTTTGATGAAAGTTTAACATATTTTTCCAAATATCATTAGCCATTTGACAAAAATACATTCTTTCATATTTGGTACTAAAGCTTTATAAATCATTGTTTTAGCTTTAGTATTTTTATCAAGTTTAAGATAATTATATTGGTTTTCTAAAACTTGTTTTCTTTGGTTTGAGATCACCAAAAGAATTAGTATGCCAAAGATCTTGATCAATTGATTTCACATATTTTTCAAAATTACTTTTCCACTCAAGTAAGTTTTCTTTTTCAAATAGCGGTGGGTTTTGAATAGGTTGCCCTTCTTTGAGATTTTCAAAATCCATGGATCGATCCAAGTTTTAAAATACATTCTATTTTAAAGATCTTGAGTAACGTAGCTCCTGATGCCAATTGTGGAAAACTAGAAGGGGGGTTGAATAGTTTACCGCTATTTCGATTCTTATTTAGCTTAAATATCCTTTTAAAAACTTTACGTTTACTAAAAGATATAAACACAACTTTATATGTTTGATTCTTTGAAAGGCTTTTCATGTGAATAACAATTCTAACATTACTTATTTCATACTTTGAAAAGCTTTACTTGTGATGATCCTAACTTTGCTTGTTTTAGTTCTTTGAAAAGCTTTATATTTGTTTCAAGATATAAACACAACTTTACTTGTTTTAATTCTTTTGGAAAGCTTTATATGTGATTAGCAATTCTAACTAAAAGACAATATGTAATAAGCAAAGATAAAGAAAGAAACGATCAAACCACAACACGATTGTTTATCGTGGTTCGGCTACAAGGACTCTTTTTCCTTGCCCTACATCCACGCCCCGAGTTTCCAACTCGAGAGTTATAAGCACTAATCAACAAGCTTCTTTCACCGGCGGAGAAAACCTTTACAACGTCACTTACACTTTTACCGACACTAAGCTAGATGTCGAGTTCTTTTACAAGGGTACAACTACTCCCATTCGTCGCTTACACTTTTACCGACACTAAGCTAGATGTCGAGTTCTTTTACATGGGTTCAACCACTCCCGTACGTCGCTTACACTTTTACCGACACAAAGCTAGATGTCGAGTTCTTTACCAAGGGTACAACCACTCCCGTTAGTTCTTTTACTAGGGTACAACAACTCCCAACACTCTTTGTATTTTGAGGCCTAAAATACTAACCTATAACTTCTACATACATGACACACATGAAGTATAAACTAGCAAAGCTTATACATGACCAAGCTACCAAGACTTGCAACTTTAGAGTTGAAGCTTGCAACTTCTTGAATGATCTTGTGGAGTTCCTTGCTACATAAGAGAATCACACAAGTCAAGGGTTACTGAGTTAGTTGAGAGAGTATGTGAAAATATGTCCTAAAGGGGTGACTCAAAACTAACAAATGGTTTGGTATTTATAGCAAACTATACTGCAGGTCTGGCGGATCAGGCGGAACCCTCAAATGGGTTCCGCCCGTGTACCCCCAGGGTACCGTCAGGGCTGCAGTTGGTTTTTTGCAATAAATCTTCCAAACCAAACAAGGTCACATCACATTACTTCTAGTCAAACACAAGACTTGCAAGCAAGCATAAGGTTAGTCAAACACTCTTTCTTACCATAAATGTATATGGACAAAGCTTACCTTAAATGTGATGTGACATTACTATTTTAAGAAATAAATGTGATGTGACAAGACACTTTCTAATTTAAGAAATGAAAACAATGTTTTGTTTAAAAGGAAATGTAAACCTTAGTTAAACAAGACTTAAATACTTAAAGTGATGATTTACTTATAGCTAAACTTCATACTTTGTCATTAACAAAACTTAGCAAAGATCGTAAAATATAAATAACGTTTTTAGGCGATATTTGTATTAACACACAGGATTATCATAATCAGAAATCTCGTCCACCACTCCAAAAATATCGTCATTCGTATCTGACTCAAAATCTACATCGGGTGGTTTCGCAGGTGGACGAAAAGAAGGTAAATTGAAAAGAATATTTCTTTGAACGTCATTCTCGTCATTCTCAATACCCGGTGGTATCAAGTCATCCGCAGCAAGAAATGGATCGGCATCCTCTAAAAGAGGCTCACGTGACGGATTATCGAAAATAGATATAGAGTCGATCTCAAAGATAAAACGCTCATAATCCGGAAGAGAGATATCAGCATGAATAGTGGGATTGCCACTACTCGTCTCTTCAAATCGAAAAATTTCAAGTTCGGGTAAGAAATCACTATCCATATTGGGGATAGGAGAAGAAATCAGAGGATCATTCAATGCCTCAATTTTAGAAATGAGAAGATAAACTTTTGATAATTTCTCACGAAGAGCTTCATCTTGTATTTCCACATCAATATCTTCTTCATAATCATCGATATCTTCACAAGAGTATTCATCACTCGTAGTATACTCATTGTGAGAATCGGTATAACTTTCCACTTCAACTAAATCTTCATTGCTCATCGAAAGAAGAGAAGTTAACGGTTCTTCATTCAATAACTCTTCAAGTACACGAATATCTTCCTCCGGATCAAAATTAGCATTGTCAACCATTGTCGGAATGGCATCACTAGCAAGAAATGCCTCGATCTCATCTAAAACGGCATCACTCCCTTCAACCGGTGTGAAAGAAGGATGGAAAGAAAAATCACCGTTAGAATTTTCCCCGAACTCACTTTGGATTGGAACGAGGTTCTCAACACTAGACTCATTGAATTCGTCAGATTCCGTTGCCGGAATAGTGTTAAGAGGCTCGTCCCCCATTATTAGAGAGTCCATGGGTTCCACGGGAGAAGAGATAGAATCATTTTGAGGATTTAGATTGATCATGATCGTGGAACTATCATCATACAAACAACACTCACAAAATTGGAATTTTCTTTCTTCAACAAGAGGTTCTTCCATCGATTTCTCATTAGGCTCGGGAGTAGATGTATAACGACTATTCACCATCTCATTCAACTTATCGATCATTGATTTGATTTCCAAAATATCATTATTAAACTTGGAAGTTTGTGGGGGTTGGTAAAAACCATTAGAATGGTAATAAGAATTAGGTTCGTGATAAGAATTTTCAAACGATCCCCCACAATATTCAAAACTCGATGTATTTTGATATGAATCACCATTGTAAAACGGTACTTGCTCATAAGAGTTTTGATAAAGAGGATTGAAATCATTTTGAGGATAATTATCAAAACTCGTATCACAAGCATAAGACGTGTTAGCACTCGGGGCATAGCACATACAGTTTATGTATCTACATTCGTTACAAAAACATCGCCCACACGACATTCCTTCTTTGGAAGGGTTTCCACAAATATAACAATTAAACGAAAGTGGTGGTGGTGTATAGTAATCGGGAATGTTTGACGAATTGTTGAATGAATTTTGATCATACGTATGAGAATTACAATTCAAACAAACGCCATCACGAATATTATCACCACATTCGTCGCACGTACACCACACACACAACCCTCCGAAGAACGGTTCTCCACAATTATAACAAATCGGATCCATAAGAATTATCGTTTTAGAGGGTTAAAGAAGAAGAATTAAATGATAAGAGGAGAAGAATATATATATATATATATATATATATATATATATATATATATATATATATATATATATATTTGTTTTTGTGCGTATTATAAAAACAAATAAAAATAAAAGTGAAAATCAAATATGAAAAAGAAAAATATTTTTGGATTTTATATTTTAAAATAAACTTTAAAATTTAAATCTTTTTGGTTTTTATATATATATATATATATATATATATATATATATATATATATATATATATATATATATATATATATATATATTTTTGGATTTTTAAAATTTTTGAGAATATTTACAAAAAAACGATAACTTCTCCGGAGAAGGGTCTTCAAATCACCAACAAACGAAACAAGTACGACGCTCTCGTTTCAAACCTTCCCCGGCAGCGGCGCCAAAATTGATTTTTCGTTTTCGTAGTATAGATTTGTTTCACCGAAGAAATGCTCGTGAAAGTATGTTCCCCGGGTCGTTATGTCCCAACGAAGGTAAGACGGCGATTGAGTCGGCTTGAGTCGCGTGATTGTAAAGTGAATGAGAAAATATAATTGTGAATTTTTGGAGTTTTTAATCTAAAAGAAATGAAATAGCAATAAAAAAAAACAATAAAACAATAAGAGTTTTAAAATAAGAAAGAAAAATAAGACGGGAAAAGATTTTTAAAAACAATTATGTTTTAAAACGCAGTTAAAGTAAAAAGAAACAATAAAACGACGCAAAGGAAATAAACAAATAAAACAAACTTTGGGTAAAATAACTAAAGAAAACGAGATTTGAAATGCGAAAAGAAATTAAGACGGGAAATGAATTTAAAAACAATATGTTTGCTAAGTAACGCGAATAAGTTCATCAAGTGTGGATCAAGGATTGACGATAAATTATTTTCCTTAGACAAGACAATTTTCTCACAACGTTGGTTTATTTTGAAAATAATCCTTTAAAAAGAAAATAATTACTAGATGTGTAATTTGATTATTCTCCGGCTTTTGCCCTTCAAATAATAAAATCACAAGTCTAAATAATCATAACGATTATTAATCACGATCCTCTTTTAAGTAATCCACACTTAACTCACAAACTCGTGCCACCAAGCAAACACTAATAAACTACTCGAAACTCATATTAAATAAGATAAAGTCACTTTTAAAAAAAATAATAAATAAAAAACTCGATAAAAGAAACAATCAAAATAAGCCAAAATAAAATTCGGCAGAGTTTCGCCTAAGCATAAAACATAAAAGATCCTCACTCGATAAACGATGAGGCAATGATTATCGTACTCGATAATCTTGACTAACTCGCCAAAAGAAATGAAACTCGATACAACAATGCAAACTCGATAAAATAAAAAAAATAAAATAAAATAAAAAACTAACTCTAACTCGAAAACAATTTTTGCAAACTCGAAAGTTTCTAACTCTAACTCGATAGGTTATTTAAAAATGCTAACTTAAAAGTTCTAATTTTTTGCAAAAAGGTCCCTGCCTTCAAAAGTCAAACTCGGCAACTAACATAAAACACAAACTCGATAATTCCAAAATGTTCAAAATCGGTACACTTTTTTTTTTTTTTTTTTTTTTTTTTTTTTTCAAACTCGATAGTTTTTTTTTTTAATCTAACTCGATAAAAACTTAACAAAACACCATTTTGATCCAAAATAAAGCCTAAAAACTAATATTTTTCACCAAATTTATTACTAAACAACCTAGTTTAACCATAAACTTTAAATCCCACCAATAAAAACACGATTTTAACAACTAAAAATTAAAGATTTTTAGAAAGATAAAGCTAGAGAGAGAAAGTAAAATAAAACACATACTTCATAAAAATAAAACTACACTACTCCTACCACTATGAGGACCAACCCTCAACAACCCCTAGACTAACCCTAAAACTCACCAACCTCTCAAATGAGGCTTATGAGATCTATTTATAGGCTAGGGGCTAGGGCTTCTCTAATCTTTGAGTTTGTTGCATAATTAGCCCCTAGATTTTTACAAAACATGAGAAAACTACTTAAAACATATTAAAACGCTACAAATGCAACTAAATACTACACGTAACGATCTTGTAACTTGGAGGAGTTGAGTTGACTTTTCTTCCAAAGTTCTTCAAAGGACCAAAGTTGACAACTTGCTGAAACTTGGAGGGCCATTATTGTAAAGGTCTTCATATTTCAACTAAGAGTCTCTTTTGTTATTCTCTGAATCTCTAAGGATTACTTTTGTCATTTTGGGCTTTTCTTGGATAAATTTCTTCCTCGGCTTCGGCTTTTTACCTTTTTCCAATCTCGTGCTCGTTTTTGTCGGTTTTTTGCTTGTTTTTGTTCATTTTTCTCATATCCGTACCTGCACATACACAAATACAAAAACACATATTCTCTTGGCATTTTTGGTTAGTATTTGGTGTATTTGGTCTGAATTAAGACTAAAAAGGATGTGTGAATAAGCACTCATCAAATACCATAAGAGTTTGTCCCACCCAACTTTATTACCTTCTCCTCTTAGCTCTTCCCATGCCTTTTTAGTAGAAAATTTTCCTGCTTTCCCATTACTATCCAACCAAAAAGGTGTATCAGGCATGTTTGTTATTGTTGGCACCTGTATGTTTTGAAGAAACCCATATTTTGTCAACCACTGGTTTGGCCATTGTTAGGTCACCATTTAGTAAACACAAGTATGATGTAAAGAGAAATGAGATGAGAAAAGAGTATGGTTGATTATGAGACAATAAGAAAGATAAAAGTGCAAGAGTTTCTTTAAGGTAATCTAATAACCAACAATTATAATGAGTACATAAGCTTAGTATTTATAGGAGGAGGACTAGGGCAACACTCCCTTCCTCCCTCCTTTCTTTAGACGTGGGCTTTTAAGGCCCATGGACTAGTATTCTTAAGCCTTGTAACAAATACTAAGTAAGTAAAATAAACTAAGCAACCTATTACAAAATGTAATGACCGAGACTTGACTAAATACTAAAAGTATGATCCCAACAATCTCCCCCTAAGGGTCGGTCATCACGGTTGCTTGACGTCTTCATCTTTGTCGTTGACTTGTGACATGTGAAACTCTAGACGTCTTCAAAATGAATGAATGATAGTGAAGGTACTTTGCTCTTTGTCTTTGTTCTTTGGTGATGATGTAGTGATTAGGTAATGAAGTTGTCTGCCGTTCGTCACTCCTGCATCTGTGGTGGTTGTCTGCCATTCCAACATGCTCATACATCTTTAGACTTTAGACTTTATCGTACAAGAAGTTCCTTTTCATGCATTGGGATCTTTGTTTTTAAACTTTGTAGATTCTGCTTATTGCTGTAGAATCTTTCTCTTAACTTTGTGTTGCAATGAACTTTGGGGGAGCTTTCTTTGACTTCAAGATGTATGTCTGAGCATGTTGGAATCTGCCATCATGGAAGTGAGGTACCTTCGGGTAAACAGTTAGCAATAATACATCCGGTACTTACGGATAAGGAATTAGAGCTCATCAACAGCATAGTGTGAAGACTCCTTCTAATCCTTATCCTGGCCGTTCCCATGTCAGATACTCCCGAAGGAGCTTACGAGACCTACTAGGTAGCTCAATGACTGGGTGAGTCGCTGGGGATCACTCCACGACTGTAGACCGAGATGGAACCACCGCAAACACTAAGCGTAACCCTTGTGAGGTTACCGAAGTGACCTGTCAAGGCTGTAAGATGATGACCCTGACAGGAGTTTCCGTTCAATCATTGAGAAATACTTACGCACTTCTCTCATAAACGTTCTCGGCAGATTGCTAGGATCTGCGAAGGACTCGATAGTTTACACCTGATGCCCATTGATGTAGAACATCAGCTGTAGAAATACTAAGTGTTCCTAAGAGATCTTTGATGTATCTCATGGCTCTAGACTCTGTAAGTGCACACCTAGGTTTCCTATGCGGATACTGGGGATGTCCTGATTCAATATCAACCGTCTCTAAGAGATGGGTCGATAGGTTACGTGGGTTCCCCGTGAGAATGAAACAAGTCCTTTTAAGAGAACTTGAGTGGTTCAGAAGGTTTAGTGCATTGCGTCACTGGGTCCATGACGACTTAATCTTCAATACCGGTGTTGCCTTAGCAACAACCAGTAGCATATGAATTGAACCCGGTGTCTGCCCTAAGGTTGAACATATGGAGGGCTATTTCTTTTCACCCTTTTCATTACTTTTCTTTTTCATTCTTCAACCCCTTCTTTCTCCTTTTCATTCTTTACTCCTTTTTTCGTATCATACCTAAGGACTTCTAGTTCTAACTATTGGTGATGTCCTTGGGTAGATCCCTCCGGCTTAGGCGGATCATAGGACGGTTATTTCCTAACCTTAGTCACCTTATAACTCCATGACTATCCTATAATTGCCATTGAAACCTTTGAAAATCTCTCAGAGTGTTTGTGATAATCAAATATTTTGGTTAACACTTTGAGAGTTTTGTGTACACTTTTTGAAGGGCTCCCCCTGCACATGTGCTCATAAGTATTAAATAAATTTGCACATGCGGGAGGAGCAAGCACTTTTGAATTGATCCACTTTCCATGAACAAGACCGATTCGAGACACGCTTACATCACTAGTTAGACTAGCTTGAAGTTATTACCCGGCCTGGTCAAGTCCATAGAAAGTTTCTCGAGACGGTACATTTCTACTAAGACTAATCCTTTTTGAGACACGCTTACGTGGTCAGTTAAAGAGGTACATTGTCAGCTTTTAGGTGACAACTAGCTCTAGTAACTAACTTGATGTTATTACCCGTCGAGGATAAGTCTTTTCGATGTTACTAACTTGTATTATCTCGTCAATTCCTGGGTGAATCTGAGTCTAGCTCGCATGAGATTAAACATTACAGCAACTTTTAACTTTCATATTTTAATCACTTTCCTTTTCTCCCCCTCAAAAATAGCATATAAGATGTTGTTTTTGACAAGCATTTGATTAAAATATGCTTTTTGAGTCTTACGGGGAGATTCATCAAGAACTTTTTGATTTAGAGCAAAGTATTTTTTGTTTTGACAAGTGCTCCCCCTCAACAAGTGATTAGGTCTTATTGAGGTGAAATACTTGTCCTTTTGAGCAGAATTATAAAAAATCAGAAATGTTTGATTAATTCTACTCAAAAGTAAGAAGCCTTCGCTCCTTATATTTAGGATTGAGGCACTGACGCGTACCTCAGGGTCCTTTCTTTACAAGTTCGGGTTGTGCACTGTAATGCGTGCACAAGCCATTATGAAGTATAATTATGACAAATCAAATCAAATTCTTACAATGATTTACCAATCAGGCCTCTGAAATGTCAACACCGGAAATTTTGATCTGCCTCCCACATAGCTTTCCAACCTTCGAAACTGATCCCTGCGCCTCAATCTGTTCTCAATCCTTAAGATGAATCTGCGAGCATCCCGGGCTTCATTGGTGTTCCACCTTTTGGATTTTCCCAGTTCAATGTCATTGACTCTGCCTTTGATCCAATCTCTGATGAACTTAAGAGTTTCATCACAGAACTTATGAATTTCTTCATAGCCCATAAAGCAGTTGCGACCGTTAACACTACGGTAGGTGAACCCAAATGGTCGTCTGATCAAGGAGTACTGAGGCAGATGCTGAAGATCGGGAATGTCGAACATGTTAGGCTTGATTAGATTGAGCTTCTTCTGGTAACTTTCTACTCCTAACTGAAGATCTTCGACCCTTTCTCGGATTACGATTTGCCTGATGTAAATGAGGAGTGCTTGGATGAAGGCAAGTTGAATATCTTTGGGTAAACCACAAAGTTTGCCTTGCACTTTGAGAAGGTACAGGTCTTCGATATCGTTGAGAAGTAGGCGTGGAAAGTCTGACTCAGAGATGTCGTAGAATTGTTCATCACTTCTTTTCAGTGTAATCTTGCTGAGGAAGGGGTACCCGAAATGAGTGACAGTTGAGATGAACTGAATTGAGACAATCTTCAGATCACTTGCCACTTCGCCCATAGTCTGGTTCAGTTTGCTGCTACGATAGTATTGTGCCCTGGTTTTTGGCCAGTGATGAATACCATAAAGTGCATTTCGGTCATACTCAACAATTTTGTCGACGAATAATGCTGTAGCTTCTTCTTCGATGGCATTGTTAAGATAACGAGCAGCCGGGAGAAAGGCGAGTGAGGTAATGTACTTCTTCTCGATCTTGCTGCCAAGTGTCAGAAATTCCAAGTCTGTGTTGTAGAAGAACTTGTACGGGATCTTTGGTTCCTTAGGCTTCCCAATCATCGGTAGTGGTTTGGACCAATCAGTAATGTAAGGTGCGGTTTTCTTGGTGACCGGATCGACATATGATTCAGGATTGATCCAGTCAATATTGCTTGACATAGCTCGAGCAATATTTTCCAGATGGTATTCAAGCTCGATTGAGTTAGCAGACCGATCCTTAATAAGGTTGAAAGCATCATTTTTGATTCTTCGCAGCTCTTTTTTATTCATCTTTTTCATCTTAAACTTTTGCTGAATCATTTGAGCATATTCCACCGTTCGACCATCTTGAGGTTCATGATTGTCTTCTAATGGTGGTTGCGAGTTGATCATCTTCTCAAACCAGGAGTAATCGGCACTATTGTCTTGGTCTAGCCAATTTAGGACGGTTTTGGGTTTCTTTGGTTCGGTGCCTTTAGGTGAGGTGTCCGGTTGGGGTTGATGATGCTTTCCTTTCTTATCTTTCTTCTTCCTTTTAGGGGACGGTTCTGGAACTTCATCAGGCATAGGAATGTCGTCACCACCGGTGTATACAAAGTGGTCGTGTGCTTTGGGAGCAGAACCTGATGCCTTCGGTTGTTGTGAGGAAGTTGTGGTGGTAGGAGGGATTACCGGTGTTTTGAACTGAGATGAGGGTCCTTCGGCTTGTTTTTGTTTCTTTGCCTGAGAATTAGGGTCCTTATCTTCATCATCTCTTTGACGTTTCAGCTTGTCGGCCTCTGTGCTGCAAGACTCTTTTGTCAGTTTATTGTTCAGTGCTTCCAGGACTTTGGCTTCTTCAGGAGTTAAGGTAGTTTTGCTTGCTAGCTTGTCCAAAAGTTGAAGTTCCAAATCATCCAGAGATAGTCCCGGTAGAGGAGCAGTAGATTTGTCGGCTCGAAGAGTGAAGGTTGTTGATCGTATGACTTTCTTTACTGCTTGCTCAGCGAACTTGGTGAGTTCGTCTCTCATTGGTGCTAGCAGTTCTTTCAGCTCAGCCACTAAGTGTTGTGCCATGTATTCCTGTGCTTGAGCTGCTAATGCGGCTTCCAAGTTCTCTGTTACGTCTTTAGCTAAGAAAATGTCAACCTTATCTTGTAGCTCTTTGACGTTCGAGTTCAGCTTAGTCAGTTCAGCAACCTGAGTTGCAAGTGTAGCAACCTGATCTTCTAGTTTGTTTCTCTTCTTCTCATGTACCCTCTTGAAAGCAGACTTGAGTCGTTTGGATGTAGCAGAGGCTTTGGAGCTTGGTTTCTTAATTGATTTGCCTTGTGTTGATCCAGAAGCAGGAGGTGATGACTGTGTGGATTCAATGATGGTGGTGGAGTCTTTGTCATCACCTTTCTTTGTTTCGGGTTGTGCCGCTTCTTTCACTCTCTGTTCTGCTGCCAGTTTTTCTGCTACAGCTTTCAGCCTTTGCTCTTCAGCAACCCTGGCTTCTTCTTTTAACTTTTCTTCAGCCAGTTTGGCTGCTTCATCAGCTTTCCTTTGTTTCTCTGCAAGATTGGCAGCCTCAGCTTTAAGCCTGAGTTCCTCAGCTAGCCTAGCTTCTTCTGCTTTCTTTAATTGTTCTTCAGCTAGCTTAGCTGCCTCTTCAGCTTTTCGGCTCTCTTCCATTCTGATAGTCTCTTCCAGTTTGGCTTGAGCTAACTCTTCCCGTCTGGCCTCTTCTGCTTCTTGTTTCCTTTGCAGCTCCTCTTCCTGAGCCCTTTCTCTGAGCTCCATTTCTTCCATAGACATAAGTCTCGGAGCATCGGTATCCATAGGATCTTCCTCTTCTTCCTCTTCCATAGTCATTTCAATATTGGTGGGAGTTGCTGAGGGATTATCATAAGCAACTAAGTCTGAGGAGATTCCTGTGGTAGGCTCAGGAATGCTGCTTGAGCCCCCAGCTTCGGTGGTCTGAGAGAACAATGGAGGTGGAGGTAAGTCAGCATTATATGCATCAATTCGGCTGTGGAGGAGACCCAGATTGAGAGTCCTTTCATTTTCTTCTTCGATTGAAGGCTCTTCAGGCTCTTGTACAGCTGTAACTGGTTCCTTCATCTTTTTCCTTCTAATCCTTTCTTCTTCCAGCTTTGTCTGAGCTTCAGTTAATGTACTTTGATTGAGGTAAGATGGGTAAATGACATTGTCAGCAAATTCATCAATGTTTTTATCCCAATCAATGTCTTCCTGATTCTCATCTTTCTCAATATTAGCATGGGCTTCACTATATTGAGGACCTTCATCAGATTCGGTTTTCTCGGAGTCAGACTGCTTAGGAGAAGATTGTGGTGAAGGAAACCACTCAGGTTCAGCAGTTGGTTTCTTTGCCGGAATTCTGATCTTAAGTGTTCCCCTTTTCTTTGGTTTGGTCTTGGTAGAGCTTTCTGAGCTGCCAGATTTGCTACCTTTCTTACTTTTCTTCTGCATGTATGATGGTAGAGCAGCCTCGTCCAAGAACCCAACTTTCTCAGCTTCAATGGCTTGTGTGTAGTACTTGTAGTTATTGCTAGCCTTGACTTTGTCGGTTAAGAGGCTATCTGGAAGTTTCATTCCCTGCTTCCTTGTACTTGTATCCATTCTCTTGATGACCTTGAGTGTGTCCTCATTCTTGTAAGTGTGCTGGAACTCATCATTCAATCTCTGAGGAATGTCATCATATTCATGGAGAAAGGTAGCAATTAGAAGCTTGGTGAAACGGACGAATGGAATGTTGGTCGTCTTGTGTTGTATATGCCACACAATGTCTTCCCAGATGATGCTGGCATAATCGACCTTCTTGACATTAGCAATGGCCCAAAATAGCTTGAGATGTTGGAGCTTGGGATGTTCATGGCCTGTGTCTCTTCCAGACAGTGACTTGGCAATGATGATGTAGAGAGTTCTCCAAGGTTGGGGAAGAAACCTGATATTCACCTTAGAGTGCCTAGTAATGACCCCTTCAGATTCATCATACCCAATATCTCTTAGCCATTCAATCAATTCTTCTTCACTGGGAACTTGGTCATATTCTTCATTTGGTTCAAGTTCGGGAAGTCCCAGAGCACTGCGGAGAAGATCCTGGTCGACTGTTACTTGTCTCATGTGAAGCATACAAGTAAAGGATTCTTCCAGGAGGTCTAAGTGGATTGTGTGCCAAAACTGATGAATGTAGAAGCAAGCCACAGCAGCAGATTTGGTGAGTAGAACCTTGCACGGGTGATAGATGAGAGCATCAACAACAACAAGGCAAGAAGACTCATTGCATGTTAGTTTGTTGAAGTTGACTCTCAGGTTGTTCTTTCCAATCTTCCTGGAGTAGTTTTCAGGAAATGTGTCTTCCCATGCACGAATGGGTTCAGGTTCTGGTCCGTGTGGGATGTCATCATGTTCTGCCATCTGAATTGATCATAAACACACAAACATGGCAATTGTTGATGATGTTAGCATAGTCATTCATTAAACATGTTTACCTCTAGATTAGCATGTATGACATTGATCAGTGGGAGTTTGTGTGTGTTAAAACTTTTGATATGTGACAAACTTGAGTTCTTTTACTAGTTAGAAACATAAAACAATTCAATTCCAACAAAAGTTTATCATTTTCAACAAGTTACACATTGGAAAATTCCAACACTTAGAAAAAATTTGGATTTTTGACAAGTTTACGCGTAAGTAGTTGTTTTACGCGTAACCTGACTTAAGCGTAAGAATGGAACTAATGCGTAAGAGCAAAATCTACGCGTAAGATAGAATTTTACGCGTAAAAGTAAAACTTACGCGTAAGATCAATTTTATGCGTAAGATAGGTCTTATGCGTAAAATTGAAGTTACGCGTAGGATTTCCCTTAGGCGTAAATTGTAACTTATGCGTAGGTAATGACTTACGCGTAAGTTCTAGACTTATGCGTAAGATCAGAACTTATGCGTAAGAACAATTTTATGCGTAAACTGTGTCTTATCCAAGACACAATTTGTCCACGTGTCGAATCTTACGCGTAAGATTCAATCTTACGCGTAGGATGAACTTTTAACGCGTAAATTCGTCATTTCCAGAATTTCACCTTTTGAAATTCGAGTTATGAGTTTCCTGAAAGTGCACAAACATTACCACTGATCAATCATCAATCCAATACACTTATTTCATACATTTTAACGCGTAAACATGTCTAATAACACTTAACGCGTAATCATGCATGAACACATAATCATAAACTTATCTCAACATGTTTCTGGGCATGATTAAGCATGGGGCAAATGATTCTAACAACCTAAGGAATATATGGACCAAGTTACAACAATTTTCATCCACACAAACACACAATCTAGGCTGCTAGTGTCATTCGAACCTTAAACCTTAGATTCAAGAACAAATCATGATTAAGATACAATTAAACCATGCCAACATGATCCTAAGACCCTAAGAACATAATCCCCATCATTAATTAACATCCTAACATCCTCAATCAAAAACCCCTAATACATACGCATGAACCCTAATACCTAAATTGCACAATTGATGATTCTGGGTAAGATTAGAGTTTACAAACATGATAACAATCAACCATAGACCATATCCCAACAATCAATTCATACATAACACAACAAATTACTGGGTTTAATATTTTACGCATAACACATGAACGAATTAATCAATTGTGATTGATTTAACCGTTGGATTGTTGTGATATTAAAAACCTATGTTTAGAATTATGATCAAAACATGTTACCTTCTTCAGATTAGATGAAAGATTCTTGGATAAGTTCAATGATTTTTGGCCGTTTGATATGGTTGGTGTAGAATTAAATGTGTTTGGTGAAAAAAAAAAGTTATTGTGAGTGGTCAAACTGGGTTTTGACTGTGGTGAATTCAAGTTTCACTTGTTGACACTTTTAGCCCCTTAACCTTAACTAACATTTAAACTAAATGCCTAATCACTTTAACACATATAGTATAAGTATATTAACTCCAAGAAATGACAAGAACAACTTGTCGTACTCCCCCTCGACCTTAGAAACATGGTAAAATTAAATTGGTTTTGATCAAGGAGAGTAACCCGAAATCCTTTTGAATCAACACTTAAAATTTTATTGATTTAAAAAAATGTAAATGTTTTTGGTAAAATGCAAGTATAAAAGGTAAAATAATTTTTAGAAATTAAAAAATGGTACTTTTCCTCTCCCTCAACACTAATTTTAAATGCTTTAAGACTTTTTAGAAAAAGTTAGTGTTGAAAGAGTTTTACACTTGCATTTTTTTTTTTTTTTTTTTTTTTTTTTTTTATATAAAAGACCAAAAATATTTTTGAGTTTTTCATTGGATTTTGTTTTAGAAAAACAATATTTACAAAGATAGTTTTGATGTTTGACAATCACTTATGTTTTAAAAACTTTTCCAGATCTTCTGGAGTCAAACATCGCATACCAATTTGGTGAACTAAACTAGCAAACCTGGATGGTGCCAAAGATTTGGTAAGTAAGTCCGCCAATTGGTACTCAGTTCCAACAAAATAAAGCTCAACTGTACCCCTTTCCACATGCTCTTTGATGAAATGATATCGGAGATCGATGTGTTTAGATTTGCAGTGATGTACTGTGTTGCAGGAGATGGCAATTGCACTTTTGGAATCACAGTAGATAGGAATCTTGTTGAATAGGTAGCCATAGTCCTTAAGTTGTGATCTCATCCAGATGACTTGAGCACAACAGGCAGACATAGCTACGTATTCAGATTCTGTTGATGACAGTGATGTGCAGTCCTGCTTCTTAGATTGCCATGACACAAGTTTGTCTCCAAGAAATTGTAATCCACCAGATGTACTTTTGCGTGTGTCTAAGCATCCTGCATGGTCAGCATCTGAAAACGCAATTAGTTCAAAGCCAGAATCCTTCGGATACCAGATCCCCAAATTAATGGTTCCTTTTATGTATCGAAGGATTCTTTTGACCTCACTGAGGTGTTTTTCAGTTGGTCTTGACTGATAGCGGGAGCACATGAAGACAGCAAAAACTATATCAGGTCTACTAGCTGTGAGATACATGAGGGACCCAATCATACTTCGGTATTTGGTAGGGTCAACTGGAGTCCCATGTAAATCAGCATCTAGTTTAGTGGTATAGCCCATAGGTGTATTATAAGTATCACAAGACATCATTCCATGTTTCTTTAAGATTTCAAGAGCATATTTGGACTGATTTACAAAAATTCCACGGGGTGATTGGTGAACTTGTAGTCCTAGAAAGAACGAGAGTTCACCCATCATGGACATTTCAAAATTATTTTTCATTAATTTTGCAAAATCATTAGAGTAACTTCTTTTTGTTGAGGCAAAAATGATGTCATCGACATATATTTGAACAACAAGTAAGTCCTCCCCGAGGGTTTTTGTAAATAGTGTAGGATCCACTGATCCTTTGGAAAATTTATTGGCCAGTAAGAAAGTGGACAGTTTGTCATACCACGCCCTTGGGGCTTGCTTGAGTCCGTAGAGTGCCTTTTTGAGTCGGTAAACGTGATTAGGACGCTCAGGATCAACGAAGCCTTCAGGTTGGCTAACATAAACCTCTTCACGGAGTTCTCCATTAAGAAATGCTGTTTTGACATCCATTTGGTAAACTACCATGTTCCGGTGTGCAGCATAGGCCAAAAAGATCCGAACAGCTTCATGTCTAGCCACTGGAGCAAAGGATTCAGCAAAGTCTAGACCTTCCAGTTGAGAGTATCCTTTCGCTACCAGACGTGATTTGTTGCGTATGACAGTTCCTTCAGCATCAAGCTTATTCTTCCATATCCATTTTAACCCGATGACAAAGACTCCGTCAGGTCTTTCAACTAATTCCCAGACTTCTAATCTTATGAATTGCTGAAATTCCTCTTGCATAGATTCGATCCAGTTGTCATAAGTCATTGCATCTTTAATGTTCTTGGGTTCTTCATGACAAACTGTGAGTGCGTAAATGCAAGTTTCTCCATCTGTGTGAAGTCGTTGTCTTGTCATAACAGGTGCATCTGGATGGCCAATGATATGAACTAGTGGATGGTCTCGGGTCCATTTGTGTGTTGAAGGGTGTAGTTGATAAGTATCTCGCATATTAGCAGGATCCAAATTGCGTGTTGACGACTCAGCTATTTCAGGAACAGTAGGAGCCGGTGCAAACGGGTTAAAGAATGCATCAGGATCATGCTCTGCGGATTGTGGAACTGATAGTGGTGTTGGATCTTCAGCTGAATGTCGGGAGTTAGAAACAGTTTGTTCTACTGTAGATGGTGAAGCAATTGGAGGACCGTCTCTCTCAACAGTTGTAGAAGTTTGTTGAGGTGAGTCTGGTACATGAATATTATCAGGTTGAGCAGCGGAATTAGGTGGGACCTCAGTAGGACGGTATTCAATTGTGTCATCAAACAGTGGAGCAAACAAGGTTTCCAATTCTTTGCGGTTGAGTGGCAATGGTTCAGCTGAAGATGCCGGAGAGTTAAGACGGTTAAATTCGGGTCCTAAGCTGTGTTGCTCAGAAGCCATTTGTGTGAGCTCATCAAAATTAGCGTGAATGGTTTCTTGAATTTCTATTGTTCGACGATTCCATATCCGAAAACCTTTAGAATTTTCACAGTATCCAACAAACACTCCAATGTCAGCCTTTGCTTTAAGTTTACCTAAATCATCACGATCATTTTTCGGATAACAAAGTGCTCCAAATACATGAAAGTAATCGATGTTCGGTTTCCTTTTGTGAACAATTTGATATGGTGTTTTGCGATGGCGTTTTGTGATCATGCAACGGTTTTGAGTATAACATGCGGTTGAAACAGCTTCTGCCCACAAGTAATCAGGTAATTGAGCATTAATCAACATAGTTCTAGCAGCTTCCACTAACGTCCTGTTGCGTCTTTCAACAACTCCATTCTGTTCTGGGCTTCTAGGAATAGATGTTTGATGTTCAATTCCTGCTTTCTCATAAAATGACCTAAGTGTCTGATTTTTGAATTCAGTTCCATTGTCAGTTCTGACTATTCAGACCGTATTGCGTAACTGAACTTGAATTTTAGTGAGAAAGGTGATGATCATTGAAGGAGCCTGATCTTTACTTCGTAGAAAATAAACCCAAGTCCATCTGGAAAAATCATCGATGATTACAAGTATGTAGCGTTTACCGTTGATACTTTGAACACGCATCGGTCCACACAAATCCATATGAAGCAGTTGTAGAACATGATTCGTACTGTGCTCAGGTTTTGAAGGAAAATGAGCCCGAGTACTTTTTCCTTGTTCACAGGCAGGACATAAGTGATCTTTGGTGAAACGGAATCTTGGAAATCCATCAACAAGTTTGAACCGAGCAAGGTCAGTCATAGTTTTGAAATTCAAGTGCGAAAGACGTTTGTGCCATAACCAAGATTTAGTCGATTCCGCTTTGGAGAGAAGACATATCGGAGATGTTGCAATCATATCTGACATTGAAATGGTATAAAGATTCGTGCCACGTGAGCCAGACATAAGGTCGTTTCCTTGTAAGTCACGAACAAAGCAAGTTTTCTCTCGAAATGCAACTTCTAGATCTCCAGCACAAAATTGACCAACAGAGAAAAGGTTGTGACCAAGTCCTTCCACATAGTAAACACGACTTATTTCGATGTTCCCACTTACATAGTCACCATATCCCATGATTAAAGCGTAATGATCATTCCCGAATCTGACAGTGCCAATAAACTTTGAGACAAAGTTGTGTAACAGTTTGAGATTGCCTGTCATATGTCGGGTGCATCCGCTATCAACAATCCAGAGAACAATCTGTACCACCTGCATCACCAGAAGAAGACACGGATGGAACAGAAGTAAGGGTGGAACCCAAAGAAATTGCGGGTTCCTGTTGGTTAGAAACACATGTATTCAATAATTTAGGGATCCACTTAAAGTCTGGTTTGTGTTGTAACCAACGTTGCCAATTCCAACTAGTATTTGCTTTCTTAATGTTAAATGCACTAGTGGTTGGCTCTGTCCTAGATTTGTTCTCGGCACTTATGGGGGTAACATCATTAGAGACCGTAGAAGACGGCTTTCCTAAGTTAGACTTAGAGGCAATAGTGGGCCTAGAAGGAATGCGTGTCCTACGTTTCTTATGACGATTGAGAAGAGAATTAGCAATACATTTAGTATGATCACCAGATGATACGCTTTTACGACAAAACACACAAGATGCATTAATATTCAAAACATTCAAAGGTTCATCATTCGTTACATTTAGATTTTGATTACAATTTGCCAGATTAGAATCTAAATCTGATGCAACATGAGTTTTATTCATATTCCTAAGTTGGTCTTCTACTTCTTGAGCTTCTAGTTGTCCTCTTTTACGTTGCCAGAGCCTATTCTTCTGTTTACTATTTCGCTTGGGTCTGCTAACGCTATTAGGGGAGACTAGTCCTGTAGAAGTGGAGTTTGCAACATTAGTATTTTGAACAACCTTTCTTTTAGCAGTTTTGTCTAATTTATACATTCCTGGTGCTATCACCGTGGTGTCAACCATCTTTCCTTTTTCAAGTATCTTAATTTTCTCTTTCAACTCGATGATGATGTGATTCTTATCCTGAATATTAGACTCAAGTATACCATTGCAATATTTGATGTCTATGTGGTTTTGTAGAAATTCGTCATTTTCAACTTTTAACTTCGCAATTTCTTTCTCATATTTGAGACACAAACCTTTTAAAGACTCATTGTTTTTGCAAAGTTGACAAGAGTTTGAAACATTGTGACTTTGAAACTTCAATTCCCTTTCAAGACTTTTAGCTTGACACCATTCAAGCCTTTGGTTGAGTAGACGGATTTGTTTTGAAAATTGGTTTGTCACATCATCATTTTTAATTCTCAGCTTTTCATTTTCTATTTTGAGTGTCTCAATTTCCTCATTCAACAGATTATTATCAACACAATGATCATTCTTAAGCATAGAAGTACCAGAATTATAAAGATCATTCATGATAACAGACAAAATATCAGCACAGAGAACTTGTTCCAAGAGTCGATCAGCATCATTTTTGAAAACTTTAGTTTGTAGCTTTTGGACCAAAATCTCATTTTCAGCAGTATCAAAAACTTTTATCATATTTTTGACCTCCTTTTGAAGTTCCTGATCCCAACGTGTAGCACATAGACGAAGGTGTTGAACAATTGGTTTCATTTGTTTTTGAAAAATATCTCTCTTTTCTCGCTCGTAAGCGGATTGAAAAGTTTCAATTTTTATTTCAGAATTGCGTTCAATTGTTTCCTCCAAAATATCGATGTCTTCCATAAAGGTTTTGAAATAATTTAAGACACGACATTTTGGTAAACGTGTAAGTTCACCGGATGATGGTAAAGGACCATTTATTTGTGCTACAGGTGGGACAGGAGCCGCATTGTGAGATGAAACATATGACTCTTCGATAAACCATGATTTCTCAGGTAATTCCTTCTGAGGAACAAAAGATTTTGAAAGTGGAGGAGCTTTTGAATAGTCATATGGTGTCCAATTTTGAACTTGACTCATTTTAGATCGACTCTCTTCTTCAAGTTCTTCTTCTTCCTCAGTATCAAAAACAGCAGCACGCACAATCGTATTATCAAAAAAATAATCCATACTGTAAATTTTTGGAATTTCTTTGAATGCCGTGTGAAGAAACATTGAATTGTAATCACCAAGTGCATATCCTGTATTGGGTCTCGGTTTTAAAGTAAAATTTTGAATTGTTGTGACAGAGTTCCTGTTAGGTCACGATTTCTATAACATAATCACTAATAGATCTTTAGAGAGAGAAAGAGAGTTTAGAGAGAGAGAGTGGAAGGAACCCTTAGAATGAGAAAGAAAGAAATGAAATTATCAAGAGAACCAACCCCTCTCACAGGAGAGGTTACATAGTATTTATAGGTGAGGACTAGGGCAACACTCCCTTCCTCCCTATCTTGAAAAAGAAATGGGCTTAAGGCCCATGGGCTTGCTACATAAGCCTTAAGATTAAATAAACATACAAGCCTTAGCAACCTATTACACGTAAATGACCGAGACTTGATAAGTAGTAAAACTACGTTCCCAACAATCTCCCCCTAAGGGTCGGTCATCAAGGTTGCTTGACGTCTTCGTCTTAATCTTTGACTTTCAAAGCTTTAGACGTCTTCTAAATCATTCATCGTTCTTTGTTCTTAGTTGATGTAGTTGTGATCATCTTATTACAAAATGTAATGACCGAGACTTGAATAAATATAAAAGTACGTTCCCAACAATCTCCCCCTAAGGGTCGGTCATCACAGTTGCTTGACGTCTTCTTCTTTGTCTTTGACTTTTGACTCGTATAACTTAAGACGTCTTTGTTTGTAATAGATGTGGTAGTGATCATCTTATGAAGTTATCTGCCATGCGTCACTTCTGCGTCTGTGGTGGTCGTCGTCCATTCCAACATGCTCATACACCTTTGAACTTAGACATTAACATGCACGTAGTTCCCTTTCATTCATTGTGTTGCTTAGATCTTTGAGGGAGCTTTTGTTGACTTCAAGATGTATGTATGAGCATGCAGAATCAGTCTCCATGGAGATGATATGTCCCTGAAAGTAAACAGTTAGCAATAAACAACCGGTACTTACAGATAAGAAATTAGAGATCGTCAACAGCATAGTGTGAAGACTCCTTCTAACCCTTATCAAGGCCGTTCCCATATCAGATACTCCCGAAGGAGCTTACGAGACCTACTAGGTAGCTCAATGACTGGGTGAGTCGCTGGGGATCACTCCACGACTGTAGACCGTTAGAAACCACCGCAAACACTAAGCGTAACTCACGAGGAGTTACCGAAGTGACCTGCTGTCAGGGCTGTTTGATGTTGACCCTGGCAGGAATTTCCGTTCAATCATTGAGAAATACGTATGTAATTCTCTCATAAACGTTCTAGGCAGATTGCTAAGATCTGCGAAGGACTCGATAATTTACAGCTGGTGCCCATTGATGTAGAACACCAGTTGTAGAAATACTAAGTGTTCCTAAGAGATCTTTGATGTATCTCATGGCTCTAGACTCGATAAGTGCTCACTTAGGTTTCCTATACGGAGACTAGGGAGGGGTCTCCTGCTTCAATATCAACTATCTCTAAGAGATAAGTCGATAGATTACACTGGTTCCCCGTGAGAATGAAACAAGCTCTTTTAAGAGAACTTGAGTGGTTAAGAAGGTTTAGTGCATTGCGTCACTGGGTCCATGACGACTTAATCTTCAATACCGGTGTTGTCTTTGCAACAACCAGTAGCATATGAATTGAACCCGGTGTCTGCCCTAAGGTTGAACATATGGAGGGCTATTTCTTTTCACCCTTTTCTTTACTTTTCTTTTTAATTCTTCAACCCCTTCTTTCTCCTTTCATTCTTTACTCCTTTTTTCGTATCATACCTAAGGACTTCTAATTCTAACTATTGGTGATGTCCTTGGGTAGATCCCTCCGGCTTAGGCGGATCATAGGACGGTTATTTCCTAACCTTAGTCACCTTATAACTCCATGACTATCCTATAATTGCCATTGAAACCTTTGAAAAATCTCTCAAAGTGTTTGTGTTTATCAAACATTTTGTTTAACACTTTGAGAGTTTTGTGTTTTCTTATGAAGGGCTCCCCCTTCACATGTGCTCATGTGTATTTAATAAATTTGCACATGCGGGAGGAGCGAGCACTTTTGAATTGATCCACTTTCAGTGAACGAGACCGATTCGAGACACGCTTACATCACTAGTTAAACTAGATTCAAGTTATTACCCGGCCTGGTCAAGTTCACAGAAAGTTTCTCGAAACGGTACATTTCTACTAAGACTAATCCTTTTCGAGACACGCTTACGTGGCTAGTTAAAGAGTTCCATTGTCAGCTTTTGAATTGATCCACTTTCAGTGAACGAGACCGATTCGAGACACGCTTACATCACTAGTTAAACTAGCTTGAAGTTATTACCCGGCCTGGTCAAGTTCACAGAAAGTTTCTCGAAACGGTACATTTCTACTAAGACTAATCCTTTTCGAGACACGCTTACGTGGCTAGTTAAAGAGTTCCATTGTCAGCTTTTAGGTGACAACTAGCTCTAGAAACTAACTTGATGTTATTACCCGTCGAGGAAAAGTCTTTTCGAATTTACTAACTTAAATGTTTCGTCAATTCCTGGGTGAATCTGAGTCTAGCTCGCATGAGATTTGACATTTCAGCAACTATTCACTTTCATATTTTAATCACTTTCCTTTTCTCCCCCTCAAAAATAGCATATGAGATGTTGTTTTTGACAAACATTTGATTAAAATATGCTTTTTGAGTCTTATGGGGAGATTTCAACAAGAACTTTTGTGTTTCGAAACGATGAGTATTACAAGTGCTCCCCCTCAACAAGTGAATACTCATTGAGGTGAAATACTTGTCTTTTGAGCAGAATTGTGAAAATCACAAAATGTTTGAGTAATTCTACTCAAAAGTAAGAAGCCTTCGCTCCTTATATAAGGATTGAGGCACTGAAGCGTACCTCAGGGTCCTTTAAATACAAGCACGGGTTGTACACTGTTATGTGTGCACAAACCATCAAAACATGATTTTGACAAAGCATTTTGATTTTAAATACTCCCCCTCAAAACGAGCATGTGTTTTGACATTTTTAAACTTTGGAGCGAATTGGGGAGTAAAGGTTTGAAAAATCTTGAGCAAAATTTTGAAAAGTTTTGAAAAACCTTTTGAAAAATTTTGAATAAATTTTGCTCAAGATTAAGAAGTTTTTAGATAAGCTTCGCATGAAAAACTTCTTCTTGTTTTTAAGGATAAGTGCGCGTTTGGTTTTAAAGAACGGTTTAGCAAGGCACTTACCTTTCTTTGAAACCCGAGTTGTACACAGAAATGTGTGCACAAGTCGTTGTTTTGATACAAAATTAGTTTTCTTTAAACGAAGTACTCCCCCTCAAATAATGAATGTTATTCGAGAGACAGTCTTCTTGAGCAGAATTTTGAATCGTATAATAAAATACTTTTTGAAAAATACGTGAGACGACTCTGCTCAAGGTTTTAGAAAACACAATCAAGTATTATACAACAAAGAATGTTTGAAATTCAAAACTCTGTTACTGTAGAAAGTTGTTTGAGACCCGGAGTCTCGCTTTAGAGTTTTAAAAAATCTGAAAAAGATTTCCATCTAAAGTTGAACCTCATGGGTTCCTTTTTGAAGATTTGTTTGTGTGATGAACGGAAAACTTCTGGTATTTGGGATGTTCAGATCAGAGACATTCTTTTATAGAAGCCAAAGCATTCCAGATTTTGAAAATATGAAAGGTTTTGAATGACTTTGCTTTGGTCTCCACACTTGCTTTACCGGTGTAAGACAAAAGTGTAGAGTTTGGAAAAATTTGTTTCTCACCATTTTGAATCCATTTACCAGTTTAGCCTTTAAACACATTTTGTCCTTTGACCTCAAGATATGTTCCATAAGAAACATTTTGTCGAATGTTGAAATTTTGACTTTCAATGGGATGACATGTACTTGCACACAGAGAAAATGCATCAGGCACAAACAAGTATAAGATGAATCAAAAATCTCATTCTAAATCTACCAAAATGCTCAGAATTCTCTAATTAACACACAAGATCACAGATTAACTCATCCTATCACTCGAGATTTTCCAATTATGATTATGGTTTGGGGTTATGATTTGAGTCTAAGCACACTTGTTAGCATCATAATGCCTGAATATTAAACAAACGAACGTCCTAGTAATAGCAGCAAAGACATCGACATCTTAAACCTTAAATCACATGATTCTAAACCTATGTTGTTCCTAATCGAGCAACTACACCAATCGAGCATTCTTTAGTGTTCTCTAAAGCTATATAAACTAGTTAATTAGACTAAACACATAAAAATTGAAAGCCCTGATCGATAATTACATAAACCCTAGTTTCTGATTATGCCTTTTTGACTGTTGAAAACACTTGAAACATTTAGGGAACGATTAGACAATAATCATGAAGAAATTAGAAACTCACAATCGGGAACATTCGAGGATAAAAAATCGTTAGTCTGAATCGATGAGGTTTATTGATTATGTGTGATACTTTTGAGAATATTTAAAGAAACATTTATTAGAGCCCGTTTTATTTTCCATGCAAGATCCTTTTTCCTAAGTTTAAGACATTTGTGAATCTTTACTCATTAAAGATTAATTACTTTTCCATTTGAAGTCTAAACATGGTTAACTTGGAATCCTTGCCGGAAAAAAATTCCTTTTCTCCCCCTCGAATTAGCATATATTTTGTGAAACCTTTTTGCACTTTTAATTCGAGAGATCGTAGAACCTTTTTGAAAATGAGTTTAAATCCGAATGATGAAGAAACATTTTATCCTTGATGAATAAAAATGAGGTGTCCAAACTTCATGATATTGTGAAAAGTTTTCTCCCCCTCAAAACATGTTCCATTTTGACAGAGAAAAGCAAAATTGGTTCAAATGGAGGAACATAGTTTTGAAGATTTGAAGTTTGTACACAAAGAAAGAAGATTCTTTTTGTAGAAAAAGTATTTACAGAAAGACTTTGATGTTTGACTCTTCTTAGGTTTTAAGAAAATTTTGCAAATCATCTGGAGTCAAACATCACATACCATTATGGTGAATTAAATCAACAAACCTTGATGGAGGTAATTATCTCGCATGTGAGCAGGATCCAAATTGCGTGTAGACGACTCAGTAATGTCAGAAATGAGTTGAGCCGGTGCAAACGGATTAAAGAACGCCTCAGGGTCATGCTCTGCGGTTTGTGGAACTGATTTAGGTATGGAGTCTTCAGCTGATTGTCGTGAGTTGGACCCGGTTTGTTCTGTGCTTGTTGGAGATGCAATTGGAGGACCGTCTCTCTCAACAGTTGTTGTTGTTTGTTGAGATGAATCAGGTACTTGATGGTGATCAAGATGTGCAGCGGAAATTGGTGAGACCTCAGAAAGACGGTTTTCAATCGTATCATCAAACAATGGAGCAAACAAGGTTTTCACTTCTTTACGGGTGAGAGACAGTGGTGCAGCCGAAGAATCCGGAAAGTCCAGACGGTTGGATGCGGGTCCTAAGCTGTTTTGCTCAGAAGCCATGACATAAAGCTCGGGTCCGAAACTGAGTTGTTCCGAAGCCATTCCTGTTATATCTGCAAAGAAAGAAAGAAAGAAGAGACAAGAAAAAAACAGAGAACACGGATCCCCAAGAGAAACTGGGTTCCAGATGTTAGAAGCATAAAGATGTAGTGTCAATTAACTTCTTGACACTCGAACACACAATACCGATGGTTTTCATTCTTGTCTCAGAGGTAGATGTTGTGGAGATCACATTAGTTTTGGTGCAAATGTCTAAAATCTTTCCTGTAGGAATCCACCTAAGACCAATTGATTTGAAAATTCTACCCGTGGGTACCCACCTATTGTTAGATCTAGGAGATGTTTTCCTCTTAGATGCAGCAGAATAAAATGTGGGAGCATCACTTGTTTGAGAAAACCTACGTCCTATATTGATCCACTTCTTAGGTTTCTGACTTATGACATTTGGTTCAACGGGTTTGTTTGTCTTAGTCGATTGAGCCTTTGCACGTGAATTTCCCTTTAGAAGATATTCTAAAGCACAAACAACATGATTATTTACGCAACTACTCTTAGAAGCTATCCAATTCCTATTAGTTTGTTGATTACTCTTAGGTTTTGGTGTGCTACTACAAGCAGTGTTCTGTACTACAGTGGAAGGCATCACATGAGGTTTAGAACCTAGAATTCCATCCTTTTGAAGTAGCGCCTTTTTCCTAGCCTTTTCTAGATCATAGTTCTTGCACATGTCATATTTTCCATAAGAATCTTTACTTTTAATGCTTGTTTTAGACACTGTTTTCGAACTAATCCTAGAAGAGCCAGGCATAATCACGTGTTGAGATTTAGCAGACACAGATGCATTTTCCTTAGGCCAAGAATGTGGAGTGACTGGTTTTGTCAAATTGTTTTTCTCAACAACTTGGGAGGCAAACCGAGGTTTTGAAAATTTTGGTCTTTCAGATTTAAATGCAGTTGGTTGTCTTACAACTGATTGTTTTCTGTTTGTTTGAGAAGGCGGTTTCCCCAAGATTGATGGTTTTGCAAACTTAGTATCCACACTCTGGCCAGTCAGTCTTCTTAATTTGTTTTGCAATGCAGCATGTGCAAACACCTTTTCTTGAATTTGACCTTTTAAAAGCTCATTTTCTTTAACTAATGTATCCACACGTTTACTTTGTTTATTCGAAACTTGACCATTGGTGCCCGAATTTAGAGATTCGTTTTGCATTTGAAGTTCAAGTGAGATGCAATGTGCCTCTAGTTTTGAAAATTTTTTATGACACTGGGCAATGGTCTTTTTGAGAAGAAGGTTTTCAGACTCAAGAGTTTGGTTTGATGTTTCAGTAATTGGATTATCAGGTAAGGACTCAGACTCAGAATGTATTACTAGACATTGAACAACATCCTGGTCAACCTTTCCTTCATTACTGAAGTTAGGTTGCTCAGATTGTTGTTTCTCATATGCTGGCATAATATGATCAAAAGTAGATTGTACCTCAGCCATTTGCTCTTTGTCAAAGTTAGGTTCTTTGTCATAGATGGGTATGACATCTTCCTCATCCATCTGTCCTTTGTCAAAGTTGGGCTCTGAGTCATAGAAGGGTCTGATCTCTGCACAATCTGCATCTGTATCATTCCCCAATCTGCTGTTGTCATCCTGCACTTCTGATTCTGTCCCTTTGCTTTCCATGACAACCACATTAGCTTTCAATGAATCATCTTTATGAACTTGCTCTTCTTGAATCTGCAACTTCTGTTCTTTGATAGCACTCAAATGAAGTGATCTTTCATTAAGCATAAATTCTAAGCGGTTTAGGCGTGAAACAAGTTGATCTCTAAAATCTTCAACCTCCATACTTGTGATGTTCTCTCTCCATACATTGCTTTCATGATTATAGTGTATGAGAGATTTAAAATGCAATGCCATGAACACTTTGAACTGAGCCTTGAGCGCTCTAAATCCTGCCATGCAATCACTTCCCTGTTCAATTTGTTTTTCAATTTGAACAATGTTTTCACGGAGTTTCCTTTGAATGGTTAGACGATCCATTCCAGTTCCGAAGAATGCATTAAAGGTACCCCCCGTAGGAAACCATGCATCTGAGAGAATCTTGCATTGAGTCTTAACTGATTCAAAATGAGCTAAGCAATTTTCTGTAGAATTGATGTCTCTTTTCTCAGCTTCAGTCATCTTTCTCTCAAGTGGGACTTTAGAGTCATCAGAAGCATTCGTGTCGTATACTGGGTCTGTATCATCCATGACACTCAAATTATCATCCAATATTTTAACCTCATTGCCTACTTTAACGACATCTGCAGTATTCTCACCATTCCCGACCAACCTTTGAGCATTACTTCCTTGTCTATCAACTCTTTCACCTTGCTCAATAGCTTTATTCCTTATGTTAGAAGAAGAATGAAGACGGTTGTTTGTCTTGTTGGAGATTTTGCTGAGGGCATGAGCAATAAGTGCGTGTCCTCGATTTAGAATTTTAAAATCCTCATCGTCATCTTCATTGGAATTTGAATAGTCCACTGCGTCACTGCTTTCATGTGGAACAAGTTGATTTGAAGTCTGATGCGGAGATGAATCATATTGGATCATGAGATTTGAAGTAGCAGGTTCTTGAACATAATCATGATTTGACATTAACATGACATCTGCTGTATAGGCTTCCAAATCTGCATATTCATCATCAGATGGAATATCTCCCATGACACTTTGCAAAACATCATTGAGATTACCCCCTTCAACTTCCATTTGACTAAGTGTGGCATTGTATTCAACATTATCGTCAGAGAGAGAAGTTGAATCATGATCTTGATCATCCACATCAGCAATATTTTCCGTATATGCCAAGAATGCCATGCTTGGTTCGATAAGATCTTCTTCATCATTAGTATCTTCCATTGTGTTTAACCATTCAGAACTAGACGTCATTACGCCTTTGCCTTTCTTTGTAGATACTTGACTAAGCTTCACTAAATTTTGCAGAAGAGATTGCACATTGTTATGAAGTGTAGCAGGATGATACTGAGGAATGAAGAAAGGCTCAGGTGCATTCGGAGGATTGAAGAAGACACAATTTGGAGTGTAGATTAATGATCCATGGTCAACAGCTGGAGATGGTGGAGCAGGGAGAATGGTCTTCAGTGGAATCATGCTTAAGCAAGATTCAAGAATATGCTTCATTCTGATGTGATGAAGTTCTTCTTTATGATGCAAAGCTTCAAGATATTTCCACATTTCATAAGCACTGGCTTGAAAGTCCATATTCATGTAAATTGAATTGGGAAGGGCTAATGTCATGAACCATGCAGCCTGATGGTCAGCATCGTACTGAGCAAGTTCAGTAGCATTCAAATCTTCATCAGTTTGTGGTCTGATAATCCCTGTAGAGTCAGCAAGATATGTCATTTTGTATGGACCATCTTGAATGGAATTAAGCATAAGATCTGCAGCAGGACGATCTGTGAGCCATTGTAGAAATCTTCGTTTCCAAACGGTGTAGGTTCCTGGTAGCAACATTGGAGGCCTTGATACATTGCCAAAGAGCAGAACATGACGAATCAGGGAGCTGTGACTTTGTTGTTGCTGATACTGTTGCTGATGAGAACATTGGTGAGGAAGGTAGTTGGAAAAATGTCCTATTGCTGATGACTGTTGCTGATGAGAATATTCATGAGGAAGGTAGTTGGAAGAAGGTGATTGAGACATTGTTGATGACATTTCTCTCCCCCTTGATTGTTGCGACGAAATCGAAATAATCAAACCAAAATGTCACACGCAAGGTCGAAATAGTGAAATCAGATTTTCCCTCCAAAATTAATTTGAAAAATTTTTTATTCCAAAATTTTGAAAATCACTGTAAAATGCCATACTAATGTCACAGTAAAAATTTGAGTTTAAAAAATTTTGCCGCCAAATTTCACCGAAAAAATTTGAATTTTGGCCTAAAAATTTGAATTTTGGGCCAAAAATTTCAACGTTATTCCAAAATTTAAATTTCGCGTAAAAATTGAAAGTTTAGTTTCTGGTAAAAAAAAGATAAGATGATGTGATTATGTTAAAACTTGGATCGTTAAAGATAAATAAAGGTTGTAATAAGATTAGATATTAAACTTGTTAAGTGATTCAAACTCGGTATGTAGTTATTAGTATTCAAACTCGATATGTTCAACTAAGGAATCAAACTCGATAAGATCCAGTAGTGTACCAAACTCGGTATGTAGTGGTCCTAACTCGATAACTTTGAAGTAGTTGTCCAAACTCGAAAGTCCAGACTTAAGTACAAACTCGATAAGTCAAGTTGAAACCCCAAACTCGATAAGTCAGACAAAGAAATCCAAACTCGATAAGTCTAGGAATTAACCAAACTCGATAGGACTAGGTGAAGTCCCTAACTCGATAGTTCTGAAGTAGTGGTCCAAACTCGATAAATCAAGCTACCCGTCCAAACTCGATAAACACAACTTGTGTTGTAACTCGATAGGGATGAAGTCCCTAACTCGATAAGTTGAGAAAATTTAGGCAGAGTATCGACTTAGAATGTAACTACGCTGATCCTAACTCGATAATCGATTAGGAAAAAATAAGGCTAACTCGCCAAAAAAAACACAAATCCAAACTCGATAGAGCTTGAAATGCCTAACTCGATAGAATTATATCACCTAACTCGATAGAACCAAAGTACACTCCTAACTCGATAGAAATTAGTATCTAACTCGATAGTACCAGTTTCAAACTCGAAATTATGGCTGAGTTTGTTAAGTCCTAACTTGATATGACCAGTTTCGATGAACAGTACCCGAATCAATAAAGAATCACTTTGAAACCTAGTTTTTCTACCAAATCAAACCTAAATCAACCTATATTATCCCTTGGCGAATGATACCACTTGTTAGGTCACGATTTCTATAACATAATCACTAATAGATCTTTAGAGAGAGAAAGAGAGTTTAGAGAGAGAGAGTGGAAGGAACCCTTAGAATGAGAAAGAAAGAAATGAAATTATCAAGAGAACCAACCCCTCTCACAGGAGAGGTTACATAGTATTTATAGGTGAGGACTAGGGCAACACTCCCTTCCTCCCTATCTTGAAAAAGAAATGGGCTTAAGGCCCATGGGCTTGCTACATAAGCCTTAAGATTAAATAAACATACAAGCCTTAGCAACCTATTACACGTAAATGACCGAGACTTGATAAGTAGTAAAACTACGTTCCCAACAGTTCCCGTGTTTGTAAACAATGTGACGAAATTCTTTGAGTTGTTTTTCAAGATCAACAATATCACCGAGTAGGTTATCTATGTACTTCCTTTTCCGTATTTTATGTTCATGAAAATCCTTTTTGCAACTTGACAATTCTGTTTCTGTTTTTGAAAGTTCAGTTTGAAGACATTCAACTTTTGTTTTTAATTCACGCTTCTCACTTTCAAGTTTCGAAATCAACTTTCCATGTGACTCAATTAAATCTTGCATTTTGCGTTGAAGATCTTGTTCTTTGTTGTAAGACTCTTGAAAAGCTTTTTCAAAACTTTTAGTGTGTTTAATCTTTTCTTCTTGATTAGAAAGCTGAATTTTATAACACTCGATGTCTCTTGCAAGTGCTGCATTGGTTTCTTTTAAAACTTTATTTTTCTCGTTGCACTTTGCAATTAGCAATTGTTGAGCATTCAGTTGTTTAGATAACATTATGAGGTCAGGGTCTGGATCAAATGATGGTTCATGTTGTTCTAAATTATCATGTTTATCACTCTCAATAGGATCATCAAATGAAACAACTGTGTCATCATCAAATATGACAAATGTGCTTATTTGTTCATCTTGTTGAGATGATGAAGATGATGTAGATGGAACAACTTGCGCCATATCTGATTCAGAGGCAGAAGGTAAGACAATTTCATTAATAAAGCATTCATCAAGGTCATGTACCTGAGACAAGCCGTCAGTGTCATACACTGGACCTGAATCATTGAGCTTAAGTTCCTGCATGTTGGCCATAAGCATCACAGCTGCATTAGCTTCCAGATCTTCCATGTCATCATCATTGTGTACATTTGCCATGAAGTTGTTATCCTGTTCAGGGAAATGTCCATCCTTTTCATCTTGAAGAGCCATTAGTAATGCCTGCTTGTGAAACTTACTACCCCGAGTTCTCGGTTTGGGACATGCTGTCGCTATATGACCTTGTTCATTGCAATTGTAGCACCACACTGCATTCCCTGAGTTGGAGTTCCTAGGTGCAACTGATTCAGACCTTTGCTGAGAAGATCCGGAGTTGTTCCTGAACCCCCCATTGTTACTAAACCGCTGACCATTCCCATAGTTTCCTGAAGAGCTTCCTGAACCAGATCGACCATAGCTACGATTCTGAATTTCCACTCTTCCATCATTGACAACAGCTTGATTCCTTGTGTTAGAAGATGAACGTTGACGATTGTTTGTTTTGTTGGAGAATTTGCTGAAAGCACGAGCAATAAGAGCAAGTCCTTGATTCAACGTATTAAAGTCATCATCGTCATCATCATTGGAGTTGGAGTAGTACACAGCATCATTGTTGTTTAATGGAACAAGTTGATTAGAAGAATCGTGTGGAGATGAATCATAAGGGACCATTTGGTTCGAGGTGGAAGATTGTGGATAACTGAAGTAGTTCTGCTCTTGAACATATGCATGATTTGACATTGGTGGTGGAGCATAGGGAGATTGAGCTACGAGAGCCAAAGAATTTGGTGTTGATGTTGGTGTGTAACCTCCTCTTAGAGCTCTATCTTTTTCAACTTCAGGTTCATGGTGTTTCAGAAAATCATACAACAAACCATATGGAGCATCATGAAGATTCTTCGTCTGACGAACAAATGTCACATATTTATGCCAATCAGGGCCAAGACTACCAACAAATTTGGAGTTCACAGCGATCCTTGGTACAGTGATTTTGTGACGTTCCAGATCATTAACCACATTTGTGAAACGATGATAGTAGGATTCAAGTGACTCTCCAGGTTCAATTGTGATGTCAGTGTATTCCATGTATAGCTTGGATTCCATGTCATCTTTGTTCAATTGAGTGCCTTCCATGAGGAGATGAACGTGTTCCCACATAGCTTTGGCTGTTTTCTGAGCATCGACACTGCGATAGATCGGATTAGGTATACCTTGAAGTATATAAGCCATTGCATACTGATCAGCTTCACGATGTAGTTTCTGTTCTTCAGAGAGTGAAGATTCTGGAAGGGGTCTATCACCAGGAGGACGTGGAGGATCAGCATTTGGATCACCAGCTTCAAATCGTGTTGGCCACTCAAATGGTCCTTCAAGTATCACTTGCTTTAAGAACTGCCCATGAGGTTTCTTTAGTTCAAGAAATCTTAAGAATCGACTTGACCATTGAACATAATTCCCAGGTGTTAGCATTGGAGGTGTTTCAAGTGATCCTGCCTCATGTCGGGATTGTTGAGTTGTAATAACTTCACACATTCTGTCAAACCAGTGAGGTTGTTTGGAGGAAAACTGAGTGGTTTGTTGTAGCACTTGATATGGTTGCTGTTGAGGAATGAGTTGTTGTTGCATCATAAGGTAATGTTGTTGTGGATTGTATTGAGGAGGTTGTTGATTCATTATGTGCGGAAGGTATTGTTGTTGCTAATACTGCTGATGTTGAGGTTGCTGAGACTGCTGATGTTGAGGTTGCTGAATATGAGGGAAGTAATGATTAGGTGGTTGAGACATCTTAGAACACTTGTGTAGAAATGGATCTTTGTAGAAGATTGAAATGCACGTTCCTTTGTGTAAGTTGCAAAATCCTTGGGGTAAATTCAAATCTTACGCGTAACTTAATCTTACGCGTAAACTTTAAGTTATGCGTAAAGAGTGGGTTTATGCGTAAACTTCTAGTTTATGCGTAAGTTTCCTCTTTACGCGTAAGCTTAGGCTTATGCGTAAGTTTAGACTTATGCGTAAGGTTGAAACAACCAAACAAATCTTTCAAACTTATCCAAGCTTGAAAAATGTCCGTAGTCGAAGTATTCCACTAACTTATCCAAGCTAGGGAAGTACTGAGTCACCTTTACACGAGGAGAAGATCGTAGATGAAACTTACGCGTAAACTTTGGCAAGTTACGCGTAACTCAAACTTACGCGTAGAATCACACTTAAGCGTAGGATTTAAGGCGTAGAGGAGCACTTTACGCGTAGGATCAGGGTTTTAAGCAATTTTACGCGTAAGAAAAGGGTTTTAGCCTATTTTACGCGTAGGAAAAGGGTTTTGGCCTATTTTACGCGTAGGAAAAGGGTTTTAGGCCAAAGTTATGCGTAAAAAGGACAAAAAGTACTGTTGACAGCTACAGGATCGTACTATTCACCAATATTACGCGTAAACTGGTCAGAAACTTGAAAAATCTCAAATTTTTGAAGAAAAATTGCCTAGAAATAAGGTACTTTTGATCAAATAACTTCACCAATACTTAGAAAACACTAAATATTGAAGATTTTGCTCCCAAAAACTAGTTTTCCAATATCAAAGAAGCTATAAAACCTTAAAAAACCTTAAAAATCACAACTTTATGCAAAAACCAAGCTTCAAATCACTATATCAACCTTGAAACTTGTCCAAGCTTCAAGATTTGAGTGAAAGAAACAAAGAAAAATGCAAAAAGATGAAGAATAAGCACCAATTCCCCACGTTAACAAAAGAAATACACTTCAAACTTCTAGTAGGCGAATGATACCACTTGTTAAGATGATGAAGAATTTTGATTTTTCATCAAAATTGATTCGATGAAAAATCAAGTTATAGTATAGATATAGTAAGCTCAAGAGATCCGCAAAGAAATACGGGTAACCCGAGGTCGTATTCCGTGTGAAGGGTGAATGGAATTCCGAATTATCGATTCGGAAAACGTGTCGTGAGAAGTGGTACAAAGTGATATTGATGAGATTATACTAATGATATAGCAAATAAGGCACAATTAATCACTTAAGCACGTATATCAAATAAGGCAACTAAAAACGTCACGTAAAATCAAAACCGTACGCTAAAACGTAATTTAAACGTCAACGTACGAAATAAAACGCGAGTTTTAAGCTACACGACTCCTACGAACTTGAAAATAATTTCTAAAAATCAAAAATGATAAAAGAAAATTTTGAGAAAAAGAAAAATATTTTTTTTGACTTTTTAATAATTTTTTATGAATTAAAAACTATTTTAACTAATTAAAAATTTAAAAGAAATTCAAATTAAATGAGAAAAATACAAAATAAATTTCTAAAATTCTAAAATAAATGAAAATAAATTTTAAAACTATTTTTGGATTTTTCTGGGGTTTTTCAGATTTTTTTGAATTTTTTAGTAATTAAAAAGTAATTAAAAATGATTAAGATTGAAAATTAAATAAGAAAAATAGCAAATGAACTTGGAAAAATCTGAAAATTTCAGGGAAATTCTAAAATAATATTCTAAACCTAGGAAAAATATAAAATTGGAAAAATAAGCACTGGAAGTGCTTATTGCTTTGAAAACAGCTTATAATAGTGCTTATTAATAAGCACTTCTGACCAAATCTTAACCAAACTTTCACCAAATGATTATAGTACTCAAATAAGCATGTAACAACAATCAGAAGTGTTAAGATCAACAGGAACTCAAGTTATGATCAAATAAGCCACTATTAAGCACTTTAGATGAGAAATAAGCTAAAGAAGATAAGCAGAAGTGAAACAACACTTGAAACAGATGCACTAGACCATACTGAGCTTATATCAATCAAAAATTTCAACTATGGATCAACAATAAGCTGTAGCAGCCCAAATAAGCAAAACAGATTAAGGTAGAATGGCACAAATAGAAGGGCTCAATAAGCAGTGGAAATAAGCACTTGAGTGAAACTTTTTGGAACAAAATTGTACTCTACCAACCCAGGAATAAAAATCACCCTTAAACTTCAATCTTGGAACAAGTTTGATGACTTAAAATTGCCCAAGAACAAAGGCCTGAGCCTGTGGTGTAGGGCAATTTAGTGTTCAACAAGCAGACTTTAATAAGCTTTTCTGATAAGCAATTGTGGTTCAAAATCAAATTTTCTTTTTCAAATATGAAGATTAGGTATTGGGCTTTTCAAAATAACAAGTTTCAACAAATTCCAATCTCTAATGAACTCTAAGCAAACCTCCAAACTTTTGATCAAAATCTGATTACTCAGCTTTGGTTGACCTTTTTATGAAAACAGAAAGTTGACTTAAGTGAGATTTGGTTACTTCTAATTGATTAATAAGTTGTAAATAAGCTATGTAAAGACTACTACAAGCTACTACTAACTTATAAGCTACTAACTTAAAGATTTCTAACCCCAATTCTGTTTACACTAACAGTTATGCTAACTTAGTTGATGATTTGACTTTTAAAACTAAAACCTACTAATTTTATGTATCAACTTGCCCTATTTTATCCTAAGTAAACTTTGTGAACTATTAAAACCTACTGAATCAAGCTTATACTAACCAAACAAACACAAACCAAACACCCCTTTACTCAACACAGAATTCACCACAGTGACCACAAAACTCTTTGAAACCAAATCATAAACATTCAACATGATCCATGAACATGATTTAAGCCAGAAACAATGATCACAAACATGATTTTATCCAAGAACAAAGATCCACAGATTATACTATGTGAGACAGTGAGATAAGCAAGTAGCACCAAAGAACTTCAACTATGATGAAACAGCAACCAAATAGCAATATAAAGCTGTAATAAGCAATAATCAATACCAATAAGCAACTATGATCAGATCTACACTATACTAGCAACAAGATATAAGAGAATGAGAAATTAGAAAAGGTACTCACAAGATCAAGACCCCTCAGCTAGAACAGAGGGGTTTCACTATGCAAGCCTGTCTTTAGACAGGCCAATGGTCACCTTTTGACTGTCTTAAACCACCACAAGCCTCAGCTTATTTGAAATAAGCTGAGGTTTGACTTTTGTTGACTTTTTTAAGTCTTAGCAATTTTGGAACAGAAAAGAAGTTACAATGATCACTAAAAGCTATAGAAGCTTAAATGACCTTGAAACCACAATAAAACAACAAAGAAGAAGATCAAAAAAATTGAAACAGTGAACAATATTTTTTTGCTTTTTATGAGTTTTTCTACTTTTTTTTTTTTTGGTTTTTTTGTTTGATAAGTAAACAACAAGAACAATAAAGAAATGAGACAGAAAATGAATACTAAATAAATAACAAGAAATGAAATTGCTTTAAAGTAAATAAGACAATAAATAAGATGAATAAGCAATAAGCAATAAAAGACAATAAGTAAATAACTTAAGACAGAACTGAAATGAAACAAGAAAAATGCTTTTTCATTAATAATAAAAGTTTACAAAACAATTTGGCAGAGTAACTTTATAAGAAACTCCACACCTATTACAATGAGAGGAGGGGGGGTATTTATAAGCTAACATCTAGGGTTTAGAGGGTTCTAGATGATTGTGAGGAGCTTCAATCTTGGCCATTGAATATAATCTTGATCATAAAGCAGCCTCTGTGGTCCATTGATCCTTGTAATGGAGCACGATTGTAATGAGCCTCAACCATTGGTCCACGTCCACCCTCTGTGTCCTTCCTTCCATCGTGCACAAAAGATGCTCTAGTCACCTTATTGGTCCATGGGTATTACCCAATCAAGGTAATTAGGGTAATTTTGGGGTTTTAGGAATTAGGGTTCTAGGGTCCACAGTAATTCTGGGAACGGGGTAGGATTTTAGGGGGCGGTTAATTTAAAAGGTAATAAATGTTTTTGGGTCGGGTAAAGGTTGGATGTTGGGCCGGGTGTATTAGTTAGGCATTGGGCTTGGGGTATATAAAGGTAGATGGTGGGCTGTTGGGGTGTATGGGCCATTTATATGGATCCGGTTTGTGTAATTTAGGCTTAGTAGTATTATTGAAGACAAGGACCAATATTGTAAATGTGAAAACTGTAGGGACCAATTCTGTAAACTCTGAAATATTATCCCAAGGGCTGAAGTTGTAATTCCCTGATTGATGGAGGACCACAATTGCCATTTTCTTCAAATTTGCTTTAAGGACCATAAATGCCAAACTCTGAAACTGCAGAGACTAAATCTGCCAATTTCCCAAAGTTTTCTTCCAAGGACCAATATTGAACTTTCTGAATCTCTGAGGACTTCAAATGATATTCTGAGCAATCTTTGATCATTTTGCTTCCCCGGCTACGGCTTTTGACCTTTTTCCAATCTTGTGCTCGTTTTTGTCGGTTTTGGCTTGTTTTCGTTCAGTTTTCACATATTCGTACCTGCACATACACAAATACAAAAACACACGTTCTCTTGGCATTTAAGGTTAGTATTTGGTATTTTTGGTCGGGTTTTGGGTCTAAAAAGATGAGTGATTAAGCACTCATCAAAATCCCCCAGACTAAGGTATTGCCGTGTCCTCACGCAATGTCATCACCTCACGCTTAAAAGATAAATAATTTCAAAACCTCTTTTTACTGACGTTGTAAAGTAGCAATGACTTTCAAAAGAGATAGTAAAATCATTTATTCTCAAAAGCGCTCCGTTTTCCGATTTTCATGAATAATAACTACAACTACTATTTTTGTATTTTTCATTTTATATGTGACGGTTTATTTTGACTTTCATTACCAATTCATATCTGTTGATAATTTTCAGGGTCAACGAGTAGAAACACTTCTCACGGAGAAGAGACCATACGGATAAAAATCGTCATCCTTGATTTTTCACAAGCTCCCAAACTAAGCGTAAAATCGAGATCATTGTTTAACTAGAAGTTAGATGCTAACACTGCCCACAAAAGTTACTTGTGTATTACCTCTTGTTCCCAGGTCCTATGTTTTGTATCTCAGGATTTTAATTTGTTGAGAAATGAATTGCTTCATATTTTTCTCGTTTTGATATTTATTAGTCCGATAAGAGCACAAAATTTGAACGTTAAGTAGTTTCCAAACTTTCCCTCGAAAATCTCTGCATACAAAAGTCGGGTCCACATGAAGGTCTCTGATTTAACACGATTTGTAGGGGCTCCCTTTTTATTTACGACCGAGACATATCATGTTTGATACCCGAAACGGAAGCTTTTTATTAGGGAAACCCCCGGAGTCGAAGCTTGGCATTTTTGCATAACTATAAGCACTTTAATAATATTTGGTCCTTAGTCCTTTATTTCAATTACAATCAACGGTTTTGAGCCGCCAAGATGCAAGAGCTTTATTATGACTTTCGGATTATATCCTTTGCTTTTTTACAGCTTTGGATTCCTCTGCCTTTTTATTTGGCTTTGGATTATTATTATTGATATTAATAATCATATGCCAAACCCCAAGTCCTACGGCTTTTACTAAGATCACAACATCGGCTGCAAACCGGCAAGATGCAATAGTCTATTTTACCGTAACACTGGCAGTACCCCTATGTGTACCAAACCCTCATATGCAGAAATTTTGTTGGGAACGAGAAAAAACTAAGTATTGCCCAAACCGTATACACTTAATTAATCCTAGACATCTATTTATATATTGGTGACGTTTCTGATGGGAACAAGGAGGCCACAAGTACCCCTCGTGAGTTTTTTAAATCCCAGTAATGCGATCCGTGTATAGCACGAAACTTCTAAATAAACTCTATCATTCCTCGATCTCCGCAAATTTAAAATCCCAAATAATGAGATCCGCGGATGCTTAGCCATAATCTTATGATTATATTGGTTAAGGGAAACAAGCTAGGGCTCAACACGCCCGGTCAAGTCGAAACATTTATTTCTACTCTCGCCGGTAGGAAAGTCAAAACAAGGTGTCAAATCTTATTATTCATATCATATATATTTTTTTCATCATTTTTTTTTTTTTTTTTTTTTTTTTTTTTTTACATTATAAAGAGGTGACAAAAATTAAAATTTTTGGTGGAAAACGGAGTTGCGTAAGTTAACAGCTCAGACGATGGTACAGGTCAAATCGAATCGAAGATTCACCCCCCCCCCCCCCCCCAGACTAAAGTGAAACATTGTCCTCAATGTTTTAAGGGTAAAGGTAATCCTACGTAAATATCTAAGGCCGTTTATTAAGTATGCCAAGAGATAAACGTTAGTCGATAAGATGTAGGATATGGTGAATTTCCGATAGAGCAGCGAAGGATGAAACTCGAGTGGAGAGAACGACAAACCATGAGCACGAGAGTCCTCAAACTTCGGGGAAATTTCTGAACATTCACAAACAACCACGAAAACACGAGTTTGGAAAGGGTCGCCCCCCTCACGTAACGTTATTCTTAGAAAGTAGATAATATAGAAAAGAAGTCAAGAAAAGTCAAAGAAGCAAAAGAACACCCACTCTCTCTTCCCCCACGATGTCTTCGCGGAATCGGAAGCATACACACTATGTTTACGATGGAAACGGAGGCAGCGTAACCCCATATGTCTAACTAACCGATTATGTGTGAAGTATCATAAATAGCCCGTGAGAATCAACTGCTGATAAACAACTCTACTCTTTTATACTCCTCTCAACTAACTCATTACCGACCCCATTATCATTCTGTAGGCTTTTTGTAGTAACTACTGATGGAGAAAACCCAATATGATGAACTTGAGACTGAAGTAAAATAACCTGAACTTGTGACTTAAACTTCCACTATTGTCTGACTAAGAACCAATACTGAGAATTTCAATAATGGTAGGAAATCATATACCCATCCAACCATCCTTTATTGTATATGAACGTCTCTTGAATTATCCACATCTTTTGGTGACACTTGAGCACTACAACGTAACTCCTTTAAAGTGATAGCTATACTCTGTGAGCACAACAACGTAACTCCTTACATCAGGTATAACTAGACAACTCAAGTCTTTGTCATTCGTACGGATAAAAGCTCGAACAAGGATCTCAAAGAATCATGCATCCAACCAACCCCGATAACTTCAAGATACTAAGTACACGCACCCGTGAAATTCCACTTCAACCTCAAATAAATAATAAAGAATTAACGTCGTAGTCACATCTTGCGGTTAATGCCCAAAACTAGCCTTTTTGACGGTTTAAAATGAACTTTGATAATGGTTTATTCCCGATCTTGTCAAAAGTGTATCGCCGTGCAAATTTGTGATAATCGAAATACAACTCTTTTTCATTCGCCAAATATCATACCAAAAAATTTAACCCAGTGTCAAAAAATACAGTTGAATAATAACAATTCAGCCCATTGCAAATTTGATTATAGCCCATGATTCGTTTGTGATAAAGTTCCAGCATGACTCCTTGCGTGAGAACATTGAAGCCCATGATCATTTGGCTACAAAGGCCTATAATCGGTTAAGCCCAATGTGCACCCTGATTCAATACAAGTTACAGCCTAGTGCAAATAAATTAACTCAATCCAGCAAATACCCTAAATATTCTCACATTATCTAACCTAATCTCACACAAACATAACGCCGCTCCTCAATCTCTCACCTCTTCTCTCTCACTTCATTTTCCAGATCCAAACAATAACACATCTCAATCATCACTCTTCATCAATCAACCATATCTCCATTATAACATCTTCAATCCGTATCAAACTTAAACACTGGCATAACCATACCGTAGCCTTGATGACAATTTCAGCACTAGTTGAATCAAGAAAGCATCTGTGAAGGCTTTAAGATTGTTTGGAGAGATACGGTAGGTTTTATGTGTGTTTTTGTTTTTGTTTAAATCGAATAGAGAGAAAGATGATAACTAAATAGTTATTTTCTTTTCTTCTAAATTCGTATATGAAAAAGAAGCAAAGCTTCAATAGTGATCTATGATGATTTTGCTTAACAGAAGTTTTTGATCTTTGGGGGTCGAAACGGTTGTTGTACCACTCGAAAAACAAACATGAGATCTTGATTTAGTTGTTTACGTTGATTAAAAAAAAAAAAAAGGATCGATGAAGAGTTTTCCTTTTGGTATAAGACTTTTGACGATTATACGATTACAAAACAAAAAAAAGGAAAACTGAGATCCATTATATTTGAGTTTCCTTTTGATTTGAGTCGAGGGTATTTAATTATGTTGGCGTGAGACAGTGGTTGATGTTGGCATTTGATGATTGTGGATTGAGTCTTGGTGAGGTAGAATATGTAATAGTTAAACTGAGGTCGAAAGTCTTTGTATATTTTGGTAGTGGTCAACGCTTCATCTCTGCTTCATCTAACTTCTTTTCTTAGTTTTACGCGTAAACCCAAACCTTTTGCGTAAGTCTTAAGCGTAAACACACTTATGCGTAAACACTGATGTTTATGCGTAAAAAGGCTTACGCGTAAACTTAAGGTTTTACGCCTAAAATCCTTACGCATAACTTTCCAAGTTATGCGTAAATACAACTGAAGATGAGTTACGCGTAAAGAGTAGTGACTTACGCGTAAAAAGAGGTTTTTTTTGCTAAACTTGACCATCTTATGCGTAAAACGAGGGCTTTGACCCTTTTGACCATTTTCCGGTGAGATTCCGACCAGATTCCGATTAATATTCCGACCATAAATTTTTCTGGCACCTTTTATGACCATAATATCATACCAGTTTTACAACCAATATTTAACCACAAATATTTCACGGTTGGTACAGAAACACAAACAGATAATCAGTTTGAAGGTGAAAGGATTCCACTGTTATGTTTTTGACCATTTTGAACAAAGAAACTGCTATGAAACTGTATAAAACCAAAGCCTTTAGATAAAATAATAAAAGGATTTGACCAGTTAAACATTGGGATAACACAACTCCAACACAGATTCGAAACAAAAAAAATACAATTTTGACAAGATAATATCACAATAAATCAACCAAAACTAAAACCATAGGCTCTGATACCACTTGTTAGGTCACCATTTAGTAAACACAAGTATGATGTAAAGAGAAATGAGATGAGAAAAGAGTATGGTTGATTATGAGACAATAAGAAAGATAAAAGTGCAAGAGTTTCTTTAAGGTAATCTAATAACCAACAATTATAATGAGTACATAAGCTTAGTATTTATAGGAGGAGGACTAGGGCAACACTCCCTTCCTCCCTCCTTTCTTTAGACGTGGGCTTTTAAGGCCCATGGACTAGTATTCTTAAGCCTTGTAACAAATACTAAGTAAGTAAAATAAACTAAGCAACCTATTACAAAATGTAATGACCGAGACTTGACTAAATACTAAAAGTATGATCCCAACAGCCATCTCCATCCATTCTCACCAACTAATTCAGCAACAGTTGTCTGGTCATTGTATCCAGCTAAAAAAATATCTTTCTTACTTATCATGGTGGACAGTGATACCTCATTGTCCCACTTGTCATGCCACATGCTTACAGTTGTTCCATCTCCAATCTTGTATCTCATGTATCTTCCCACCATATCTCTTAATTCAAGTATACTTTTCCACCCCCAACTTTCATTCATCTGAATTGTGACATCCCAAACACTCCTACCTTTAAGCTTGACCACATTTACCCATTTAACCCATAACGACTCTTTCCTAGCAGCTACATTCCATAAGTGTTTGGCCAATAATGTTTTGTTCCACAATTCCAAAGATTTGAATCCCAGTCCACCTTGATCCTTGGGTTTACAAACATCTTTCCAAGCTACTTTTGCTCTTCCTTTACATCCCTCACCAGAACTCCACAAGAACTTTTTGAACAATTTCTCAATATCCTTGATGACAGTTTTTGGCAATAAGAACACTGATCCCCAATAGAATTGCATAGATGCTAGAACAGAAGCTATTAATTGAGCTCTTCCAACATAGGATAAGCACTTGTTTTTCCAATCATTGAGTTTTTGATGCACTTTATCAATGAGTGGTTTGCAGTCATTAACTCCAATCTTTTTAGACACCAATTGAACACCAAGGTACTTAACTGGTAGTTTGCCAATCTTAAAAGGTAATATGCTTTGCATTTCATTCCTTGTTTCCTCATCCAAGCTTCCACAGAACATTGTGCACTTACCAAGGTTAGGGTACAAACCTGAGATTGCACTAAATCTTTCCAAAGCTTTCTTCATGGTTTGAACAGAACATGCATCTCCATGACAAAGCATCAAAAGATCATCAGCAAAACTCAAATGTGTTATTTTCAGCTTCCTGCATCCAAAATGGTACTTAAACATTCTGTTTTTGCTAACTTCATTTTTGATGATTATATTCAGAACTTCCATCACCATAGTAAAGATATAAGGGGAGATAGGGTCTCCTTGCCTTAATCCTCTTCCGCCTTTAAAGTATCCATACCTCTCTCCATTTACACATAATGTGAATTTAGAAGTTGTAACGCATACCATAATCCATTTGATCATTTTCTCAAGAAATTTGAACTTTCTTAAAGTATCTTCAATAAAGCTCCAACTTACAGTATCATACGCCTTCTGAATATCTATTTTGAATGCACATCTTTTAGGACCATTTGAACAATTATATCCTTTTAGTAATTCCTGAGTAAGATGAATATTATCTGTGATTGCCCTGCCTGGGATAAAAGCACTTTGATTCTCATCTACCACATAACTCAAGGCCTTTTTTATTCTATTAGTAAGAATTTTTGAAATACACTTGTAAACTACATTGCAGCATGCAATGGGTCTGAAATCAGAGACTTTTTGTGGGGTTTCCATCTTAGGTATCAATGTGATCAGGGTAGCATTGAGTTCACCCAAAAGCTTATCTGTTTGGAAGAATTCTTTGATTGATCCACAGAAGTCTTCTTTAATGATATCCCATGCTTTTTTGTAAAATTTTGATGTGTACCCATCTGGTCCAGGGGCCTTGTTGTCCTCAATGTCAAATAAAGCAGCTTTAATTTCACAATCAGTTATATCCCTGATCATATAATCACCGTCTTCTTCCAGCACTTGTTTATGAAATAAATTGTCATCTTCCTCATTCATGCTTTGCACAACTGAGTTATTACCCAAAAACTTCTCAAAGTGTTTAACAAATTGTTTAGCAACCTCATCATTTTCATATCTAGTACCAGCTTCATCACAAATGGCTAAAATTCTATTCCTGTTTTGTCTTCCTTTGAGCACCTTGTGGAAGTATGCAGAATTCCTATCACCTTCTTTTAACCAAGTAACTTTTGCTCTTTGTGCTAGAAGTTTTTCCTCGTCCTTAACGGCTTCTTTGTATTCATTCATGGCTTTTACCTCTTCTTCTCTAAGCTTCTTGTTAGTTGGATCACCATCTATTTGGGTAAACATACAAGTTTTGGCTATTAAGATTATCTCTTAAACGAGTCTTTGACTTGAATGTATGCGACCAATATGGGTAGCTCGCAATCGTTTGAAACTTTTTTTAACTACCTACCTAATAAAGTTAAAATCGTAATTTTTTTTAGGACATTGATTACATGCCTTATCTTGCATATGATAATTAACTATGTCAAGAAAATAATTACTGTATGATTATACGATTCCCTATGATTCTACCTTGATTATCAAGTAATCACTTCCAAATTCTCATGCAAAAATTCCATATTTACGTAACCTTTTCTATATATAATTATTAACCTCAATTCACAAAGCAAATTTTCACAATTGTATTCTTTGCAATATAAATCTTAAATCGTGTCTTGCAATTTTAATTTTGACGATCACAATCCTTATCAATGGAAGGAACCAATATATTCACCCTTTGCGCAGAAACGCTGGCAGTGATGATGATGGGTGTCTCGGCCATCGCTGTCTCTGCTGCAAATGATTACCCTCCTGCCTCCTGCCCCGACACTACGTATATTGTTATAGCTGCTGTTGCTTCTTTTTCCGCAATCATGTTCACCCTTATCAGTGGAAATTGCCCAATTGTCTCCGTATAAAATCCTAAGTAGTTTTTCACGCGCGGTTTGATATTATGTTTAGTGTTTATTGAACGTATGTATATCACTACTACACATTTGGCCTTTTAGACCTTCTTTTAAAGACCCTCTATCATAAACACAGGTCTAAAAAGGAATTTTCACCCATTATAATATTTTTAGACCGGTGGAAAAAATAATCACGGGTCCATATATAAAAAAAGAGATAAAGACCGGTGTTTGTTATACTCACCTGTCTAAAAAAATCTCAAATGAACCGGTGGATTTATTATTTAGAGCCCGGCCTTATAATTGCAAAATTTTTGAGATATTGGAGCGCCATTTATTTCTTTTTTCCCTCTTTTGCTTTTCACTTTCACAAAAACCCTAGCATAAACACAACAACGCCTCTCTTTCTCCAAACCCCACCAACGCCGCTCCCACTAGCTCCATGGCACCATCAATTTCATGGCTGTCAAGCTCGCCGTGAACATTTTAAGGTCAGCTTATGTAACCAATTTCTTCACTTCTTAGGGTTTAGATCGATTCATTGATTATTCGTTGTTCATTAGGGGTTTTTCCGGTTCCCAATCGGATGAAGCGCCAACAAGAAAGAAACCGTTGTCGACGTTTCCGTCACTCTTGCTGGAGTTGACAGTCTCAGGTTACAAACTAGAAGATCCGCACAATTGTGCCTTAAATTTTTGAGAATCTAGGTATAATTTCTTTCGATTGCCTTATGTTGTTGCTACAGTTTGTTTTTCTAGGTGTATTTACTAAATATATATGGACTACTTTTTATATATGTGAGAAATTATAGTTTAAGTTTTGATATTTTTGGGGAAGCTTATTTCGCCTTAGATGCAGTTCCTGTGAGTCCTCAAACGACTCAAGTACACAACAAATTTTCAATGATACTTAGGATTTATAATGAGTAAATAGACTTTAATGTTATACAAGATTATAAAGGATTAGTAATTAGTGTATTCTATTTAAATTGCTTAAGAAAACTAAAAAATTCTAGCTGTATGTTATATAATGTCACAAGTTTCAATTTTTAGAACTTCTAACTATTTGTTGGTGTTACAGCTTTAACAAGAGGATGGGTGGTTTAATAACTTAATGTCAGATTGTATCTTTAACTGTATGCTATATATCATTTACTCGTCTTAAATTCGATTTGTTACTTTACTAACCCAAGTTGCGATTTTGCAGAAATAGGATCATAGTCGGGTGCTTTAGTGGAGAGGCTGATGAAGCGGTAAACATTAACTCTTTTGTTGTCTGAGTTCATATATTATGTGTTATACTTTTGTTGGATTAAGCAGTAATTTTTGATATAGATATGTATGTGTGAATGATTTCCAAGAGGCAACTGTTGATTTTTTACTTATGAATGTTATGGAAATATAGGGATTGTAGACCAATAGGGCGTTTGAGTAACCTTATCCTTTAAAGGCAAGTGGTTCTTCATTAGCTATATGCTTATTAATAAGCTGATAAGCACTTAAAAACACTCCCAAACACATGTTCATTAAAAAGTATTTGAGTTTGATTATTCAAAATGCTTATTAAGTAGGTCAGTAGTTATGAATAAATAACCCCAAACACTCCTTTAGACTAGACGAAGTATATATTATGTTAATATGTATTCACTGTTGTCATGCTCATGATGTTCTATTATCTGAAAATGTAACACTTCCTCAGGATTTATTTCATCACTTTATCTTGAATCGCACAGGACAAAACCATTGAATGTACCATTTAACGAATTAATGGGTGTTGATGATATCATACTTGAATTTCAAGATGTAAGTTTAGTCTCTTGTTTTGCACATTACTTGTTTATTGCATCGGTTTTATCATCTTTGAAATTGATTACTTGTGCATTTGAACTTTGTAGATTATATCTATGCTACACCAAAACAATGACCGCAAGAAATCTAGGGAAAGTTCAGGAAATGGGGTTTTGCTTTATGGTCCTCCAAGAACTGGAAAAAGTACAGTAGTTGATGCTATTACTCGGGAAGCTAAAGTATTAAAGTGCCATTTTTCAGCGTTTCTACTTGTTATATTGCGACAGGACAAGTTATCATTAGAAGCCTTTTTAATGAGGCAAGAAAATGCTCACCACCCATGTTCTTCATTGAAGATGTAGACGAGATTGCAAATTATGAAAACTCGTAGAAGACAACTGTGATTATAAATGCCAACAGATTGTAAGTTCACTACTTATTTTATACTTGTAAGTTGTAACATATGGGTTATACATTAAGGAGCAAAATATTTTCTATCGGTAGGCTTCTTAAATCCCATTGAAGCTGGTTGTTGCAGACCATCGTCTCGTTAGGCTTCTTAAATCCTTTATAAACTTAGCTAGAGGTGGCAATTTAACCCCATTTACCATGAAAATGAGCTGTTTTCGTTATTCCTAGCCGGTCAAATAGGTAAATGTACAGCTAAAAATGAAGCAAATCAAATGGGCCAAATGAGGCAAATGGGTCAAAATCACTTTATTCAGTAGATTATTTCAATGATCTATAGTTATTTTAAAACATTAGCTAATGTTATACTAATAGGTGTATGTGGACCAGTAATAAAAATTAGTCATTTGTGTCAACTCTCAACTGGTATTGACTCATTATCCGACTTTGCCACCTCTAATATTTTGTATCGCTTCCTGTTAGCCAACACTTCGTGTATGTGATTGTGCAACGTGTTTGAAAGTTTGCAGCTTAGCAAGTGAAAGTGTGGCAGGTGGTGTTTGGAGCTGCTGATATGTAGTTATTGTTTGCCTTGCTGGTTGTGTGAGTGATATGTAGTTATTGTTTGCCATGCTGGCTGAGTGAGCTGCTGCAATATGTGGTCGCATTGTCTCAGTTTCTTAGTATTTGGTTTTTTTTTGGGTAAAAGGGTTTCTTAGCATTGTCTCAGTTTCTTAGTATTTGGTTTGTCATTCTTATGAATGTTTCTTTGTTTGGTTTGTAATTCTTTAATCATAATGTATGATTCTTTGTATTTGCGTATTCTCGAGCATAAATGTTGGATTTAATAAGCAATCCCAAACAACCTTTTATTAGTAGCTTCAATAAGCAATATAATCCAACAACCATTTTATAAGAATTTTCAGTTAGAGAATTGCTTATAAAAAGGGTTGTCTGAGATTGCTTATTGAATCTGCTGCAAATAAAGGGCTGTTTGGGATTGGTATTTTTTTTATTTAAAATCCACATATAGACCGGTTATAATGATACCAACCGGTCTAAATACCGGTCTTTTAGACCGGTTCAGCAACCAGTCTATATGATACAACAACCGGTCTAAATAATGATCTTTTAGACCGGTGCTTCAACCGGTCTATATAACATTAATCTTTTAGACCTCCCCCCTTCTAGACCGGTGGGGTAACCGGTCTAAAAGGCTCTTACAACCAGTCTAAAAGACCTTTTTTGTAGTAGTGTATGTTTCTCTAGGTCTGTTTCTGTGTAATGTAATTAGTTCGCTTGATTTATGAAATTCTACTGGTGATATTTGTTAGTATCTTTTTGTGGATTGTGTTATGTTATTATTACAAATATAAAATATAATGTTTGATTGTTGTTATATCTATGCCAAAATGTAATTTAGTATCATGAACTTGGTTAAGTGAAATTTTTAGTACCCTGAATTTTTAAAATTACAGCATAGTACCTTGAACTTGGCTCAGCAGAATTTCTACTACCCTATACCTACTTAACAATTAAAGCCATTAGAAATTTAACGGACCTTATCCTCAAAGCTTATACTCCCTCCGTCCCAATTTAATTGTCCATCTTTCCTTTTTGGTACGTCCTAAATTAATTGTCCAATACTAAAATAGATAGGGGAGTTTGGTCAAGTTTACTATATTACCCTTAATTGAAATTAATATTACAAACTTTAAAGAAGTGTTAATTAATTGGTTAAGGGTAAATCTGTCATTTGGCAAAAAAAATAAGAGACAGAAAGCTGTATTAATTATGTTTTTCTTAAACTGTGTGTTTTTTGTTGGGGGATAATTTTGGGACGGAGGAAGTAATATTCATAGTATAACTACCAAATAAAGGTATAAACAAGTCGAGTCGAGCACGAGCTTGCGAAAATTCGAGCTTGGCTCATTTACGATCGCACGTCTCGTGCTCGAGCTCGTTTCCAACCTTATTCTTTTAGCTCGTGTTTGGCTCCTAACATATTTTACATGCTCGGGATCGGTTCATTTTTATAATAGGTACATTAGGCTCGAACTCGTATCATTCATATAAATATACACACCTTAAGCTTGGCTTTAACTTGTTTATTAAATGGGCCCCAAATAAGGTTCGAGCCTGATTAAACTTGGATTGTCACGAGCTTTGGTAAGCTTGGCGCGTTTCGAGCCAAGCTCGAGCTCGATACTTATGATCGTAAATGAGCCGAGTTGTTTTTACCCGTATTTTTGATAGTTATACTATGAATATTTTAATTTTAAAGACGAAGTATGTTAAATTTCTAACAGACTTAACTTTCAAGTTGGAAAAGGGTATTATACTGTGCTACACCTTAAAAAAATCCAATATACTAAAAATTTCACTTGTCAAAATTCAGGGTACTAAACTATATTTTGCCCTTATATCTAATACAGATTTGCTTTTAGTTATCATGTTTGCATTTTTTTCCAACAATTACTTTTGCTTATTTGCATTTTGCAACCACAATGACATATATGACTTTTATTAAAACCTGATTCTAATCACATAAAATCTGGGTGAAATGGGAGGCACAATCACCCGTGGTTAGCTTCCCCACGCGTGCAAGGTCTCACATCCAAGCTACCACTACGCATGGCCGGTGGTAGTATTTTGGTGTTGGTATGGTGGCGCCGACCACCTAACATAGTGTCATCTTTTTCTTTTTGTGTGTGTTTGTGGGGAGAATATCGTGTGACATATTTGTACTTAAGTGATATATTTTTATGTGTTTAGTTTGTTGGCCACAACTCACAATTACGGCGGTTTGATGATTGGGTTGCTGAAAGGAGTAAATGTTAAGGTGATGATAGTGTGTATGATGACCATTACAATATTACACCAAACCTAGTAAATACATTATAGTTTTGATGTTGTTGTTGGATTGATTATCATGTGTTTTTATGATGTGATGTTCTTGGTTAAAATGATAAATAAACATGAATGACTCGTCTCTTTCATAAGATGGACTCCAAAAGTTGTCACATGTCTTATCTTTATCTTTGTGAATTAACGCTATGTTATGTACTTATTTTCATTATGAAAAATCAATAAGTTAAGTGAGAAATAGATGTCATAAGTTGATTTGATTCTGACTTGTCTCCTTTACTTCTTAAAAATCGCAAATTACTTTTCATCCATATATAGTAAATGAAAGTAGACAAGTCACATTATAACTTGTCAATTCAAGTAAATGAAGTAGACATGTGTAGCACGAAAGCCATTTATGTCGAGAAAAGTTGTAGGGACGCACGTAGAAGGAAAATAATTTTAGAAACTATTTAGAAAGTTTATAAAACTCAAGCTTAATAAGTCCTCAACCATTCATCCAACGTATTTATACTATTGAAGCCTTATTTTACGAGCTCAAACTATGATAAACCTCGCACCAAACATAACATAATAGTAAATGAAAGTTGATTTGTGTATTTTAAGTTTTGATTGGCATACATCAATGTACAAGACTACAAGCACAAGAAGTATTTTTGAGCTAAATCTCCCATAATAAATAGATGTGGAGACCACCTAAGTTTCAATTTTTAGGTACAAGTCACGCATTTATTGATATAAACTTATACGTCGTTAAACTATGCATTTGTTTTCGTTTACGTCAATTATTACCATTCTTGCCAGAAAACTATAATGCAAAATTAAGTAACCAAACCTCTAACTTATCAAAGCAACATGAATGAAAAGTTTGGTGTAAATTATCAATTATACCCTTATTTTAAGCGCGACTATATATTATCTAAAATAACTTAAAAGGATAAAAAAACGCGACTATTTTTTTATTTGTCTTTGATATGTTATGGTTAGTTTCACTCTTGTCATTTTAAATTATTCTGATTAAATTTGACAAAAAGTGTTATAAACTAAAACTCACATGTAGTTAATCATCTTACAAGTCGATTTTAAAATACCAGTGACTCGTATGATAAAAACTTGAAAAGTTGAGTGACTAGCATATTATTATTATTATTATTTATTTTATTTTTTTATTTTTGTAAATCAATCAAAAGAAAATTTAGTGGATGGTACTCTCACCGTTCCATATCCATATTAAGTGTTCACTTTGACTTTTCTTAATCTTTCTTGTTCAACTTTGACCGTAAATATTTTTATTTGTGTTATATAATACTTGATGAAAATTATAACAATGAAAATACATTTAAAACACAATTCATTTATATATTTTGCATTAAATATTATATAACACAAATAATTGAATTTAAGGTCAAAGTTGAATAAGTAAGACTTTAAAAAGTCAAAATAGACACTTAGGCTGTGTTTGTTTTTTTCTTTTTTGCCTCTTAACAGCCTCTGAATGGGCACTGTGTTTGAATCGGTCAGACATTTTGACGTTCAGACCGTTTGTTTTTTTTTTTGTTTTTTTTTTGTTTTTTTTTTGTTTTTTTTTTTCCGTTCAGATGCAGTAAGATCTTAATGGTTTAGACTTGAGAGGGGTGTCTGAATGCGTCTTGTTGCCTCTTGCTGACAAAAAAAAAAAAAAAAAAAATTAGTACGAGCAAGCAAATGTGCGGTTCAAACATGAGTTTTTTTCCCGTTCAGATGCGATCAGATTCAGACATTTACGTATCAGATTCAGATTCAAATGTGCAGTTCAGATTCAGACCCTCTTAACAAACAAACACCATCTTAATATAGGGACGGATGTAGTAATTATTTGATTGATTGAATAACGTGATACTCCTACCTTTTTAAACTATGATTTTTTGTTTAAATACAATAATCTTAAGACAAAAATAGCGAAAAAAAATTAAAGGAAAATATTACTTGTTCCAGAATCATCTCAAAGAAAACCCGGGCAGCGGGCAGCCCATCCATCTCTCTTATTGGAGGACCACTACCACTTTGTCCCTCTATAAAAACCCTACGTACTCCTCACAATTATTATTATTACAGCAACCCTTTTCACTCACATTCACAAAAAAGAAAAAGAAAAAACACCCATCAACAATGGAAGCAATGAAGAAGATGGTTCTTGTAATGCTTGTGGCCATGATGATGGCTGTCTCCTCAGTCACTGCTCAGGATGCTCCTGCTCCTGCTCCAACTTCTGATGCCTCCACCACTGCTCTTGCTTCAGTTGTGGTTGCCTCTTTGTCTGCATTGGTCTTTGCTTTTATCTATTAAGTTTACTAGTATGGTGATGTTTTAGTACTTGGATGTTTATTGGTATACATTATATATACTTATATTATTATTATTATGTGTTTTGGATCTTTATATTATTATATGTAATTCTAGTTCTTGCTAGATTTATGGAGTTATGGAATTCTATTGGTGAGTTTTATTATGTTTTGTTATGTGAATGTGGATGTGGGATTAGTTTTTAATATTGTTGTTGTAATGTTTGAATGTTTGTTTTGTGGAATATGGTTTTGAAACCATGTTTTATCTTCAGGGACGGAACTGAGACACAATTTGATTAGGTGCATTTACGAAAATATACAAAACGTGGAACAAAATCTTTTTTGATCATGTGCATTTAAAAAAAAATCAAGATTTTTTATGTTTCGGCTTATATAGCCGGCTTAGGACTTATTGGGTTTTGTGCTTATGTTTCATAAACTCATTTTTTGTAGCTTATTTTGAATATGTTTTTGGCTTATATAAGTTTATTATGACATAATAAGCTTATATAAATTGCAATTTTTCAAAATAAGCAAAAAAAAAAAACAGTTTATGTAACATAAGCCCAGAACCAAAATAAATTATAAGTCGGCTACATAAGCTGATACAAACACCCTTATTGTTGTTGTAATGTCTCAATGTTTGTTTTGTGGAATATGGTTTTGAAAATCATGTTCGTATTGCCGGTTGAACTTGTAACCGGTTTTAAGTAAATGAACCGGGAACTTGGCCAAAATCAATTAGAAAACTGGTTTTTATTTATTTATTTTTAAATGGTGTTGAATGTAGTTTAAGCCTTTAACTTTGCATAATAGTAAGGTTCCTTTGGGATTGCCTTTGCAAAAGGCTAAATATCCGATTACTTAATGAATTTTGCGTTTTTGTTCACTTGATCAGTAGTATGAACATTTTTTCTTTCTTAATATCGTTTTTCTACATGTTTTGTGATCGAAGTGAACATATAATTTTAGAGTAAGGTATATGAACATAAACGTAAACCTCAATAACTTTCGCGTGTAGCAGCCATTTGTGGTAATGTATACGAGTGTACAAAATGGAGTTAATACATCCGTTTTAAACTAATTGATTCGTCAAACGTTAGTTTCTGGATTATGCATATTCGACAAACAGACAACCTAAATGGACACGAGAAAAATATCTACAAATATTGCAACATGGTTTAATGTCCCAAAAATAATGAGAATTGATTTTTGTTCGATTTGTATATGAATATAGTACGATATTCATGTTCTGTGGTTGATGTTGTTGTGGCATTTATTATTAGTTCGTTTGGAGTTAAAGAATATATGCAATATTTGTGGTTGAAGTTTTATTTTGTTTTGGTGAATTTACTTATTTTTTGTAAAATTGAATTTTAGCTTTTTATCGTTTTAAAAGTAAAAAATAAACAGATGTCATATCCTAGTCAAAAAGCATATAATGTAGTTGTACGCTATTCAGCTTTAATCGCATGTTGCTTTCCAGACCATGCTTTGGGAATGTCATTCAAATTCCATGATTTTACTTTTCACTTCACATTATTCCTTTGAATTCCTAATTTTCAGGATAGTGTTTGTGAAAATCTTAGGATCAGATTGGTAAAAAGCTCAAAACGAGTCGAGTCTAAATGAGTTTGAGCCTAATTTTGAGCTCGTTTAATAATCGATCTTGAACCCAAACTTTATATATACAGATCGATTAGGCTCGTGAGTCTAAACGAGCCTTAAATATATATATGTATGTATATTTTTATACATATGACAATGTATAAACGAGCTTAAAAAATAAGCGAGCTCGAGCCTAGTGTGATTAACGAGCCTTCGAGCTTTATTTCATTCAACAAGTTATATAAGTTAGTCGAGCCCGAGCCGAGCTTGAGCTTTTGAAATTTTTCACGAGCCGAGCTCGAGCTTAAGATTTGAGGCTCGAAACGAGCTCGAGCTTTATATATGTAAACGATCCGAGCTCGCGTTCTGAAAGGCTCGAGCTCTGCTCGGATCGTTTCCACCCCTAATTTTCAATACAAGTCAATATAATGTCAACTGTTTAACTTCGTCAAGGTTTCACAATCACACCAAAATTATGTGGTTAATGTTTTGAAAATGATAACTAATTATTTTGGTTCTAAGATCAAGATAATCATTTATGATAAATGCTACGTCCACAAAAATTTTACAAAACTATATTCACATAATGATTTGGGAATTAATTGTGGAGGGTAAGAAAAAAGAAAAAGAGATTGCTCATCATTTACATAGTTATTTTGTAAGTATAATTTTGTAAACTCTTTGTTAATGTAGTATTGTTCATCATTTACATAATTATAAACGCGTTTACACCCCGTTTATGATACTACATTAGATGGTTAACAACACCCTTTAGCAAATCATAATTTGGTCAAGTGTAACTATCCAACTCTGTTGTAGACTTATCTTAGTTACCCAATGGTACTTGCAAAATTATTACTATGTCTTAAGGTCAACCTATAGATGATTATTTCTTTAGTGTAAACATTTTTGTGAGAAAATGATGTCTTTTGACAGTTATGTTTAATCTCAACTGATATTGTCTAAAGTGCAGTTTTATAGAATGGTCGCGTGAGTTCAAAACTAGACTTCAAGTTATGGTTGACCTTCAACCAACCTTTTTGTGAAAATTTCAAATTTATCAAGTTTTTCTAAGACAATAAATTTTTGGGTTTGTCTAACTTGTGCTCTAGGGGCACAAGTTAAGCACACTAAAAGACAGCAGGATCTCACAAAAAAGGACATAGGGATCCATATAAATTGTACTTTTCTGTGGATCCCAGTGTCCTTTTCTGTGGGGTCCCCGTGTCTTTTAGTGAGCTTAACTTGTGTCCCTAGGACACAAGTTAGAAAAATCCTTATTTAGCTTTTTAGTTTCAAGTATTACAATTTCAAACTTTTTGTAATTACATGACTATAGACTATAAAATATTCTATACCCGAACCCGGATACCAAGTGTAATGAGACATTTTTTAAGCAATCTATTCTTAAGGTTATGCGAGCGAGGCTCAAAGAGATTTCGCTGATAAAGCCCTTATAAAGCTTCGATTTTCTATTTTCTTGTGATTATGAGCCACCGGATATTTGTTTTCATAATGACATTATCGACTATTTATCTTAGAAATTACAAATATAAAATTTTGAGACCTTATAAAACTCGGCGTCTAAGGCACTTAATTTGATGGCCAGACGACTCTAAATCCATGTTTATAGTAAGTAGTTAATTACAAGCCAATTATACTTTGGACGATACACATTCTAACAAATATTTTTGACAAAATGAGCAAAAACGGCGTATTACATACTTACCACTAATACGATAATCAAGTCATATTTGTATTTTCTTTCTTCCCCTTTAAAAAAGCCGTATCGCTAATCATACGCGCAAAGTAAGTGTTCTGGTATAAGTCTTAATCTTTACATGTCCTCATCAATCAAATCACATGGACTTCATTGTAGAAGTTGTTATAATGCCCTCATTTAAGCTTATGGACCCCGATTAAATATTTTGCTTACGGATCAAGATTCCGTAGGATAACTCTGCCTTTATATGATGCTATTATTGATAATAATGCCGAAAAGTTGATAGCTATATATAACAAACAAGAAAGAGCTATGTTTGCTTAAATAGCATAACCAACAAGTTATTCTAGCATAAATTTGTCACCTGGTTACTTGTTACGTCTCTTAATCATTGACACTGACCAACAAGATGTTTGCTAGGTACATCGCAAACCACTCCATTGACGGCAAAAGTTTTTAAAAAATTATAAGAGCTTGAGCTTATAAATTAAGGTTTCATAAACTACAAGCTTTATTTAAATGAGATCAAGAATTATAAGGCTACCCACAGTCGAAGGGTCATGGGCCAGGTCATGCAAGGTCATTGTTGGTCATGTCGACTGTGGGTGTTTGGTCATGATCGGTCGAGCAACAACCAAATCTCAAACTCGGCCGAAATTGTGACCGATATATTTCACACTTTTTTTTCATCATTTACATAAAATAAAATACAAACAACACACAATATTACTCACACTCTGCTTCAAATTCAAATTAAATGTTATAGTACAAGTGGGAGGATTCAAAATTTAAATTTAAAATTAATTTCAAATTCAAAAATTTCTCTATATATACCTACACTCTTTCGTTTCTCATACACACAACTCACACACAGATTCTCAATAATGTCTCGCAAAGACTTCTCCCAACAATTCCCAGTCACCGCGACTTCTCACAACAATTCCCCATTCACCACGACTTCTCACAACAATTCCCAAGTGAACACGACTTCTCACAGTAATTCCCTAGCTCCAACCTGATTCCAAATGAACCGGTTAACACTCCACTGGAAGATATCTTTCCGGCATTCCCACCGGAAAATGAACCGGTTAACAGTCCACCGGTTGCGGAACACCAACCCACTCCGTTTGGACTCACTGGGATTAACTCCGACTACTTGAGCAGGATGAGGAAGTCAGGAGAAAAAAAGAAGAAAGAGAACAACGAGAGGAAGCTGCTCGTATGTAGCAGGAAGCCAGGGAAGCACCATACCGCCAAGAAAACTTGTTTGACATCTTGGAAAGAGAGTATGAAGAGGACAAGATTGCTGAGGCTTTTGAAGAATATTGGGACGAGTGTGAAAACTCAGACTTTTCGTTGTAATTTGTAGTTTTATATTTATTTCCGTATCGTAGTTTGTTAATCTGTAATTCGTGTTTTCAATTTAATATTTAATTTGTGTAATATTTTTATTATTAATGAAGTTTAAATTTGTAGTTTAAAATATTTGAATTAAGAAAATAAAAAATAATAAAAAAAAACCTTGGTCACCGACTATGTTAACTTGGTTGTCGAAGAGAGAAAGCTGATTTGGTAAGGTCGTGCTCGGTCACGATTGTGCCTAGCCTAAGTTTCAGCTCTTAAAGCGTATGCTTGTTTGAAAAAGCTTCTGAATGGTTCTTAGGATTTTACATAACAATATAGGATTTTACATAACAATATACCCGATTTTGTCAAGTATGGGGACTTCAAGAGCAACTGCAATGGTAGCTTTACCAAAGGTTTTTTACTATTTTAATAAGCTATATGAATGACTTGACCCATTGTAACAAAAAGTGTATTAAAAGCTTTTAATAAGAGGACTTGTTAGGAAGGTGACAGTCATGCTTCCGAAATCATCCATACCTCCCAAATTCACCAATAATATCATTCCACCTCATTTCACCTCATTCATACTTTTTTCATACCTCTCAACCCCTTTTTAGTGGCAACCATGCCTTTTTCATACCTCCCAACTTTTTTTTTTATTTTTTATTTTCATAAATTAAATTAAACAATTTAATTAAAACATAAATATTTCATTAATAATTAAAATAACATTACATAATACTTGGAAAAAAAATACATAATTATATCTAAAAATCGGTAGGCCATCCATATTTCTCCGCGTACCCATTTTTTTGGCAACAATGAAATCTCGCATAACCTGATTGGTTATGTGTTCGTGCGGCTCGTTGTAGAATTTCAATGCCCGAATCACAGCCTTTTCGTTAGCCTTTTCGAGTTGTGTCTTCAGCAACTGTTGGGACAATTGATCATTTGCACGTTTTTCTGCCATCGCCTCATCCAATGCTAGTGCTTTCTTTGCCGTATAGTCCCCAATAAACTCAGCAGCACTATTCTTTGCCGACGCCTCACTAGCGGTCTTTCTCCCTTTTCTTTTTGATACAGGAGTTGTGTCGTCATTTAGATCCGGAATAACAGGATCAACATTGTCATTGCTTCCGGACCCATAGTAGCTAGATTCCGATGACTTTCTTCGTTTGTTGGAATGAGATGTCGAAGATAATTTTTCAAAACATGGTTGTTCCAACCATTTCGGTTCTTCCTTAACAACCTTCCACGCTTCAATATGATTAAAAGAAGTGCCCTTATTTCTCTTATTATAATCGGACATGACATTTTGCAGGACGTTGACAGCGTCACACCCACTCTCACGAATGCGCTTCTACAATAACACAAGTATATAAATTAACACAAGTATATAGTTTAAAAATTACTTGTTGGATGTATAGCCCGTTAAAGACGCCCATTGCGTGATTCATATTTTTCCACTTTGTGTTCAAGGAATGATGAGTTCGATTACTATCTTTAATGGTGACCTTGAAATGCTCCAAAATTCTTTCCTAAAACTTATCTCTACCTTGTTCATTCCCGACTTTTTTACATGTCGAGATATGAATCCATGCTTTAGCCAAAGCAACCTCTTCGATCGACGTCCAAGTCTTTTTATCCGGTTTAGTTTTCCCTTTACCCACTTGAACATCTTCATCTTAAAAAAAAATAACGTATAAAAAAAATAACATATAAAAAAAATAACGTATATAAAATATATATATATATATATATATATATATATATATATATATATATATATATATATACCAATTTGAGTTTGTTGTTGCGTTTCGGGAACAATATCAACATCATCATCATCGTCTTCACCATATATAGGTAGTTCGCGTTCCACACTTGGTTCACGACGCGAAGGACCTTCACGGTAGTCACCAAACGGGTTGAAGTCACTCGTCATTGATATGTTATATTCGCTTGGATTCATCGGTGGTGGAGGTTGGGGATAGTTAAACGATTGAGGGTATTGTTGATGCATCGGTGGTGGAGGTTGGGGATAATAGCCCAATTGAGGGTATTGTGGATACATTGGTGGTGGAGCTTGCGGACGAACACGAGGACGATAGCCATGTCCACGACCTTTTTGTGATGAAGCACCTCTTGATTTGCCACTATCCATGATAAAAATGTATGTGTGTAAAAAAGTTTGTGTTTATGTATGTGTTTGAAAGTATGAAAATGAAAATGGAACGTTTAATATATATATAGGGATTTTTTTTTTTTTTTTTTTTTTTTTTTTTTTTTTTTTTTTTGGTTTCTTCCGCTCCAACGTTCAACAATAATGCCAAACGGTAACATTTTGGCTTCGAAAACACCAAACCGCGTAGGCAATGTTTGTCGTTGGAGCCTTGCCGCTGGCCATGCCGCCGAGGTGGCGGCGGTATTCACCGGCGGCATGGCCATGCTGTTGGTGATGCCGATCGCCACTGCCACCATTCTTATATGCCAAGCGTTTGAAAGAAAATGAAACAAGTGATTTTCATTAAACGATGGCTTTTTGAATTTTCATTTCACACCCCTCATTAACTATAACTTAATTGGAAAAACTGAAAAGCTTTTGCAAGACTTTTGTGTATCGGAGAGAATTTGTAAAATGTCTTTTTGAAGGATAGAATTTATTGAAAAATTGATTGTAATAAATGAAAAAAAGCCTTTTGTAGGTTGAAGCATTGTAGATGCTTCAGATTTTAATAACTCTGTAAAAGCTTAAGCTCCTAGACATTAGTTACCATCTATATTTTCACATCATAACTTCTAGCTTTTCAAGATCTTAATATACCAAATGTTTCATATCTATATCTATACTACTTATAATGTATGCGTAATTTTTCCTTAGACTTAAAAGTTTTAAGATTTGATTAATGTGAAAACCTTATAATATCATTGATTAAAAATGATGATAACATTAACCATTAAATTAATATTTTAAATATTGTTTAATACTCAAAATTTTATTATTTTTCGTTTATAACGTATAAACTATTTTCTCGCAACAACTATAAATTAAACCCGTAAGAGTGGCATTAAGAGTCGCATTAGAACCATAAGTTCACAGTATAAATCTTTGTTGCTATATATCGTCGTTTTGCGAGGGTATGTATATAGTAAAAGTGAAAGAGCTCGACATGTCTTCTCGAACGAACATATTTCATTTGTACTTTTTCGGGATTATAGCATTCAAATCAACTTTTGACATAGTTATTGAAACTTCAAACTATCAAAGTCTAGAAGTGATACTTCTTTATGTAAAGTAAGACACCATTACCATATAGTACATGTGAACTCTTGAAATAAACACTTAATAAAACAAATAGAAATCAATCATAATTGGGATTATTAGCTCACTATACACCAAAAATCATAAGAAAACACTTGGTCACATCCAAAATACAGAAACTTCTTTGGCCCATACACCCCACTTATTTATTCAACTAGAACATGCAACCATGTTTTCCATCATTTATAATTCAATTTCTAATAATTACAACTCAGATATTTTATAAAATAGTCTTAGTCTAGAATCACCATTTGTTCTTAAATGATTTGTAGTTTTAAAATTGTGGAAATGAAAATATATTGTATAGATGACAAATGGACAGGGTAACAAAACTGAAGTGACATATAATAGGTACATTTTGTGGTAAATTAAATCAAAACTTAAGTTGACTAATTACCACTTTTAAAAAACTTGAACATTATAGAAGCTTTAGGGTCTTAATTTTTAAAACAAGCACGACGCTAGACAATGATACAAGTCGGTGTACGAGGACTAGTCACGAGGCCTGAGCCGTGATCAAACACGAGGACGAGATGATGAAAAAGTCCTTAACATATGTACAATATTACTTTCAATATATACGTAATTTTAGAGCTTTTTAATTCGTTAGATACGTATGTTTGGAAGCAATAGTGCATAACAATTCAAGTTCTCGTGCTAGATTGTTCTTGTGCATCGACTTATTCTCGTCTTTATTGTGACCGAGGACTCGTGATAGTTTTCACACGTGAGACGACGACCCGTGCATGAAGACTAGTTAAATATCTAACACACTTGTATACGAAGGTGTGCGAGGACTAGTTAAAATATCTAACACCCTTATATCATAAGCAAAGACAGTTGTCTTTCTTAACCATATTTTACAAAGTCATTAACAAATAAAACACGGGCAGCAAGCATCGGGCAACGGGCAGCCAACCTTCTAAATTACTACTACACACGTCTTATGTTCATTGCCTATATAAACCAAACACTATAACCATTCATCTCCCCACACACTCTCAATCTCTAGCAATTTCAATATTTTCGTATCGAAAAATATTACATTGCAAGAGCTTAACTCAATGGCTTCAATGAAGATGATCAACCTTTTCGTCGTCATGATGGCAATCATGATTGCCGCAGCCTCAGCTCAGGAAGCTCCAGCTCCAGCTCCAACTTCTGACGCTGCTGTCTTTGTTCCTACAGCCGTTGCATCTCTATCAGCACTTATTTTCGCTTACATGTTCTAATTAATTAAGTTATACTTTATGGTATGGTTTAATTAATATGAGCGGTATTTTGTTACTATTTACCTATCTATCTATCCGTCTATCTATCATTTTGTTTTGTTTTGAGCTTTGTAGATTAATAAACTTTATTTTGTGATTTTGATGGTGTGACTATGTAACCATTGATTATATACTTATACCTGTATCATTCTTGTTATATTGAATTTATTATTATATATTTCTTTTATTTAATTCTTGTTCAAGGTCACATATTCATGTCATGTCATTCCATTTTTTATTAAATGTTTAGGCGTTGTGTTGTGTTTTAAAAGTGATTATTTCATTACTGTATTTTGATGTCACATATTAGTTCATGAAAAATGATTATCATGCCTAAAATACATGATTAAAAACATGGCTAAGAATAAAATGATCATAGATTTAAAAAGAGAAAATGCATGAGTGATTATATATTAGGCATGAATTTAAGCATGTATCAGGTCTTTCTATCATTTTCCATTAGTTCATATATCACTTTAGGAGTAGTCGAAATGAATTAATTTTGCTTATTCTTACTTTTAGGTTATTTGTATATTTATATAACAAAAATTTCTCAACTCAAAACATTCTTTTTTTGTAGAAACAACTCGAATATCTTTAGGTAATTTTGGTAAATTTTGTAACAGCTGATTATCTGATTTGCAACATGAAAGTTAACGTTTTCGGTTTTAAGATTATTTTTGTTAAATTGGTATCCTCAAAACATTTATGTATTCTATTCTCTAAAAGGTGAAAAAAACCAAATCTCAATGCATTTGTACCATATTCGATATATTGCTTTTCGAACTTATTGCTTAGGGAATAACATTCTTATTCCCACTTTCATGATTCTAGTTCAAATGTCACATTATTATTCGTTTGAGGAATTTTATATTCTTTAGTAGATGTCAATTTATAATTAGGTAAAAAATAGTAATAAAACTGTCACCACAAAAATTATTTAATCTTAAACTTCAACAAAACTTTGACATATGTTCTTCCTTTTGCTTCCAACACAGGAAATGTCATTTTCTTTGTGGCTAGGTGTAAATAGCTTAAAGTTTACAACTTTCTTACAATTCTTTTAGTTAAACTTGCATAAGTTAAAAGTTGAATGAATGCTCAAAAGTCATGAATCAGTTGAGAAAATTTTAAGATGTAACTATCAAATTCATTTGATTAACAAAATGAAGGACACCTAGTTTAGAAAAAAACAAAGACAACTTATTTGGTAAATAAGATAGTATAACACGTATAACGTTTAAACATACAACAACAAAAATTATTTTGTTTATGTACCGACGTGAAACACAAACATAATTTAACAAGACAACTACCGATAGGGTTTTGACTTAGCGGTATGGTGAAAGTACAGTGTTAATTAACCAAGTGGTTGAGAGTAAGTTATGTGTGCAGATTATGTAGTTACGCGAGTTAATTCTTGTAAATAAGGATAATTATTTAGTCATCATAGAGGGTAAAAAAAACCACAAAATTTGAAATTAAAATTGTTCATTATGGCAATAATTAGGTTGATGCCTTTCAAAAATAATAATAATAATAATAATAATAATAATTAGGTTGATTTTTAAAGCGGAAAAGGAGACATCTTTATTTCTGTAAAGAAAAAGGCAAAGTGAATTCTTTTTAAGGTGACTTTGATTAACATGTTTGCCATCATTATCATTTGAAGTATGATTGACTACAAACCTTAATAAATAAACCAGATCATGATACCAAACAACCCAAAAACATGGGAGATAACTTGTCTACAAATTTTAGACTAAATCATATGAACTGTCGTCTATGTGGTTTGCTCAAAATTACAGACTGATCCATCACCGACATTAGTTACCGATACCAACCGTGATCATAACAAATTTCGTTTTCCAAGTAAACGAACTCGACCAATATGAATCAATAACACTTAACTTAAATGATTAGGGACAGGGTTTCGTAATGAACATGTATGTAGGTATGTGACAAATGACATTTTGGCATAATGTTGCAATGCACATGGGAATGAAAGATTAGACCCAAATGGGTGTCTACAAATAATCATGGCTTCTTCACCATTAAAAAAAAAGGTAGTTGGTTGGACCTTTGTCTCTCACATGGGTTGAAATGCCACCCACTCCATGTTATTTTCTCTTTTATTTCACACCTCACATTCTCATAATCTCATTTACCATGGCAAAGAAGTATCTCATCCTAAACTTACTTCTAAGTTCTAAAGGGTATTTTTTCCGGGTACAAGGGACCTCACCCGAGCCATTTTAGTTATATGGAAGGTAAATCGCAGACTTTACAGACCACTTAGCAAGACCCATAAAGCCTCTCACCGAGCCATTTTGTTGACATGGCAGATTAATTTCAGACTAAACCACCCCGCAAGACCTACGTAACCCAGTAAATCACTACCCCTCCACGATTGTGAATTGTACGCAAAATAAAATTTTATGAATAATCAAAGTTAGAAGTTACTCACCCTAAACACCTTATCTAATAAGCAATCCCGAAAAGACAAAGCTATATATATTCTTTTATTAGAGTTTCAACAAAAACTTTATACATAAATATCACATGTTTTCTTGCGAACAAGTGCGCCTTAAAAGGCTTTTACGGAAAGTTTTGAAAGAGTTGATTGTTCTTTTATACACCAAGTGGTATCAATTACATGTCAAGATTCTTTTATTGGATTATCTTTGACAAAACTTGCAAGTTCCAACAGCAAAGTCACGCGATAAAATATCAAGAATCTTGCCTAAAAAGATCTGGGGATTTCCACATGATAACGTAAGGGTCCCGAACTCTATCCTATTTTTAGGTATTGCGTATCCTACAAAGTTACCTCAACTAGAGGGCGACAAAAAAACTTTCACCCTAAATATGGTTCAAGCTTCGGTCCAAAAAACTCAGAAATTGCAAGTTTATACACTGATATGGACTGGAAACATAAAGTGTTCATCTATAACCAACATTTGCTTCACAATCGCAATCAAACCCCAAAATGTTTTTGTACAAACGTTCAAAATCTACCACTACGCAACTTAATAATTCTATGTAACTTTCTAAATGATTTCCTAATCAGCAAAACTACAAGTACGCAATTAGTTAAGTTTTACAACTATTTCTGCACATAATAACTAAAACATACCAATTTCGCTAAAGTTCTGATTTGACAGAAATCTGTGAGAGTTCTTTATCGGCAAAGTGCAAAAGCCTTCTAAGCCTTAGCACCATATCACAATGAAACGGAAGTGACGATCTTCTTTCAAGGTATCCTGGGCTCACCGTCATCCAAGACAATGCATGTAATTCAGCCGCCACACGTTCCAAAATCAAATTATTCTCTATTCCCGACTTGCCCATGTTTTTCATTTTCTCATTATTGTTATTATTACTACCATTATTGTTATTACCTCCGTAATAGTCACAAAGTCCAACCGAGAGAACCGAAGGCCATTCTTCTTTGCAATTGCTTCTAGAGTCTTTCCTCATTGAGGGTACGGCTTTTGAGACAACGAAACCAGTTGAAATGGGAATGGCGGAACCTTTGCTGTGAAGGAGGTGTGCTAATGGCGGTGATTCTGATGTTAGACAGGTTGGAAGTTGGAGCGGGTTTGGAGGGAGAAATCGCATGCTAGGTGATGGTACAAATATATAGGACGCAGATGCGGACCCCAAAGATTTTACAGGCGTGAAACCTTCAACGTAGCATGACTGGCCCATTACTCCACTGCCTTGAGTCGTGCCTATTTAACAAGATGCAAAGTAAATAAGGATCGTAAACAAACCGACCATTCACAAAAAGGGTATAAAGGGAATAAATCTAACCTGGAGATGAATCTGCTTGATAGACTAACTGTAGTGAATGGTCAACAGAGACTGCTACAAAAGTGATGCTTTGGACCCATTGAAGCAAACCCTTGGAATTATCCATTCCAACATGCCCGCCACCACCACCGCCACCTAAGTGCTGCTGCTTTCTACCTGACGGTTGACCTAACCCACCTTTCATATAGGCGGAACCTTTGCCGTGATTTCTGTCTTGCATTATACTCATCTCTTGTTGTTGCAAAGGACCTCCATTGCTGCTTGCGGGTATTCCATCTGGTACTGATCGTCGAAGCTGCAAAGACCATTTTTTGACCTCCGAACCGCCAATAGAATAAAGCGCTTTCTGCCATTCTGCTTGCATTATCACATTAATAAATATATGTATTATCAAATGGATAAAAAAAGTGAGGGTAGGATAGTTATATACCTTGGCACTCGAGTTCAAAGAAGGATCCAATGCGTGTGATAACAAAATCCCGAGGCCTAGCTGTACTTGTATCAGGAGAACACGCCTGAAGTATCTGACATCCTTGCTGCAAAATTTGAACGAAAAGAAATTGTAGACCCTTTGTGTCCTGTCTACTGCTGATTCCACCAAACGGAAATGTACAGCTGTCAAGCAGTTCACCTCTCGCATCCGTCCATATGCAGACAAGCCAACGCCAATCCTCGGTCCATCCATAGCAACAATGTAGGCTCGGGGGAGTTTTCTGATGGTTCGGCCCAAAACCATCATCCGACCCATCCATTTGAGAGCCCATCCCAGCATCAGAACTCGTACCGTCATCTGATAAAAGCTTCATAGAATCCGGTGAAACACCACGTTCTAAGGAACCTGGTTCCGCAAGAATAAAAAGTGGCTCAAACATGTATTTTAACTCATCATGAAGAGAATATTCACTACTTCGATTCGGATCACTTCCTAACCCCCCTGGCCGAGACATTTGCCACGAGTTATCCCAAGTACCCGCTCGCATACTAGCATCAAGTTCACCCTCTCTCTGGCCCATTCTAGACCCAACAGAATCTTTCCACATCCCCTGCATCGGTGAATTCATTTGCATCATACCTGAATGAGATTGAGATCTACCCGGCATCGAAACCGATGGGATGATATCAGATGAGCCTCGAGAGATCCTTCGTGCTTTGTTATAAACCGTGAAAGCAATTTCTTTAAGGATGGTGGGTTCGTTAAGGGACGGACTAGTCACCCTAAAGATTGCATCAACTGTCACAATTTGTAACACCAATTTAGGGATACTAAAACCTGAAATTGTCACAACGTTTGATATTGATGCTTCATCTACTGATGTTGAGCAACTTAATGCCTTCCCAACTTGATTTTGCATCGCGGATCGCCTTTCTTTATCTGATGTCGGAAAGATGGCTGAACCAACAGCTACACAAGATTCAACGACAGTCTTTAATACCGCAACAGGCTCGGGAAACGGGCACACCACATATATTACCTGATCATGATATCCAAGGTTATACGAAAAAAGGGAAATTTCACTTAGAATTATTGGGTTAGTAATAGATATCTTTCTCAAACTTTCACTCGTTTGAAGTTTAACCCATACATGGCAATGTTTTAATTCTTACCTTTTTCGTATTGTGTTCATCCAATAACTTTTTTTCTATTTTGAAATATATGTTTCAATATAAAACTAATAATAACGATGATTAAAAAATAAAAACAAATAAAGAAAAAATAAAAGAAAACGGTCAACTCATCAAGACATGACCGATCAGACCGGTTATTAGAAATACCAAGGTTCGAACAAGACACAAGCTACGGGACAAGAACAATGCAAAAAGAAGTTAAGGATAAGAACTGAACATCGCCAAAAAACAATTGAGGGTTAAACCGCTAAGTTAATGAAAGTTTGAGGATTAAACCATATTCAATTCTATAGTATTTATAAAAATTAGAGGTAGCCACAACATACTGTACAAGGAGTGCTGTTTCCTTCTTTCGAGTTCGGAGCAAAGATGGAATTTAGCTTTAGCGCTTTTAAAACCTTAGAAAGGGACTTTAAGAAGCTTGTTAAATCCCAACCGTTGGATAAAGAAAGAAAATAGTCACTAATTGACCCCACTAAAGATGCACTGTTGCTTTCGATCTTCATTGATTGAGGACAATCAAGTAAAACAAAACCAGAAGACGACCATTTCCCTGAGTCTTTGCTAGTTTGGTTCCCCATATTCTGAGCTGAATGAGTCCCCAATTTGCAAGTCTCATACACTGCAAAAAAATAAAATAAGATTATTTACTAATAACTAATTAGTGCATAAAACGTATACAAATATTGTTACACACCAGTTTCGAGCTGTTGGAAGAAATCTGCAGCAGCGGTTGTCAGGGGATCGATGTCCGGGCAAACAACACAATAATTCATCTGCAAGAAAAATAATTTGTATTATGAAAAACTATGTTAACCTAGACGGGGCAAGTAGTAATTTCTTACATGTTTCTGCGTAGCATAAGGTTCGAAAGGAGCTTTTTCCCAGTGTTGAAGCGAGGTCGCTGAGGTCTTTAGCCAATCATCTTGGTAACTGTTATATACATAACTTTTAGAGCTAAAACATGTCATCTTATAACCGAGAGCTAAAATTTGTATGATTAATGCATACCCGACAAGAATAGCAGGAATAGGAACTACAAGAAGTGCAGGCCTGATTAGTTGATGCTCTGACTCGGTCATGTCATCCATTCCTGTTACCAAGGTGAAACTTTTTTATACTAAAGAACATACGTAACCTATAGTCCGATTAAAATTATATAGAAATTATGATTTATTATGGGCAACCTTTACTAAGAGTAGATCCACCAGCAGACTGAGGTGGGCTCATTGGTTCAACCGAAGAATCATTTATACTTGCAGAAGATTCAGCCGGAAATCCATCACCACCATTACGACCTTTGCACCAATCAGTGACTGTCAACGGACCATCAAAGGTGCCAAACGCGGATTTTAATGCTGATTTAATGTCAGATTGTAGCAATGTAATAGCATATGATGCATGCACCTGAACCCGACAATAAAGATACAGATCTTAAATAAAAACAGAAACTTTAAAATGATTTGAAGTAAAAGGTGCAAAAGCTTACCTCAGCGGAGAGTGGGTCCGCTAACTCCACACCAGCAATGTCAAGAGAATGACAAGAAGCCAAGACCCCACCACAACCCGCATGAGCAAAAGATGGCCCACAAGAAAACCCGCGCCTCCATTGCTCCTGCATCGCCAGCCAGCCATACGGACCGTCCCCACAATCTGCATCTAATGTCACATCCACAAAAGACGCTGCTTGTTGAAAAAGTAATGACATTCCATCAAGAAGCTCCAAAAGCGGTTGCCTTTGCCCGTACGACAACATCCCTTCTTCATTAAATGAGTTATGAGGTAATGAACCAAACGGTTCCATATTTGACATTGGTTTTGAACCTTTAGTGACACCAACGGTTCGCCAAACACCAACAGGCGAGTTAAGAGACCCATCAAGCAGCCCGCTATCTAAATCACCCGCGATTCTAATGGGTATATCTTTCTTCTTTATATCGTATTTACTTGTTATATTGTTATCTTGCAAAACATTTGATTCGCCATGCATTTGATACAAAACATTATTATTTCCGGATAACCGATTCAATCCAGCTGGCAACGAGCTTGCGGGAGTTAATAACGTATGTCTTATTCTACACATAAAAGCTTGAAACATCAAGCACTCGAGTTCATTAGCAATACCCGTTTTCGATGATACAACAATATTCTCTGTTCCTGTCATCTTATTCCGGGTAGACGATCGCAGACCTGTATTACCCGATAATGTTGATGGTGTAACATCTTCACGTGACGTGACAACGATGTCACGAGATGACGGTTTTTCGTCTTTTTTATCGGTTATGTTCTCGACATGAGTGTAGTATTTCTTCGATTGAAGTAAATATTTGTCTTTTGAATTTGTACCGGGTCCCACTTTATCGTCAGTTGCATCACGACGAGGAGGTACTGCAGAGTAGACGTAACTATTTGTACTTGAATTTGCACTCTCGACTGTCCGGGATTTCGGAACATACGGGGTTTTAATAACGGAGGATATCAAGTCCGTCGCTGGGGTTTCAACGGCTCCATATTCTGGAGCAAACGTCATCATAGCTTCAGCCTTTATTAGATATTCAAACTCGGCGTTATTAGGTGGTGGATTATAAGTCATTGATCCAGAGGATACATTATCTTTTGTAACAATTTCTTGATTTTTGCTTGTTGACTCTTCAATAACGGGCAATGGCGGATTAAAGCTCTCAAAAGAAGAAAACCCCCCTGCCAAAATCATCGGGTCAGTCGTATCCATCATCGCGGTAAATGGGCTGCTACTTACATCTCCACCGTCTGTTGCAGAAAACATGGGAGTGGGAGTCTGTGACTCTTCAGTACCGGGCGGCTGTTGACCATATCAAAAACATCAAACATAAGTTGCAAATTAACTTTTAAGAGTATAATATTTCATTATTTAATTAAGTACCTCCCCAAATGGCAGGGCGTCATTCTCAAAAAAATCACCAAAATCTCCAAACTCCGAGAGAAGTGCTTGGATATCCATGACAACACCTCTGTCGTCATCGTCCCAGTCCCACTGGGACCCACCTTGCTCGTTGTTGATTTCCATTGAATTGTATGCATCGGCTCCACTGGCCTGACCGTATGACTCATTCATTCCAGCCCGAGTTCGCTTATTACCCTGTGCATAGCATATAGACTTGTCTAGATAAAAATCAAACAGGCAATCAAAATGTTGTTTGTAGATTTAGATAAACGATCATATATACCATTTTGGAACCATCAATATTCATTTGATCTGCATTAGTTAAGCCAGATTTTATGCATGATATAGAATCAGCATCAGCCTCAAGATCATCGCCGGTCATCCTATCACTAGATGAACTAGTGCTACTACTGCTATTACTATTCCCGCTACTGTTGTAACCATGTTGAGAGCGGATACCATTATCATGCCAAGATCCTTCCATGGTACCGAAAGCATCACTGGAGAATATCAAAAGATCAATAAAAACATAACTCGATCAACAATATAGTAATACATAAATAGAAGTGTCATGCAAATAGGCTTACCACTGTACAGAAAAAGACGAACCAGACAATGATGGCCCCATCCAATTTTGAAGCCAAAATCTGTCGACATAAAAAAAAAAGGGAAACACTTAGTAAAAACGTATAGAATGCTTTTAATTATTCTTTGAGAAATAAAAATGGAAAGAAAGAGATGCCTTTTGAGAGACGATCTAGCGGATGACGTTTGCACGACTGGTACAAGGACTGCCTCAGATGGATATATAAATGTTTTTTCATTTTCTTTAGTGACGCCGGGGGATTCAGATATATGCTGCTTTGAAATATTCTTATTTGAATTTGATGCCAGTGGCTTCTCACTCTCGGCATTTTCACAACCAAGGGTTACTTCTAGATAACAGTTTTGTCCCCTTAATTGACAGCCAGAACTTTGCGAAAACATGTGTGGAAGACCTACAATTCCATTTGAAGCCTTTGACTTTCCAGAACTGTAACCATGTTTACAAAAATAGAACACATATCCGGTGAGTGTTGTTATTATAAATGTATCAATGATAAAAGTTATAAATATTATTTCTTGGTAATTAAGTTGACTCCACCTGAAATATAACTGCTTCACGAGATCGCCTGGACAAAATCCAGTAAGTCTGCCACGCATTCCATGTGGAGACACAATAACTGCAGTATCAAAAACTCTATTAATAACCGCCTTAATGATTTCATCAAGCATTTAAAACAAGAAACGGACGCCAAATGACCATAAAACAACCTGGAAGCCTGTCGCTGGATTGACTAGATGTGCGTTTTACTATTGTCTCCATGTCATTATTTGAAAGTGCCCGAACATGCCTGATAGCAAGAAAGAATATAAATAAAAAAATATTCATAAAATCATGATGAAGAACAAAATAGGGAAAAAGTTGACAAACTTTGCAGATATTATGACATGCACGAATACAGCCTCTTCAGTTGCCGTGAAGGTAAATTCAAGAACTGGTTGGCCTCTCCTACAAATATAATCAAACATAATATGGTCAACACATATAAACATAAATTTACAAAATTATTTTTACATTACAACTGCACACACCTGAAAAGTTCTCCTTGCGAAGATGAATGGTATCTTGAGAACACATCCCCAAATCTCATATATGAGAGTCCTATCAACGCTCTGTCGAAAGTATTTTAGGAAACATATTCAATATTTTATTAAATTTTGTTTCCAAGAAATATAAGTTAAATATGGAAATCATAGAGGCCCAAAAAGAACCTTTCGATACAATTTCTTAAAGCTTGAGAAAGTGCAGCAGCCACCTCTTCGGAATCTCCAGGTGCCAACCAGACACCCGATGCAAGACCTATTACAAATTATAAACATAAAATGAATTAAAACTGCAAAATAGTCAAAAGAAATGCATATATTTAAGAACTAATATTGCACCTCTCAGTTTAGATAAAGCAGCTTTAGCCTTATCAGGGACGGATGAATGGCGGCCCGGGATAAAAAGCCATAGCTTAATTTTCTCATCTGCAGATTTTGAAAAGTCAACAAAATGATTGAAAAAAGAAATACGGCTTCATTTCTTAAAACAAGTGATGTAAAATGAGGCGTTTACCAGGGTTATGTAGGCCCTGAGATGGATCCCAAGGCCCGACAAAAGAATTACCCCATGTGCTTAGGAACCCATCCTTCTGCAATTGCAGATGGGCTGAAAGCACCAGCTGTGCACCAACATCTCTTTGATTTAACTTTCCACTGCTCAAAATATCGAAAGTTAGGTTGCCAATTTAATAAAGATGGTTTTTTTTTAACCTTTTTTAGCATAAAATACAAACTTAATGCACTTTTTCAGTTGTCACGTTTTAGTCATTGTACTTCTATCTAATCCAAGTCATTACAAGTTCGTTTTGCAGAAAAAAACCTCAAATGTCAGCTTTCAAAAATATAGATTTTTATATTCAAATGTTACAATTGTGTATAAAGATGTTAAATTTATAAATAAAAGTTGACTTTAGCATATATAATGTTAACAGTACAACTTATAAAATGACTAACAGGACACATATAACATCTGTGACTCAGATGTGAAAACAACTGAAAAAGAATGTAGGTATTGATCCTTAAGCAATTAGTATAAAATGCTAAACATAGGTTAACCAATACGTTCCAATTTCTTAACATAAAAATAACTAACCTTCTATCAGATAGGTTGGGATCAGATTCACTCGGGAGGTACTGGAACCATGACACTTGATGTAAACCGCCCTATAAAAAAATCCATCGTTAAAAACTATTTCCAAGCACTCTCTACATAACTTCATCTAGCTAATTTCAATCGTAAACTATATCTAACGAAAGAAAACATACGATTTTGAAGACGTTAGTCCACATCACTAATCCAACTCCACTTTCAACGCCCGAAACAGCTTCAAATCAGTTCAAAGCTTCGTGCTTTATCACGAAGAACAAACATTTCGTCGTCGACCTAAACAACCGAAACAAAACAAAAAAAAAAAAAAAAAAAAAAAAAAAAAAAAAAAAAAAAAAAAAAAAAAAAAAAAAGACACCACCAACATTATTAGTACTCAAAACCAATGCATAAAAACCAAAACTTTAATCAAATAACAAGAAACCCGATACCCGAAAAGCGTAAACTTAAGGGATCATAGCTAACAAATAACTAACATAACTTCCAAAATAACTAAACTTTACATCAATTGCACAAATACCCATAATTTCTAAACCATTAAAAGTTACTAAATCAAGCTAATTTCTTGAATTTGAACTAAAAAACATGAAATTGAGTTCTGAAAATTGGGGAAATTAAAAGAAGGGTTTTGCAATTGAGGCTTACTAGTGATGAAAGCGATCTTTAATTTTGGAATTTGATGGAGAAATCAAGAATCTTGATTGATTAATGTGTATGAACACAAACCCTAATTTTGTAATTTTGGGGGAAAATGTTTCAAGGGTTTTAAGTGTTTAACAGATCCTCTATTCGTTTTTCCTTTTTTTGACTTTTTTCTTGTTTTTGGTTTTGACTTTTTGTTGTTGTTTGGAGTTTGACACTTTGACTCTTTGTCAAGATTTCAGTTTGTGGGTTAGAAATGAGGTAAATACATTTTATTTAGGGATAAATAGCTAAATAGCCCAGTTATCGTGGGTCTAGGTATATTTAGTCCGATTTTAAAATATTCCCGTTTTAGCCCGGGTTGCCCTGGGCAACAAGCGTTTAGCCACTTGAATAATGACAAGTGTCATTTTTTGGGGGCAGCTTTTGTGTTTTTTGGGCAACTTTTGTAATTTTGGGCAACTGGAGGACATGTGTCATCATGCTGTTGGCTATACGCTTGTTGCCCAGAACAACCCGGGCTAAATCAAGAATATTTCAAAATCAGGCTAAAAATGCCTAGACCACAGGGCAACAGGCCATTTTGGTAATTATTCATTTTATTTAATGCATTTAAACGTATTTTTGTAACTCAAAATTAGATGTATTTCATCAAATTTGATGAATTATATGTATTTTTTGTCATCTACATGTCAAATCTCGTACTAGTGCTACTTTGCATCTTTTTCACTTTAAAATCACTTTCAAAACGATATGTGATGCATTTAAATTAATAGAGATGCATCTAATTTATATCGATGCATCTCAAATGGGTTGTTATAGTTGTTTCTCATTTTAAGTTTTGTTCTCACTGAATCCCTACTCATGAAGTATGTCATTTTAAGTATATTCGGGGGAATTTGGATTTTGGTTTGCATCTTTATACATCATCTACAACTTCTCTCAGTACTTACTCATATGTTTATTGGGTTGGGTGTCCTAGTATACATCGGTCCACTTCGGGTTATTGTGTGTTCTTGGGTAAGAATTTGTTGTCTTTGTCTTCTAAGTGCCAACACACTCTTTTTCCGCTCTAGTGTTGAAGCAAAATATAATGGTGTTGCTAATGCACTTACAGAAAAAACGTGGATTCATAATCTACTTTGTGAGTTACACACTCCACTCCGATCCGCAACCTTGGTATATTGTGATAATGTAAGTGTCATTTATTTGACTGTCAATACGGTGCAACATCAACATACGAAACATATCGAGATTGACATTTTTTTATGACATGGTGCCTAAAGGACAAGTGCGGCTTCATGTGCCTTCTCACAATCAATACGTAGATTAATTCACGAAGGGGTTGCCTTCAGCCTTATTTGAGCAGTTTCGTGCTAGTTTGAGCGCTTGATCTCCTCCCGTTCTAACTGCGAGTGATTGTTAGTCGATATTATTATTAGGCCCATTGTTTATGTATTATGGGCTTAACCCGTTTAGATTAGTTCTATATTATTCAGTTGTATTACATAAACTCTTTTGGGTTATCAATAATAATTGGACAAGGTTTTCCAAAAAATAACTAGTTTATATAGGATTTTTGTATTGCAATACTTATAATTGTTGATCTTAATGCCTTAATGGGGATCTCTCGATGTTGTAGTCCAACCAACCTTATAGCTACTTGTGAGGTATATAAACAAATTCACCTTTGTCACTAAAAGACCCGAGACGGTTACTTTTCAATGATGTCAAGCCCTTTAGTTTTAAGAATTTCCACCTTAGTTGAATTGAGTGATTTTATAACGCATGTAACACGCTTTAGACGTACCTGCAATTTGTTCCTTCCTTCTTAACTCCTTGCTAGCTAGTTTGGTTTTGCAAAATTTTCATTCAAAAATAATCTTAAAGAGGACCCCACGTAGGTTACATTTTAAATAAAGGTGGAAATAAACCAAGCTAAGTTCGAGCCTGTTTGATCTCCACCTTGGGCTCGAGCCTTATTGTTTTGGCTCGAGCTCGGCCAGTGACAAATCCCATAAGCTAAGCTCACCTCAGGCTTTAAGTCACTCGACCAATTTCGCGTAATCCCTTTTATCATGCCTTTCCGTTAATTTTACCTATGAGTTTTGATCCACAATGAATAAATATAACTCAAACTGACCAATTCTCAAATGAAAAATATAATAATAATAAAATTTCCCCCTATGAATAAGAGGTTTTTAATCTGAATCTGAATCTAAGGCGTAAATGTCTATTTTTGAATGAAATAATATTGTTTGTTCTTTTATAAAAAATTGTATGAATGAGATAAATATGAAGCCATTTCATTATTACGATACATAAATGAACATTAAATAGAACAATTGAGCCATAAAACTAACACATCCAAGCAACGTGAAAATAAAATGCGGTAAACAACAACATACAAGGACAGTGTGTTGCAATTTGATCTCATAAAGTACTCATATATTGTGGTATGTTATGCTCCATGTTGTTAAACATATTCACCATTTTGTAAACTATCTCTATCAACTAATTTACAATGAGACTATGAATAAAAATAAAACTAATTTATAATTTACTACTTAAAGTAAAATTTCAAGTTAATGCTCAAAACACGTATTTCACAAACTAGTTTATACATTATTTTTTTTCGAAAGAGTATTTTGTTTGAGTATTTTCATTATCATCATAATTCATCTTTAACATTTTTTTTTTAGAAAAACAAAAATGACATAATTCTATGTAAAAGTGTTATCAATACTAAAAGAAAAGTTGAGAAAATATATAATATAAAATGAATAAAATTAAAGTAAAAAAGTAAAACGAAGACATTAAGAGGTCCCATGCACATATTGGTGTGTAAAAGGTTTGACCATTTGACTGTCTTTGAACCGAAAAAAAAAAGAGTAAACGTATTTAATGATCAAAATATTTGACCGCGTATAAGATTAAGAGTATGTTAAGAGGTATTTTAAAGAATCAAAAACCCTGATATTAATTATCTACTATTGTTCGTTTGTAAGAATCTAACAATTGAGTGGATTGTGCAAATTGCAAAGTGTCATCAATTTAATCCTGAAACATTACTTATTCATTTAAGTTACAGAACAACAATATGCTTTCTAATTCAAACCCGTAAAATTATAAAGTTAACTTAACATAAATGGTTCAAATAGAGCAAATCCAATGGGTCGTAAGCACCCAAAAGTGTTGCTTCTAAAATTTGTAAAATCTTTTAACAACCCGTACAAATATTCTCGCGTTTTTACCAATTACCCAACTTGCACAACCCACCCATTTAACCACATGTAGAACCAAGTCATGCTTAGCTTTGGATAATAGTTCAGAAATTCTAAAAGGTTTTATTTTCATTTTTAATAATAGATGCTATAAAACTAAACCGGTGTGAACACCAAACAAATGTGTTGGAAACCATGTTTATCATTAACTGTGTCCCCAACGAGTCTCCGCCAAAAGAGTACTCTCAAAGATATCGGTATTAAGAACCCACATATACCTAAGCGGTTGTATATTAAACACAAAAGTAGAAACTTCTTGCTCGCTAAAAGGACAATTATGAATTACCAACTTTCAAAACTTTAGGCACCCATTCGATAACTCCACAAGCCTTGCATTAGATACTTTTATATACCACGAAGATAGAGATATCGCAGGTTATGACCATACTTCCCATACCCCAGACCCTCATCCTTCATTTGTTTGTAACTAGATTCATAGCTATTCAAGTTTTTTTTTGAAACCAATTAGCATAGCTTTAATCTCACTGTCTACTATTAATCTTGTTTTACTCATACTTAAAGTTATACCGACATCACGAAGTTTCTTCAAATGAGCTCCTATACACTCCATCGCTTCATTTGTATTACCTTGGAGTTGAACATGTAAACATTCCAATTCTAGACATCCTTGTGACAAAGCAATTAGTCCACGATGTGTCAATAAACATGGATAAATCATTCTCATGCGCTACATGTCGAAACCATAAGTCTTTAGTTTCCGCAGTTTCTTGCATAACTGACCAATAACTTGATATTCAGTGTCTCCAAAAATACTATTGATATAGAGAACTTCTAAGTTTGGACACCTCTGAATCAAGTAAAGCTTGCTATCTTTATTAAATGGATGTTTAAGATATAATTCCATAAGCTGATTCGCAAAAAGGAGCACAAATGGAAGCAAAGTTATGTTAATTTTATTTATGCCCATGAAACGCATTTTCGAAGGAAATTTGAAACCCACAAACTGTACCTTATCCTTACACTCCAATTCATTACAAGTAAATTGTAGGGGAAACTATCTATATCATAATAAAGAAACAATATAAGAAAAAGACATAAACTTGTAAACTAAAGTTACGAACATAAACTTTAATTAAATCACAGAAAGTATATAAGTATATGAACCCGAATTCAAGAATGAGATATAGGCACTTGTTTGATATGCTTCCCTTAAAATAGATTCGCCACCAATTCGCCGTATGTTTCCCAGAGTACAATGATCAGAACAGTTGTACTACCGGATGTGACCTTATGCCCTCATCAAAGTGTATCTCGCATGAAAACGAGAATGCACGTTTTTGTGTGGTTATCCTAGTGTGTCGTATTTCTTTTGTGTTGTCTCTTAGCCACGTTTAGAACTACAAGAAAGTTAGCATATATAATACCAACTTTGTAACACCCAGTTCGAATTCCGCTGCAATCATGAATTGGGGGTGTGGAACAGCTCACTGCAGTCCCGCCTTTTCGGCGATATCTAGAGTTCTAAAACTCCGGTTGATGGACCGTTTGCGGCTACATTTAAGTTTATGTCTTACCCACATTTCATAAAACTGGGCCGAACTCCAGAAATGACCAGAACCATGAGCTTTTTCTGATTGAAATCTGGTGTGCAGATTTTGACACCTTTCGCCATTTTGGCTCTCATTTACTCATCGGGATGAGTTATGAGGTGCGCCACCCGGAGAAACGACCACAAGACATAGCTCTATCACCCTATCTAATTACCTAAGGCCCATAACTCACTGAGTTGTGCAGACTTTCCAATCTTTGGGACTGTTTTAGAATTTCAGGTTTCTAACTCATACATAGGGCTTGTTTTAGCAAATCTTCAAGTTACAAACCTCATGTACCATGTCAAATACATATATAATCTTACGAGGGTTTAGGATTAATGTATTGCACTCTTAATGGACTTACGACTTAATAACAAATCACTTATTACCGGACTTTATTACACGGACTGTCACTTGTTTATTATTGGATTTCTACCCAATAACCAATAAATACAAGTTGGAACTTCTAATGACTATTTATTAGTTAAACGTAACTAATCCATATATCTCGTTTATATATCTGCTTATCTGGTTCATACCGGTTTATTCTTTTATACGTGCTTATTACCTTTCATACTTATGCTATATGATTTGTGCTTTGGCGTGCGTTTTGTCTGAGTCTATGACTTTATACCACCACACGAATGAGATACTAAACTTTTTACAAACATTGAAACAAATATTCCACGAAAACTACGACACTCTACCTTTTGAAACTCATACGTATCGATTACTTTCTGCGTATTATGTTTTGAGACAAGCTTATATTCATTAGGTTATGCCGATTCTGTATTGTTGCGCTCTAATTATTGACATCACTTATGTTACTATTCTGCCATACTCCTTAGCACAGTTGTGTTCATTACGTCACTACATCCGAAGGTGAGTTCATAGCCCCACTTTCCATTACTTAATTGTTTTACAAACCCTTGGGGGAATACATGCTATTTTAACCGAGCACAATGTTTTCAAATTGTATGCTTGCCTGATTGTTTTATTATCACTAAGTATCAACCTTGCCAAACCGAGATCCCTTATTATGAACCATTTAATCACTAGTAATAGTGAGCGCGAATATTGTGAATAGGCCTATTCAATCCCATTTGTATTGACTAAGTTCAAACAAATGCATTAATATTTGAGACATTAGGTATGACGGCAAAGTACCTACCGGGATAACTCCGCCGATTGATATTGGTACCCGTTAACGTTTTGGTGTCATAAGCTTAGTAATTGATAATAACTGTTCCGGGCGTATAACAACGTAGCCCATCTTTGTTTTCCAACCATTGGTGTGAGCCTATAACTCACACTACCAACATATTGTGTTCTAACATTAAACAAACTCTATGAATATCACTCAACCTTTGTGTTGACCTCTTAAGCATGTATTTGAGGTTCATAATGATCAAGGATGGCACGGAAGGGCACGGATGTTCAAGAGGGCTATAAATTCTATTATCATTCAAAAACTCGTTTAAAGTAATTTGTAAACATGGAACCATCTGGGACCTCATTTTGTAATCTCTGATATTTATATAATTTGAATGATAAATCTTTTAAAACGACTCAACTAGAGTTCGTTTTCTATTATTATGACTGTTGTGCCGTCGAGTAACACCCAAGTTGAATTCCGCTACATCATGAATTGGGGGTGTTACAAACTTGAAACATATGGTGTAATGGCACACATTAAATCAGTTTAATGACCTTAAACACCCATCAACCAAATAATTAACCAGCTAATTGTTATAATGACCATTAACCGACTAATTGATTTGGTGTTACATGTTTGACTCATGCAAATGATATCCATAACTTGTTGTTCTAAACACCTCAATTTGAGAATGGATATCTCATTCACATAACTTTACACCAAATTTTTCAACATAAATTCCTCTAAGTTGACATCATAGCTAACTACATCTCGTAGATCACTTAAATAGCATGTGCTCATCTTCAAAGATACTAGAGACTGGCTACAATTTTTTTGAAAGAAGTGTACAATCTTCAACACTATATTTAGAAGTCGTGGTATTAAAAATGAATGATATAAAATGTAACCACCTCCAATTTTTCTCTTTAATATAATCTATACTACCTTATAATGGAGATTAACATTTCCTCCTAATAGATTTTTAAGATTTTCTTAAATAAATTTTAAGCATTACAAGTAAAAAAACACAATTTATAAATATTTAAAGCACAAACACATTTATTCAATATATATACTTAATACACTATTTAAATCATCTGTCACTAAAAAATACAACCATATTATCACATGGTACAATCTAAACAAAGCTGCTAATCATCTATTGTCAAAATCAATAACCTAAGCACTTAAAACACCAACATAAAAACATAATTCACGCAACTTAAAGGGCCATTATCTATACTATTTAATCTATACTACATATAAAGGAAAAATGGTCAATCTTGAAAAAATAGTCAATCTTGAAAAGTGGAAATCTTGAAAAATCTTATTAAAGGAAATTATAAAATATAATTAATACTCTTATTAAAACACCCATTACTTAAAAGTACAATGATTTATTCACATTGTACAACCAATTAAAAACATATCCACCAAATTAAATACAACCAATTAATACAAATCACAAACCGGGACGCTTCAAACCAGACGGGTTGAACCGGTTTAATTTGACCCGTTTTCGACCCAACCTAGCAAGTTGACCCCGTTTAAATCGACCAATTTTTTGACCGGAACGGTTCACCCGGTTGAACCACCCGGGTCGAACCGGGTTTCAAGACATTATGTTTAATTCCTAAATATTCAAACTTTTATTATTTTTCATTTATAACCTATAAACTTTTTTTGATGAATAAACTGTTTGTCGCTATAAAGAATGTATGGTCAAATCTTGAAAAGTGAAATCTTGAAAGTCAAATGTGAGAGAAATGCATAGTATAATTAATACTCTTATTAAAACACCTCATAACTTTAAAGTGCAATAATTTATTCACATTGTACAACCAATTAAAAGTATATATATCAAATTAAAAACAACCAATTAAAACACCCCTTACTAAAAAGTACAATAAAATTTTCAGAATGTACAATTTAAACAAGCTACAACATAATCTAAATATAAAATAATTAACACACTAACTAATGTTATTTTACACATTATACAAATTAATAAAATACACAAAGCTTCATACAAGCTAACAAGTTGTGGTACATATAGTTTTGAAAACTGGACCGGACCAACGGGTTCAACCGGGAACCGGTGTCGCCACCGGTTCGTCTAACTAATAAAAGCCATACGAAAACATATATTTCAAAATGAAACTATTAATACACATCGAAAACCGGGTTGACCTGAGACGCTTCAAACCCAGCGGGTTAACCCGGTTTAATTTGACCCGTATTCGACCCAACCCGTCGGGTTCACTCGATTTAAATCAACCCATTTTTCGTCCAGAACGGGTCGAACTGGGTTTCAAAACATTATGTTTAATCTCTAAATCTTCAAACTTTTATTATTTTTCGTTTATAACCCATAAACTTTTTTTTTATCACTAAACGATCTGTCGCTATAAAATCCCGTTGCTATGCACGGGTACTCGTCTAGTATTTATAATGGAGGAAGGACTCTCTCTCCAAAAAATTAAGATGTACACAAAATGATGAATAGTTTACAACACTTTAAAGCAAGCAATTTTCATAATTACAACAACCACAACATTGTGTACAACAAAAACTAGCATGAATCGAAATTCAGACCACTTTCCTTAGAATTCTACATTAATAGCATTAAAAACACCCCTACACCCAATATTACAATTATTTAAACACAATGTACAACCCTCATTTTACATTAATAGAATTAAAAACACCCCTACACCCAATATTACAATAATTTAAACACAATGTACAACCCTCATTCTACATTAATAGCATTAAAAACATCCCTAAACCCAATATTACAATCATTTAAACACAGTGTACAACCCTCATTCTACATTAATAGCATTAAAAACACCCTACACCCAATATTATAATCATTTAAACACAATGTACAACCCTTATTCTACATTAATAGAATTAAAAACACCCCTACACCCAATATTACAATAATTTAAACACAATGTACAACCCTCATTCTACATTAATAGCATTAAAAATATCCCTACACCCAATATTACAATCATTTAAACATGATCTACAACCCTCATTCTACATTAATAGCCTTAAAAATACTCCTACACCCAATATTACAATCATTTAAACACAATGTACAACCCTCTATCTTGACCTAGACATGAACCTGTGACCAAGACTCGACTCAATAAAACTCGACTCGATACACAAAGCTGTGACCAAGCAAATTTAGGTGTCGGAATGACATCCCGTGACATTTTTATTAATTCAATTGAAAATTTTTATTTCAGGGTACCCGCCGCTGCAACACGCGGGTACCCTGCTAGTGTACAACTTAAGAACTAACATGGTTAAAGTTACTCAAATATAAAATTCTTACCATTTATAAAGTTGTTGTAACGAAAAATATAAAATTAAAAAACATTCATCTCAACAAATTTTATTAAGGGTACCCGGCTACGCATCGTCGTGTGGATACCCTGCTAGTTATGTTCTAAACACAAAGTTCTCAAATCATTACAATGCCTACCGATATGTATAATTTCATTTGCGTTAAACCCTTTGCACTTGTTAATCTTCAAAACCCATAAGTCTTTACTACGGCTTTCTGCAATTCGCTCGAGATCTGAATTACGGACATTCATACGATGGATATCTAGGGCTTTCAAGCAATTAAATGAAACAATTATTTCATATATCCATGGCCGGATGTCAATATATTGAGTTTTGTGAAACCCACTTGGCAATCCTTTTAGGGTTACTCGAGATGAAGGAACCTTTGAGCCACACGAGACGGTCTGGGGGAGTAAAACACATGGACAGTCACACGTCTACGTGTCATACAATCAAGCTCATACCATTTACGGAAAACCAAAGAAATAGAGTTGTGGTCATCACCATCATGTATGTACTGAATAACGGATTTAAACACAGTGTCAATTTGCTTATGTCGATGCTTCTTCATATCTTTTGTTTACCTGTTTATTTAACAAAATATACTCAAAGATTTGTACTTAACAATATATTAGTTGATATCAGGACATAGAAACTATGTCACTAGCAATCATATGATAAGAAACGATATACCAAAAAACAGTATATGTACTTCACAATAAAACTAATTAACGATTCCTTACACACTAACATGACCGCATGCAAAAGTATACATAAACACATATGAATCTATGATTAAATATAACAAGTTTCCTTTCAATCAATAACACAATCACTAACCAAAGCAAATACAAGATATATAGCATATATCATAGTAATAAGAAAAGTAAACATATTAAACAATCATGCAAATAAGGTTCAACATGTTAATAATTTAATGATCACACCCGAATGACATTAACAATCGATATTGTTGTAAAGATTCCTTACACCCCAAGCTTCTTAATCGCCAAGCACAACTAAAGTCGAGTAGGAAAAAATAGGCACGAATCGGAATGGAACCTTTATTTATGGCATGTTTGGTAATTAGTGCAAACTAGTTTCAGCCCATTAAGATAATTAAAATTGTGCCCAACCCACATAATCTAATTAATTCCCTTATATTATTCCATTTTTTTATAATGATCCAAGACAATTTGATGTATATAGGCTATGTTTGGTACTTTCGCCAAACATACCCATAATTTCTTTGGTTAAAAAGTTTGATCTCTAGAATCCTTCAAAGCCAAAAAAATAAGTCCATAAACAACTGACAAACAAAGTAGAAAAAAATAGGCTTTATGACAGGTTAAATAAACTCTTAAGCCAAAAAATAAGCTTAAATAGACACTCTTTAAAAAAGAAGTGACACCAAATTAGGCTTAAGAGACAGTTTTAAGCTATTCAAAGAGAGACGAGCTTTTTGACTCTAATATACCTGATCTAACAAGTATTTCGTAGCTATTTTAGAATGTTTCATTGACTACCTAAAATGTTTACTCAACGACGTTCGACTCATCTTCTATGATCTTCGAACCGCCTTATCACTGGACATATACAACAGGGTTGTTAGCACCCAAAGTGTTATTTCTAAAATCTGTAAAATTTTTTGACCCGTAAAAAATTCACGCGTTTTGACCAATTACCCAACTTGCACACACCTATAGAACCAATCCATTGTTAAATAGTGGTTCAGAAAGCCGTTGTTGTTGTTGTTATTATTATTATTATTATTATTATTATTATTATTATAAATGGACTCTAAAAACTGAGCTAGTGTAAATGTCAAACAGGCGTCTCACACATATGTGTCACATGATAAGCTATCAACTATATCAATTAACATGTAACTTAAATAAATATATAAACAATCGACTGATTTTTAAGTGTTCCAATTAGTCTAGAAATCCTTCAATTATTGCCAAATATGATTAAAAAAAAAAAAATTGCAAAAACATGCTACTAATACTTGAATTGCACACCTAAATAAGCTTAGATGTTTAAATATTAACACATCTATCTTCCAAACTTCATTGACAATATTCTTTCACTTCTTGTGCTCTTTATACTTGGTATTTCTCACCGAATTAACACCAGCCATGATTTTCTAGCGTTAAATGCATCATATCTCCACGACGTTTCAAAGTTAAAGACTCAGATGAGTCTTTGCCGAAAGAGCACGTTTACTGCAATCAAGAACCCACTCAGACCTCGTCTTTGCCAAAAAGGTGTGATCATCTCTATCAAGAACCCATATATACCTTAGCGATTGTATGTTAAACATCAAAGTAGAGAGTGCTTGTTTGCTAAAGGCACAATTCTTGATTTCCAACTTTCTTAATTTTGGGCACCCTTTTGATAATTCTACAAGTCCTGCTTCGAAATCTCTTATATAACCAAGAGAGAGATATCTCAAATTATGACCATACTTTCCAATATACCTCAAACTCACACTCGTCAGCTGTCCGCCACAAGGGTTGATTCTTAGCCTTTTAAGTTTGCTGCAACCAATTAGCATAGCTCTGATCCCACTGTCTAGTGCACTTATTATACTATGGTGCAAAGTTATATGGAAATCATTAAGGTTCTTCAAATGAGATCCTATAAACTCTAAAGATTGATTTGAAATACGTTTTGACGACTTAATATGTAAACATTCTAATTCAGGACATCCTTGTGCTAGAGCAATCAGTCCCGTGTGTGTCACCGCCAACCCATCAGTCTTAAGTTTACGCAGTTTCTTGCATGACTGACCAATAACTTGCAATACATTGTCTCCAAACATATCACTGATACAGAGAGCTTCCAAGTTTGGACACCTTCGAATCAAGGAACACTGGTTATCTTTATTTAGATGTATAAGATTCAATTCCCTAAGCTGATTTGAAAGAGGGAGTACAAATGGAAGCCCAATTTGGTCAACATTATTTATACAAATTCAACGCATATTCGGAGGAAAACTGAAACCAACATACTCACCCTCTTGCACAACTTTCACCAATTCACAGCAAGAAAAAACTTCTAAGTTAACTGCATGGTTAAAGACGTCTCTTAGATCACTCAAATAGCATTTACTCATCTTCAAAGATACTAGAGATTGGCTACAACTTTTTGCAAGTGTAAGAACTTTAACACCATATTCAGAAAGCATGGAACTAAATTTGAACGATTCAATGCGAGTGTTATTCAAAGCAAATTTATGTAACCATTTCCAAATTTTCAGATTTTTTTTATCATCTTCTAAACACAAAGTTCTCAAATCATTACAATGCCTACCAATATGCATTAATCCGTTTCCTTTATACCCTCTGCAATTGTTAATTTTCAATACCCTTAAATATTTACCACGGCTTCTTGCAAGTAGCTCGATATCTGAATCATGAACAAAAACACGGCGGATATCTAGGGCTTTCAAACACTTAAAAGAAACAACTATTTCTTTTATCCATGGTTTAAGGTCAATATACTGTACATCTTGAAACGCACGTGGAAACCCCTTTAGGATTAAAGACTCGAGATAGGGGAATCTTTGAGCCACACGAGATGGTTCTAGGGAGTAAAACACATGGACAGTCAGATGCTTACGTGCCATACAATCAAGTTCATACCATCTACGGCAAACCAAAGAAACAGCATTCCGGTCATCACCATTGTGTATATACGAAATAACACAGTTAAACACAGTCAATTGACTCATGTGGATGCTTCTCCATATCTTTTGCTTACCTGTTTATTTAACATAATAAACTCAAAGATTTGTACAACAATCAGGACATAACAACTAACACTTGCACTAGAGATATAAGAAAAACAGTATATGTACTTCACAATCAAACTACATAAACACTGTCATGACCTCCAAATTATACATAAACACATGCGAATCTATAATTAGATATAACAACTATCCATTCAGTCAATAACACACTCACCAAATATCATCATCGTCTAGAGTTCATAAAAACCAAAGCAAATAAAAGAGATATAAGGTTCAACATGTTATTAAGTTAACAAAGATCATACCTGTGCTGTAAAAGTCCTTGCACCCCAAGCTTCTTGATAGCAAAGCACAATTAAAATCGAATTGTAAAAACAAAGAAACCAATGAGAATTAAACCTTATATATTTGTTTGTAGTTTTGTACGTGCTAATTTAGTTTCACAATTGACAGCCCATTAAGCTAAACAAAAGTGTGTCCAGCCCACATAATTAACACCAAATACCTCATTTTGGCTTATGCTACCACAGAATTAGATGTTAATAAATTTGCTCTCTAGAATCCACCAATAAGTTGTCAATATTATTTTTTATTGTTCATAACCTACAAGATACCAAATTGCATTAAAAAGTATCAATTTAATATACGAGAGATGAAATGGTTATCGCAATGTGAAATAACTCAAAAGGAGATAATCAGATGGTGATAAACTTGTATTTGTATAGATTAGGGAATATCAGTATGGCACTTGAGTGTCGTAATTTTTTAGCCGTTTATCAGTTAGATGACTTTTGTGGTGCATTACAACTATCCACGCACATTTGTCTCACTCATATCTACCCTCACTCGATTAGGAATATTCAAGTGACTTGATCGTAAAAGCTTATCTTCAGGATGAAAAGGGATTCAAAATGACCAACATGTGAAAAGCTCTGTTCTTCATCATCACAATGTTAAAAATGGCAGTGGTCAAGAAAAGTACAAATTAAGATGCAAAAACAGTTTATGTTTGTCGGGTTCAAGTTTCATATCACATAGAACCAAAAAAAAAAAAAAAAAAAAAAAAAAAAAAAAAATGAAGATACAAGCGTTTCTAAGCACTTTTTTTTCCCATCTTTTACTTCAGGTTACATATTTAATAATAGTGGGACTAGCATTTTATCTGTAATGACCTGCATGATTTATATAACAGTGGTAAATAAACTGTAATCCTGAAACATTTGGATAGTGCAAAGTGGCGAAACTGTCTTTTTAATGCTTAAAGTCTTAAACCCTCGACATTCAATTTAGTTTAAGAACTGGATTTCAAGAGATTAGAGTCTGAGATAGTATTTTGTATTCACATTCAACACACAAGTTATTCATCAAATATACAAAATCTTTTGACCCGCACGAATATTTACCCATTTGACCCATTACCCAACCTATTCCTTTTTCCACATCTAAGCCAAACCATCTTACAATATAATCTAGTTATATAAGTGTGTGAAGTAACCAGCACATAATAAGGGTGTATCACAACATATGTCTCACACTATCACGTCTCAAGCTTATCAATGAGCATTTGAATCTAACATATAGATAGTGGACTCTATCTAAGTGTCCAAACAAGAAGAAATTTCCTTTCGGTCAGAGCAAATACATTGATACTTCCAAGGAATACATTATTACTAATACTTCATAAAATGTAATATAATTCAGATGTGAAAGATTAATCATTGGTCATTAAACCTTCATTGACAATATTTCCTCTAATTGTTCTCTTTATGCTTTAAACATAGCAAAGGATTAACAATAGCCATTATTTTCTTCCCAATGTTTTAAAGATCAAAAGTTGGACGAGTCATTGCCGCGTCAGTATAACCTTGCCCTTTGTGAACCCACAAATACCTTAGTGAACTAATATTGAACATTAAAGTAGAAAGTGCTTGTTTGCTAAAGGGACAACTCTGTATTTCTAGCTTTCTCAGGTTTGGGCACCCCTTTGATAATTGCACAAGTCCTGCATCTGAGCCTCCTACATAACCGAGAGAGAGATATTCCAAGTTACGACCATACTTCCCAATATAATCCAAACCCACGTCTGTCAATCCTCGATTGTAGATACCGAACCATCTGAGTTTGCTGCAACCAACTAGAATTGCCCGGATCCCATCGTCTAGAGGTAAAGCTGTTTTATGACCAGCGTAACCGAAAGTCATAAGGAAAATACGTAGGTTCTTCAAATGCGAACCTATACACTCCATAGCTTCGCTTGAAATAACTCTGAGTCTGATATGTAGATTTTCTAAATTAAGACATCCTTTTGCTATAGCAATAAGTCCCTCGCTAGACATGTACCCAAATCCAGTAATTTTAAGTTTGCACAATTTCTTGCAAAATTGACCGATTACTTGCAATTCCTTGTTGCCATATCCATTGTTATCGGTATAGAGAACTTCCAAGTTGGGACACCTCTGAATCAAGTAACACTTGTCATCTTGATCCAGACGTGCACCACGAAGATTCAGTTCCCTTAGCTGATTCGCAAGAGGGAGTAAAAACGGAAACAGACTCTTTCTTATGCAATATATACCCATACGTCCCAATTTCGGAGGAAATTTAAAACTGGCATACTCATCACCCTCTTGCTTAATTTTTTTATAACTAGCACCAGCAAAATCTTCTAAATTAACAGCATAGCTAAAGACATCTACTAGATCAATTAGATCACAACCATGTATCTTCAAAGTTTTTAGAGATTTACTACAATTTCTTGCAAGCAGAATAAGATCCTCAACATCAAATTCAGAACAAGTTTTTCCAATATCTAATGATTCAATGCACGTGATATGCGATGCCAATTCATGTAACCATTTCCCATCATTCCGAATAATAGAATTATCCTTTAAGCTCAAAGTTCTCAAATCTTTACAATACTTAGCGATATGCAATAATCCATCCATGGAAAACCCTTGACACTTATTAATCTTCAAAACTCTTAGATCTTTACCACGGGTTCTGAACAAGAGCTCAAGATCCGAATCATGAACAACCGTACCACGTATACAAAGTTCTTTAAAGCACTTAAATGAAGTAGCTGTATCTTGAATCCATGGGGTTATGTCAATGCTCGCTATCTCTGGACACCAAAGTGGATATCCTTTCAGGGTTAGGGACTCGAGAAAGGGGAACCGTTGGTGCAAACGAGATGGTGTGGGGGAGTAAAACAGGTGGACGGTCACATTCTTCCGAGTTATACCTTCGAGTTCACACCATTTACGACAAACTAAAGAAAAAGAGTTCCTGTTGTCTATGTCATCGTCGTCTATGTATGACAAGACACAGTCAAACACTGTGTGGATTGACTCTTTACGATGCTTCTTCATATGTTTCAATCAAACTGCTCACAAAATAACCATCAGCAGACGAACTTCTTTTTAAAAATTAGGGTTTTCATTTGGTTGTTTATTACTACTTATGAAGAAAACAAGTATAATTACGTCCCTTGGTCATGGACTCATAGTCCAGCCCAAGAAATTGAAGTATGGCCCGTAAAAGCTCAAGAAGGTATGCTGGCCACGTTGCTGCGACAATACCCAATCTTTGTTCACGTACCATTTAGAAGGCTCTGAGTCGGGTGCTTAAATAGCCAGGTTAAGCCTGGCTCAGCTACAAGGACTTTTTCGGGTTCATGAATTTGGTATGCACGATATTAAATATGTAACCATAAGTCAGCCATTAGTTGATTGTGCTTACTCTTTCGGCCAAAGTGCAAAGTTTTAACAAACCATTTCACCCATCCAATGTCAACTAACGAAACCAGTAAAAAACTTTATGATTGTGGTTTGAATACAATCTTCTCATGAAAGAAAACAGAAGCAAAAATGAAATTGTTACTTGTGCTAATTCAGACAGATCAAATAATACTTTTCAAAAAGAAAACTTCAAAGTAACATATAGACCACCTTATAAGTTAGTAACACATAAGCTTATATGAATTGTAACGCTCTATCCCCATACACCATGTAATTTTGTTTTGCATAGCTAGCTCCTTGCTAGGCTTTTACTATATTCTTCCGCTAAAAACCGTGATTAACATTTAACACTCTTTTAGTCTTATTTTTCATCACAAGTCTGAAATGTTAGATGCTAAAAACTGTGTTTTATAATAAAATTATACGTTATAGTGATCAGATAATCAGCTTTGTGTAAGCTACTCACAAACTCATAGTCAAATCAGACAGTCTCATCTAAACACTCGGAACTGATAATTAGTGAAACGTAACATTCACCAGCTATAGTTTTCACTGCAAATTAATAGCAATATCTTCATCCAATTAACTCAATATTCCAATCCCCGTCCAAGCTAATAATAATCTCAGTATCCTCCAAACCAAATACATAGCCCTATCAACAATAACATCACCACAAGGCGCAAACCCGTTTAATCGGATTCACTCATTGAACCACAGTACCATTATTCCAATCAATATTAGGACATATGGAAACAGCGAAAAGTTAGCAAAAACCAAAATTCAAATCAAATATATAAATCTTCAAATGTGCTGTAACTTTTAACTGAATACATTTTAAAAAGAACTAGTATTAAAATATAGGGAAAATTCTTTTAAAACGTACCATACTTGTCTAAAAAATCACTTTTGAGTAACGTACTTTTAATTTTCGTTATTGTGGTGCTAAACTTTCATTTTTTGGCCTCTTTTACGCACTTTGGGACATTTTTGCCCCTCAAATTTTTTGAAATCCAGGGGCAAAAATGTCATAAAAACGTCCCAAAGTGCGTAAAAGAGGCCAAAAATGAAAGTTTAGCACCACAATAACAAAAATTAAAAGTACGTTACTCAAAAGTTATTTTTTTGACAAGTATAGTACGTTTTGAAAGAATTTTCCCTAAAATATAATAGAAGAAGTAGAGATATGATGATAATGTTAATGCATCCATCTTCTAGACTTCACATACATTATTTTCCTCTCCTTGTTCTCTTATGATTGGTAGCAGTTCCAAACTTCCTCTTGGTCTCTTAACGGATTATATTAGCATTATGTTATCTCAGTGGTACAAAAAACTTAGGGAAATTCTTTCAAAACGTACCATACTTGTCAAAAAAATAACTTTTGAGTAACGTACTTTTAATTTTCGTTATTGTGGTGTTAAGCTTTCAGTTTTGGCTTCTTTTACGCACTTTGGGACGTTTTTATGACATTTTTGCCCCTGGATTTTAAAAAATTTGAGGGGCAAAAACGTCCCAAAGTGCGTAAAAGAGGCCAAAAATGAAAGTTTAGTAACCCAATAAGGAAAAAAAAAGTTCGATACTCAAAAGTTATTTTTTGGACAAGTATGGTACGTTTTAAAAGAATTTTCCCAAAAACTTATATAGAATTTGGATGAGTCATTGCCCAAGCTTTATGATCACGATCACCAAGAATCCACATATACCTTAGAGAATGTATATTGAACATAAAAGCGGTGAGTGCTTGCTCGCTAAAGGGACAACCCTCCATTTCCAGCTTTTTTAATTTGGGGTACCCCTTTGTTAACTCCACAAGTCCTGCATCAGACTCTCCTACGCAACCAAGAGAAAGATATCTCAAATTATGGCCATACTTCCCAATATACCCCAAACCCGCATCTGTTAATCCTCCGGGACGAAGGTGGATACTCAGCTTTTCAAGTTTTCTAGAACCAATGAGCATAGTTCGGACCCCATTGTCTAGTGGTAAAATTGTTTCAGTATCTTCTTTAAGCAAAATCATCCCAACTTGGAAGCTCTTTATACTATTGATATCTTTGGAGATCGAGGATTGCAACTTATTGGCGAGTCTTGCAAAAAACTGCGTAAACTTGAGACTTTTGGCCTTGTTACTCACAGGGGAATGGTTGCTTTGGCACGAGGATGTTCTTTCTTGGAATGTTTACATATTCAATTCACAGATATCTCTAATGAAACATTGAAGTGTATAGGAGTACAGCTGAAAAGTCTTCGTGATTTTCAATTATTTTTGTGTAAAGAAGACACTTTATCCAAGTTACCATTAGACAGTGGGTTCCGAGCTCTACTAATTGGTTGCAGCAAACTCGAAAGGCTCTGTATCCGCCTTCAGTCTGGAGGATTAACAGATGCGGGTTTGGGGTATATCGGTAAGTATGGACTGAATCTGAGATATCTCTCTCTTGGTTATATAGGAGGATCTGATGCGGGACTTGTAAAGTTATCAAAAGGGTGCCCAAAATTGCGAAAGCTGGAAATACAAAACCGTCCATTTAGCATGGAAGCACTTTCTACGTTAATGATTAATATAAGGTCATTAAGGTATATCTGGGCATTGGACGACAATTTTCGCAATATTTTCAGAATGACTCGCAGAAATTTTGAACTTTAAAACGCAGGGATGTTATGTTGGATTGTTGGTGATGCAATAAAAACATCAGAATCAAGGCCATTGTTAGAAATGGTAAGAGGAAGCTTAGAGTTACTCGCAAGAGAAGAAGAAAAGCAAAATTTTGCTAATGGAGATTGGAAGATAGATCCATTATTGTACGCGCAAAATTTTAATTTTTATTTTTTTGGCTTTTGAGTTCAAGTATTATTATGCTTTTGTTATGGCGCATATGCTTTGGCATACCTCCTGTATCAACTTAATCGCTACTATATTAGCTCTCTTTTTGATACATTTACTTGATAAAGAACTCAATTCAGATATGAATCCTGGTTATGTATTTATTGTGCTGGTTTCAGTGTTCTTGTTTAGAATACACTAACTATGCGTTTTGGATTTTGATGAGTTACTTAGAATCATAAGATATGTGTGAAGTGATCATGTCCATTGTAATTGATGATTATTCCAATGTGACCTAACAATCAAATCATCCAAGTAGTAATGACGAACTAATAAGTTCTTGCTTTTTTTCATCGAATGCATTGTTATTAAGAAGGAACTAGCAAGGAGCTAGGCCAAGAGAACAGTTGGGAAATAGAGTTGGCACAATTATTTGATGTCATTGAGAATGAGGCTTTTCTTTGGGCGTTGTTAATTAAACGTGGAGCCGCTACGAAAATTAACGCCATAAGTGTCTAGAGAAGGAGCAGGGATCGTGATGTGCAGTAGCTTGAAGCCTTGAACGGTTTGTGAGGTCGAAAGAGTTGATCTTCTTTGAGAGCTTCATCACACACCGCACCTAGTTAGGTTTAACCTAGTTGGAATTCTTAATCTTTCAATTCACAGAAAGAGGTAATATTGACCTTTATAGGCGCTAATTTATTCCAACTTGTGGCAACGAATGCTTGACGAAAACGGAATTGGTAATGTAATTACGCATACCTTTTATTGTGAAACCTCTTGACAGTTCTGTAGTACATTCCAATGTGTCTCGGTAGCTTGAAAGATACAAGGTTCTGGAGTTCCATAAGTTCCAAATTTCCAGCACTAGACGTTAACTCATGAGACCATGACCAGTGAGTTAGACCTTAACTCACGAGACAATCATGTGATGATTCAAGATAAAACAAGCGTGGGTATGAGCCTATGAGGCACCAAGTGTCGGATTTCCTACCCAAGTATCCAACCAAAATCGCGTTTCTTCCCCGTTACCAGTTTTCTTCTTGAAAATGGAAGGGAGATCAATTCCAAGCTAGCTCACAAAAATCCTTCTTTAATTTAGCAATTCTGTAGCAAGGACCCGTTTTGCTGTTATAGAAGAGTGATCATGGAAACCACCCTTGGCCCAAGAACATATTTTTTCTAATTAACTAGTTTGGTAATAAAATATTTACCTTAATTAGATAATTAACAAATTAACCCGATTTATATGTCGAAAAAAGATTTGAAAAATCTAAATATTCTTCCCTTAAAACCCTCAACAAAACAAAACCCTTGAAGCCCTCATAGTAAAAAAAACCAAACTTTTCCGTCAAAGAAATTCAGTCTTTTGAGCAGTTTTATTCAAAATGAAAAAAGATGAAAAAGAGTCAATTGACACAGTATTTAACTGTGTCTTACCTCACATAAAATACCATGACATTAACACTAGGAACTCTATATCTTCAATTTGCGTAAATGGTGTGAACTCGAAGGTTTAACTCCTAAGCATGTGACTATCCACATGTTTTACTCTCCCACACCTTCTCGTTTGCAACGCTTCCCTTTTCTCGAGTCCCAAACACTAAAAGGATTTCCACTTGATTTTAGCAATATTGACATCAACCCCTTGATTCAAGAAATATGTCTTTCGTTAAGTTGTATTAAAGAGGTTTATCTCCATCGTGTTGATGTTCTTGATTCACATCTCGAGCTTTTGACCAGAACCCACGGTAAACATCTTAAGGTATTGAAGATTAATTTTTGTGATGGGTTTTCCACAGATGGATTAATGCATATCGTTAAATATTGTCATGGTTTGAGGACTTTGTCTTTGCAAGGTAGTTTGATTTCTGACTATGATACTAAATGGTTACATGAATTGGCTTCGAATAGCACATGCATTGAGTCGTTTAGTTTTTGTGACACGTATTTGAAATTTGATGTTATAGATCTTACGCTTCTTGCCAAAAATTCTAGTCAATCTCTAGTGTGTTTGAAGATGCCTAAATGCGAACTAGTTGTTCTACAAGATGTGTTTAGGTATGCTGTGAGATTGAAAGATTTTGATGGTGGTAAATTTACTTATGAGGAAGAAGATGTTGGTTTCAAATTTCCTTTGAGTTTAGAGTGTATTGCTTTATATGACTTGAACAAAACTTTCTTTCCGTTTCTACTTCCTATTGCATATCAGCTGACGGAACTGAATCTTCTACATGTATCTCATTTATATAGAAATAACTATTATCTCTTGATTCGGATGTGTCCCAACTTGGAAATTCTCTATACCCATGATGTCTTTGACGACAAAGGGATGAAGCTTATTGGTCAATGTTGCAAGAAAATGCGCAAATTACTGGCAGTGAAGAGATTGCTCCAAACAGATTAACGCAGAAGGGAATAATTGCTTTGGCACAAGGATGTCTTGTATTAGAAAGTCTTCTTGATCAAATAAAACAGACAGCTTTCATCCACATCATCATAAGTAAGATTCAATTCCGTTAGGCGATGTGCATGGGGAAGTACAAACTGGCACTGAGTTTGTGTCATGTGAACAAATTCCACACTGTGTAAGTTCGAAGAAAATTTGAAACCAACATCTTTTTCCTCACCCGTAAATTTACCGCCAGCAAACACTTCTAACATAACAGCAGTTCTAAAGAAATCCTTAAGATCACTTAGACCATACCTGGGTAGTTTCAAAGATACTAAAGATCGATCGACAGTTTTTCGCAAGAAGTGTTAGATCTTTTGTTAGTTTTATAGACAAAATAATAATAGTCGTGTGTTAGGATCGAACTTGAGATCACGGGATTGCACACAATACGTATGAAGAGGAAATGTAATAATTATTTATAAAATGTTATAATTAATTATTAAACACAAAACAATTAAATAATAATTAGTATTATTGATTAATGACTAATTAATTATTAAACGAAGATTAGGAAACTAATTACTAGACAATACATGGAAACAAGAGAAGGTTCCGGAACACCCTCTTGGGCTCCAAAACCGATCGGCAAAGGGGGGTAACCCACCTCCTTTGTGCCTTGAGCTCCAAGTAAAGTCTAGTATATAAGCAAACCCAAGGTGAAGGTTTTTCACATAACTTGTACACACACAACTTGGGTTTTCTCTTCTCCTTCTTTTCTTTGGTCAAACCAAAACCGAACACCCCTTAGGGTTTCGATTTTCTTGTGTCCAAAAATTGTTTTGTGATTATTACTTGCATAAACTTTTCCTTGAATTAGTACGTGTGTACAAGAACGTGAATCAAACACACTATTGTTTGATTCTTGGATTGAATTACAAAAAGGTAAGGGGTAATTCATATAATCCTTATAAACCCTAATTAGGGTTCATTGGTTCCGGAAGATTGCATTGATTCTTGTTCGGGCTAGAATCACTACGGTATGTTTACTATTTAAATTAATGATTAATTAATTACATGTTATTCGATCTATTATAATTGCTTCCGCTCATGCTCACTTTGATGTTCTTGGTTTATTAATATGATTGTCATGATATAATAATTCCAACAGTGGCATCTAGAGCCGTTATAATGTGTAATTAATTATCGCAACGCATAAAAATTGGATTTTGATTCGTATAGTTACATGTTTTTTTTAGGGTTTATGTTTTTATCCCTAACCCTAATTTGGGTCGAATGACCTTTAAGGGTTTTTAGGGTTTTGCTTTTATTTTTTTTAAAATTTGACTAGAAACCCTAAGATGTCATGTAATTGTTTATGCGTTTTAGTAAACGATCTTGGTGCAATGTGTTAATTATTAAGCTAAATCCATGAAAAAGTGCATATTTGCATGGATTTTTATTGTGTTATTTAAATGGTTTAAATTGCTTATATATATTAATGGTTAAGTTATATTAAAACATGTAAATTTAATAGATGTCGAATTGGGGAAGACTCCAATATTAAGTAATCAATTATGTGCTATGTGGTATTTATTTAATTTTGGCTTACGCAATCGATTTATCGATGTATGTGGCTCTTTTTCTAAGAAAAAGAAAGCCCTAACTGAATTAATACGTTATACGCCTAGATTTGATTATTAATAGGACTTTTTAATAAGATTTGCATGTGGCTACATGTTTTATACATATTTAATTGTTATGATTATGTATATGTGTTTATTTAGTTGTTTTATTTTTTATTGCAAATTACTTGTTTTGTTTATTTATTGTGTTAGACATGTTTATATAAACGAAAAGGGTAATTTTTTGAATAGAAAAATAATATGGACTAAATAATGGCGAAATTGTTTTGGTTTTTAAGAGTTAAAATTTCAAAGGATTGGTTGATTGATGTTTTTGTACGTAATGGTTAAATAGGCTCGACCGAAGTTTACACACTATAAGATGGGTATAAATATGGCAACGCATTAAATTGTGGCCTTAGATAGACAACATTCATGTCTTAACGCTCGTTTGTGTGTAAATTAGACTTACCGAACAACCATTACATGTACATTGTCATCTTAAGGGTGAATAATCCACAATTCCACAATGATTATCCGAAACACTAAGCTTTCGGGCTTATGCAAAAGTACGATATAGTGGACGATAATTGATGGTTATTCTTTAATTGGTGAACCCGATACCTCAATCAAAACTTTGTTATTTTACTCTTAGCAAATTGGTAATAAAAATGTTTTGTAAAACCAATGTTATGAAGTAGTATGCATGCTTCTTCATACATTATTTTGATCACATCAAAATAGTTATACCCTTATAAAATTAAGTTGAATGCCATCTAATTAAGAACACTTGAAGTTGTAATTTACGTCATAGTGAGACTTGGCGAGATTGCAATGGAAAGGTAAATTTCATAAATTCATTGCTAGCAGATCAACTGATGTGATGGATTTGTGAATTTACAGTTTTTAAGTTAGACGACTTAAATTGAGTAGGAAGTGAGACTTGGACTCAAGGCATTTGTAACACCCCCAATTCATGGTTGCAGCGGAAGTCAAACTGGGTGTTACTCGACGGCACAATAGTCACAATAATAGAAAACGAACTCCAATTGAGTCGTTTTAAAAGATTTATCATTCAAATTGTATAAATATCAGAGATTACAAAATGAGGTCCCAAATGGTTCCATGTTTACAATTTACATTAAATGAGTTTTTGAATGATAATAAAATTTATAGCCCTCTTGAGTATCCGTGTCCTTCCGTGCCATCCTTGATCGTCATGAACCTGAAATACATGCTTGAGAGGTCAACACAAAGGTTGAGTGATATTCATAGAGTTTGTTTAATGTTTGAACACAATATGTTGGTAGTGTGAGCTATAGACTCACACCAATGTTTGGAAAACAAAGATGGGCCACGTTGTTATATGCCCGGAACAGTTATTATCAAATACTAAGCTTATGACACCAAAACGTTAACGGGTACCAATATCTATCGGCGGAGTTATCCCGGTAGGTACTTTGCCGTCATACCTAATGTCTCAAATATTAATGCATTTGTTTGAACTTAGTCAATACAAATGGGATTCGTCAATCCCAATAGGCCTATTCACAATATTCGTGCTCACTATTTCTAGTGATTAAATGGTTCATAATAAGGGATCTCGGTTTGGCAAGGATGGTACTTAGTGATAATAAAACAATCAGGCAAGCATACAATTTAAAAACATTGTGCTCGGTTAAAAATAGCATGTATTCCCCCCAAGGGTTTGTAAAACAATTAAGTAATGGAAAGTGGGGCTATGAACTCACCTTGAGTTGGATGATGTATAATGAGAATGATGGATATGCCGTAAGAACTTCTACGAGCAACCTAGAATAATTGTTGCAACTTAGATTTGGAATAATGTCTAAGGAAACATAAACGTGCCAATATATGTCTTGCACTTAGTCCATGATGTGGTACAATGTATAGTGTAAGTCTTTGAAAAGAAATGATTCATGAAACATGTATAGTTTATATATCGTTTACTACCGTTCGGGCCGACATAATTCAGAAGTCATGTTAGTAAACGTTCGAGGAGCCAGGACACTTTAATTCGTAAATCCACAACTCATCTCGATGGCTTACATAATGAACTCCTCACATGAGGCTCCCTACTATTGTAGTAGTTGATAAAATATATATGTATATAAGTTTTGATCCGAAAAGTTACATGTCCAAGTACTTGAATAAACTTAGGAAAGTTTATCTTTACATGAAGATTGTTATTAGGGTAAGTTTCTTATAACTTGTATGATAAATACTCGTAATATTTCATGGTTCTTTAGATGAAGTAGATCCAAATTGTATGTTCAAGTTATCGCCAATATCTTAACTCATGTTTTCGCCTTGGTATGTATATATGGTCTTAACTCATGGCTTTGCCATGACCTTTGGTCATTGTTCCATGGTCATGAGACTCAACCTTGGCTCTAGCCATGGTTGTGGTCTTGATTATAGGTCATAAGACCTCTTTGGTCTTTATAAACCATAACCTATATATAATGACTTTGGTCTAAAAATGGGCTGTTAAGAATTTGAAGAAATTATCACTCGGAAAGCGTTTTCAGGGCTCGAGCTTCTTTGTACCTGAACGAAAACGTCGTTCCGGACAACTTTTGTGTTTTAACATTTTGATGAATCGGACCAGAAGGGTGACTTTCAAAATGGCAGAATGCAAAACAGTAGGTATCGGCAGTTTCGGCGTTTTGGTTTTGCTAACTTCTTATGGCCATAACTTTTGACTCGGGTACTCGTTTTGGGTGATTCAAATTGCTATGTTTTCCTTGTTAAGTCCTCTTTAACAGTAAGTAAGTGGCCAATATCATAGTTGTACTATTTTGGTCGTGGTTCTCCAAGAAAGTTACTAGTTTACTTGTTTACTTATCATAAGTTAACATATATATACCAATACTTGTTTTACCCATTTTTATACATCATGGACATGATCACAAGACAAAATATAGCATGAATGATATGTAAATAACATGAATATGATATTTAACAAGAAGTATGTTAGGGTTTACTTACAACTTTTGGCTTTCACTTAAGAAAGGGAATCAAGTATGGAACTAGGACACTAAACCTAAGCTTTCAATCAATCACCACAACCCTTGCTAACCATTGATCTAACCCTTGTGAAAACCCTTTAACCTCAGCCCCTAACACCTTGTATAGCTCCTAATTTAACCATGGAATCACCAAACAAACTAGAGATTCATGTAGGGAATCACTAGGCCTTTAACATTGGTATGTAACTTGTAACTAGGAAATGAAAGGATCATGAGCTTGTGAATTGAAGTTGGGTGTTTGAATGATGAATAAATGAAGAGGATGAGCTCTCTTTTATACTTAAAATGAGGAGGTTAGGAAGTAACTAGGAAGATGCATGAGGAGGTGCAAGAGTTTAGATATTATGGAAGCTTAGTTGATAAGTTACTTACACATGTATGCTACCTAAAGTCCTCAAGACTTATCACAAGCCAACAAGGCTTGTAATAGCCATAATACACGTTTATATGGGATAAGGGGTGACTAGATGATAAGTCTTGATGTTATCTTGCTTACTTTGTGTGTTTTGGCTCTGTAAAATGCTAACCGTAAATGATTAAGCCTCAAAACGTAAAACCGGGTGTCGTAAAAATATGGAACTTGAGAGTATGGTTAAACATGTCAATATGTTCCATAATAAAATATAAAATGAGTGGTAGGTTCCATTGGGGGTGGTAAAACCCTGTTAAAACTGGAAACACGGGTCTAAAACGCGTAATACGTAAAACGTACGAATATTGTGTAAAATTGAGAAAAGTAAAATGTTACTTTTCTAATAGGATAATATTGATTTAAAATGACTTATAATGTATAGGTTAGGCTCAATCTAGTGTCGGTTGGTATTAAATGTCTTTTAGACATAAAACCGTAAGCCTAAAAATCAAGGAATGACTTATAAAATCAAGGAATGATTTTTGGTCAAAGGAGGAGGGAAAAATATGTTGACTTTTTCTAAAAAGTTGAAAACTCAAATTGTCTTAGAAACGCGGTGCAGGTATAGGCTAAGGTTACGGCTGAGTAAAAACGCTTAAAAATGAAAATTCCTGTTTTTCACGGCCGAGGTTTATTTGGTCATGTTTTTCTCAGTCATGATTTATTCTCAAATAAATCATGAGTGTATCAAACATTTTTCTGATGCGGGGAAAATTAACGCGGTCGAGTTTCGTTGTGCGTAGAATTTTTGAATGACGTTTTACCCTAAAACGTGTAATTCCTTAATAACTTTCGTGAAAATGATCTGATGAGTGTCAAACTTTTAATTTGCCATGGAAATGATTTATCACTCGAGGCCAAGAAACAAAAATCAAATTTCGGGAAAATTTCGGGAAAAATGAATAGTAAAAGTGAATAGTGAAATTTTCCGGGAATAGTAATTAACCTGAAATTGCGAATTGTTACAGCATTAAGATGGGGACTAAACATGCTTACAATACAAATGTTTTGTGATTGTAAATCCCATATATCTAGGAATTGGACAAATGTTATGCCAATTACTTGTACGACAAGTTACCTCATATTATACTTTCATTACTAGCAGATCAACTGAATGTGATGAAACTATGTTTATGGAGGATCCTAGTTTTCAAGATTATTCTATGGATTTATTTTCCTTGGGTATTTTAATTTTCTTGAAAAATTGTATTATCAAAAAAACTAATGTTTTGAACTTTCTTTATCTGTAGAAATGGCTCAAACTGATAACACCAACTTACGTTCTGTGTTCAAAACTTATTTTGAACGAGAAAAATTGACTGGCTCGGAAAATTTCAATGATTGGTACCGTTCACTAAGGATTGTCCTGCGAGTGACTGGTCAACTCGAAATCTTGAAAACGCCTTGTCCTGCTGAACCTGAAGGCACGGCAGCTACTGATGCTGCTAAAGCCAAATGGAATCTTGATTGCAAGGAACATATTGATGTGGCCGCAATGATGTTAGGGGGAATGTCCACAGCTCTTCAAAGACAGTTTGAGGAGTATTTTCCCAAGGACATGATTGATGAACTCAAGAAACTCTATGAGAAACCATCAAATGTAGAGATTTACGATTTGATGGAAGCTCTACATGGTTGTAAGCAAGGTCCTGGTGAACCTGTAAGTGCTCATGTGTTGAAAATGAAGAGTTACATGGATCAACTACAAACACTTGGGAAACCCTATGACAATGATATGGCTGTGAACTTAATCAATAGATCCCTTGATAAGGAATTTAGTGGTTTTGTGAGGAACTTCAATATGCATTGTGTGGGGAAGACTGTAAGTGAATTGCACGCACTGCTCATTAATTATGAGAAAGGTACACCACAAAAGGCTCCTACGCCCCAAGTACTAGCAATACAAGGGGGTAGAATTAACAAGCCAAATGCGAACAAGAAGAAGGGTAAAGGAAAGAAGAAGGATGATAAGAATAAGCAAGTTATGGCTTATCAACCACCTCAACCAAAGAAGAACCCTCCTATCAAGAATAATCCAAAGAAGGATCAAGGATGCCATTACTGCAAGGTGATGGGCCATTGGAAGAGGAATTGTCCTCTTTATCTCGATGACTTGCGAAACAATAAGGTTAAGAAGACTGGGCACATGGGCGCCAGCACTTCAGGTAACTTATTTGTCATTGAATTATTTACTTTATCTCGTGAAATAAATTCCTGGGTATATGATACTGGATGTGGTATTAATATTTGTAATACACTGCAGGGGTTTAGAGAGGAAAGGAGACTAGCTTATGGGGAGCAATTTCTGCATGTGGGAAATGGAGCACAAGCAGCAGTTGAAGCCATAGGAATGTTTGATTTAGTTTTACCTTCGGGTTTAGTACTTTGTTTAAACAATTGTCATTATGCACCTTCTATAATTAGAGGTGTTGTTTCCTTTTCATGTTTGTTGGATCTTGGTTTTTCTCATACTATTGATGGCAATAAAATTTCTGTTTCTTTAAATGGTGTATTTTATTTTAATGCTGTTGCTGTGAATGGTGTGTTTGAAATTGATATGAATAATTGTATGACTTCCAACAATAATAATAATTCGATGTACAACATAAGTAAGAGAATGAAGTATGACTTGAATTCGTCTTACCTTTGGCACTGTAGACTTGCCCATATAGGCAAGACTCGCATGCAAAAGCTAAAACGTGAAGGGCTTTTGAATAATATCAATGATGAGTCATTTGATAAATGCGAATCTTGTATCTCTGGGAAGATGACGAAGAAACCTTTTCATAATAATATGGAAAGAGCTTCAGATCTACTTGGTTTAATACACACGGATGTATGTGGACCACTTAGACATGTGTCAAGGAGAGGTGCTGTCTACTTCTTAACTTTTACAGATGATTTCAGCCGTTATGGTTATGTTTATTTACTTAAACATAAACATGAGGTGTTTGAAACATTTAAAGTTTTCAAAGCAGAAGTAGAATTGCAATTGGGAAAGAAGATTAAAGCTCTTCATTCTGATCGAGGTGGTGAATACCTTAGTCAAGATTTTAAAGATTTCTTAACTGAGAATGGAATTGTCCAGAATCTCACATCTCCATATACTCCACAACAAAATGGTGTATCTAAGAGAAGGAATCGTACATTGTTGGACATGGTTCGATCAATGTATAATCTTACTAATCTTCCTTTGTCTTTTTGGGATTATGCTCTTGAATCAGCTGTTCGTATTTTGAATATGGTTCCCACCAAGAAGGTTGATAAGACACCATATGAGATATGGACTGGAAAAGCTCCGAACTTGTCTTATTTAAAGGTCTGGGGTTGTGAGGCGTATGTTAAACGTGACTCACAAGATAAACTCCAACAAAGATCTGTGAAATGCATTTTTGTAGGATACCCTAAGGAAACTATGGGTTACTACTTTTACTACCCACCTGAGAACAAAGTGTTTGTTGCAAGATATGGTGATTTTCTTGAAAGTGAATTTGTGGTTCAAGAAATCAGTGGGAGGGTATATGATCTAGAAGATGATCTAAATAATGCATTGCCTTCAGAAAACACTAGCACACTTCCTATAGAACCGGAAAGTCTGGGTCCTCCACCGGAAGTTGAAGTAATTCCCATTCGCAGATCTGCGAGATCTGTGAAAGCTCCTGACCGTCTATGTCTTAATGTAGAGGTCGATCAGCATACACTAGGAGATCTTAATGAACCTACTAGTTATAGAGCTGCCATTAATAGCCCTCAAAAAGCTAAATGGAAAGCTGCTATGGATGGGGAAATACAATCCATGCATGACAATGAAGTCTGGGAAGAAGTTGACTTACCTCCTGGTGCCAAGGTAGTTGGGAGTAAGTGGCTTTACAAAATCAAGACTGACATGGATGGATATGCACACATTTATAAGGCTCGTCTAGTTGCTAAAGGTTTTACTCAAACTTTTGGAATTGATTACGAGGAGACGTTTTCTCCTGTAGCAGACATAAGAGCTATAAGAATTCTCATAGCTATAGCAGCGTACTATGACTATGAGATTTGGCAAATGGATGTGAAAACCGCTTTCTTAAATGGTCATCTAGATGAAGACATCTATATGGCACAACCAGAAGGGTTTGAAAATCCAGAATTTCCAAATCGTGTTTGCAAGCTTAAGAGATCCATTTATGGATTGAAGCAAGCATCACGACAATGGAACAAGAGGTTTGATGCTGAAATTAAAAAGTTTGGATTCACTCAAAATCTTGATGAGCCATGTGTGTATCACAAAGCTAGTGGGAGTGATAATGTAACTTTCCTAATTCTATATGTTGATGACATATTGATCATGGGAAAAGACATTCCAAGTTTGCAAGCAGTAAAAGCATATCTTGGAAAGTGCTTTTCTATGAAAGATTTAGGAGAAGCTGCATACATTCTGGGAATCAAAATCTATAGAGATAGATCAAGGCGGTTAATTGGATTAAGTCAAAGTGCTTACATTGACAAAATATTGAAAAGATTCAATATGCAAAATTCCAAGAAAGGATATTTGCCGATGGAAGTAAAACATGGCTTATGTAATGAGTTTTGTGCTTCAACACCTGATGAGGTGACTCGCATGAATAAAGTTCCTTATGCTTCGGCTGTAGGATCTATTATGTATGCGGTTAAGTGCACAAGGCCAGATGTGGCGTTTGCTCAAAATATTACCAGTCAATTTCAACAGAATCCAGGTGAAAAACATTGGATTGCTGTTAAACATATTCTTAAGTATTTGAGGAATACAAAAGATATGTTTTTGGTATATGGTGGAAATCCATCTACAGAACTTTGTGTTACAGGTTTCTGTGATGCATCCTTTCAAAGTAATAAAGATGATTCGAAGTCTCAGACGGGTTATGTCTTTGTTATCAATGGAGGAGCTGTAGACTGGAGGAGCAAGAAGCAGAGTACAATTGCGATGTCTGCAACAGAAGCTGAATACATTGCTGCTTCGGAAGCTGCTATGGAGGCTGTTTGGATTAGGAAATTCGTTTCTGGGCTTGGTGTTATGCCTTCAATTGAATTACCTATTAATATGTATTGTGACAATTCTGCTGCAATCATATTTGCCAATGAACCTGGAGTCATGAGAGGCACCAGACATTTTCTACGGAAGTATCACTTTGTTCGTGAAAAGGTTGACGAAGGTGAAATAAATCTGTTGAAGGTTCACACAGATGATAACTTAGCTGATCCGTTCACTAAGGCTTTGGCGAAAGAAAAGCTTAATGAATTGGCCAATGAAATTGGACTTAAAGTAGCTAGTAGTTTCATGCATAACTGTGATTAGTATTTGGATAAAGGATATTGTAAACAATTATTATTTTAATGAAATAAAGTATGTTGGTATGTTTATTTCTGTTATTAATTATTGTTGTCCTATTTTTGCATGTTTAAATCCATGAATAAGAGTTATTCTGAATTGTCCGTTGTCAGTTAATAATATGGGAATATTATTAAATTAAGACAAATCTGAAGTTGATATAATATACTTAAGTATATTGATGCGTAGACATGTCATTTCAGATGATATTCGATAATACTGAATATAGGACTTATCCCAACTATATGATGTTACTTTATGGATCTTGTCATCAAGTAAATCATAAGAAGTTATCCTTAGACTTGAGATATAAGATAACGGTCATGAATGTAGTACATTTTTTGTGGAACAACTTAACGCTATACGTAACTGGTAGTCATAAGGGTTATTTTCGGAAGTGTTACAAAGTTTGTGTGTTTTGCTTGTAGTCAATAAAGAATTTGTTCCTTCAAATTAATTTTTGGAGTTTAATACTGCTGGGCCCCTCGTAGGGTTGTCAAGGTGTTTGCGTGGCCACGCCCAAGGTCTTTTATGAAAGGTTCAAAAGATTTGGTAATCTTGTCAATTTATAAAAACGAGAAACAGAATGGTTAATTAAGGAATGACCTAGATCCATATCCTTATTAACGTAGTATTAGAAACAAAGGGATAATAATAATGAGAAATCATTAAAAGGTTTTCCAGGAGCCTTACTCAAGTTGTACTAGAGGCATCGACGTGTTGCAAGACGCTAATCGATGTGATCACACTATTATGATATGTCTAAGTGGGAGCTGTTAGTTTTATTGACAAAATAATAATAGTCGTGTGTTAGGATCGAACTTGAGATCACGGGATTGCACACAATACGTATGAAGAGGAAATGTAATAATTATTTATAAAATGTTATAATTAATTATTAAACACAAAACAATTAAATAATAATTAGTATTATTGATTAATGACTAATTAATTATTAAACGAAGATTAGGAAACTAATTACTAGACAATACATGGAAACAAGAGAAGGTTCCGGAACACCCTCTTGGGCTCCAAAACCGATCAGCAAAGGGGGGTAACCCACCTCCTTTGTGCCTTGAGCTCCAAGTAAAGTCTAGTATATAAGCAAACCCAAGGTGAAGGTTTTTCACATAACTTGTACACACACAACTTGGGTTTTCTCTTCTCCTTCTTTTCTTTGGTCGAACCAAAACCGAACACCCCTTAGGGTTTCGATTTTCTTGTGTCCAAAAATTGTTTTGTGATTATTACTTGCATAAACTTTTCCTTGAATTAGTACGTGTGTACAAGAACGTGAATCAAACACACTATTGTTTGATTCTTGGATTGAATTACAAAAAGGTAAGGGGTAATTCATATAATCCTTATAAACCCTAATTAGGGTTCATTGGTTCCGGAAGATTGCATTGATTCTTGTTCGGGCTAGAATCACTACGGTATGTTTACTATTTAAATTAATGATTAATTAATTACATGTTATTCGATCTATTATAATTGCTTCCGCTCATGCTCACTTTGATGTTCTTGGTTTATTAATATGATTGTCATGATATAATAATTCCAACATCTTTAACATCAACCTTAGATATAGCAGTGTCATAAAAACTCAACATTTCAATACACTTATTATTCACAGCCAATTCATGTAACCATTTCCCATCTTTCTCATTCAATGTATTATAATCTAAGCACAAAGTTCTCAAATCATTACAATACTTACCGATATGCATTAATCCATCTGTAGAAAACCCTTGACACTTAATAATCTTCAAAACCCATAAATCTTTTCCACGAGTTCTCATCAAAAGCTTGAGATCTAAATCAAGAACACTTATACAGCGAACATGAAGTACTTTCAAGTACTTAAACGAAACAGCTATTTCTTTAAACCATGGTGTAATACCAATACACGAATAATTCTCTGTAAAATAAAGTGGCAATCCCTTAAGAGTCAGCGACTCGATAAAAGGGAAACGTTTGAGCAAACGAGTCGGTGTGGGCAAGTATACCACATGGACAGTCACATGCTTCCGTGTCATACAATCAAGCTCATACCATTTACGACAGACCAAAGAAACAGCGTTTCTGTCTGCCCCGTTGTGTATGTAGGGAATAACACAGTTAAACACCGTGTCGATGGACTCGCTTCGATGCTCTTCCATATCTGATTCGCGCAAACTACAATTGGTTTTTGTTAATGAGAAATGAAAGGTTTTATTTTATGAGTTTTTAGGATACTTGATGCATGGATTTATAGTATTGGAAATGAGGTTGTAACAAACTTTAGCATTAAAAGTGGGAGGTGAATAGGTGCGGCAGTTAATGGGTTTTAAAACTTTGTTGGGATATGTGTAAAGACGTGAACTGAATATGCGAATCATGTATGAGCGTGTTAAACTAGTTCTTAAAAAAAAATTAATAAAAAAAAAAGGTTATTAACTAAAAATGTGAAATTGAATCAATTGTTTCAACTTTATAAAGAAAAATGTGAGGGTGAAGCCACAAATATGACAAATATGGTAGAGGGTAAACCAAAAATGTAAGATCATTATTATATCCTCTTACATCTTTTGCCTACTTACCCTTCTACCCATATAAAAATCTGACATGTGTATTTCACTCATTATCTCCCTTCATTTAAACCGTAAGTTTTTTCCACTTGTCAAGATCCCGTAAGTAGAAGGATTTGTAGGAATATGAAGTAGGAATAAATTTCATTTCTCAAAGGATAATAAAGGGCTCGGATTTGGGCGAGGCATCCTGGGCCGGCGCACAATGTTTCACAAATTTGAGGGGCATAGTTGTTCTAAATCCCAAGTATATATGTGTATAAGGCTTGTTGTAAAGCCCGATAGGAGAATTATATGCACCTCCAATAACTGTGTTAGTCAGGTCTCTCGTGTGTTGGGTTCGTGTCAATTCGTGTTGAGGATGAAAAACTACCGGAACATGACCCTACTAAGATCTTGGGTTAGTTGGGTTCAGATCTATTCGGGTCGATTTTATATAGATAATTTATAAAAAATTCATCGAAAAAATATTATTAACCCTTATTCGAGTCAACTTCAAGTTTGGATCGGGTTGGCTTATTTGACATTCCTAACCTCAAATTAGTTATTCACTTTCCTATTTCAAAAGCATATTTTGACAGTTTATATAATAATACATTCCACGAAATTGTGCACCACAAATAAGAGCTAATAAAAAGACCCGCGATCCAATAGAAAAACATCATAGTTCCTTGTGAAAAAAAAACGATTTTCTGAGACGGAAATAAAGATATCTAATTTCTGTAACAATTCGCAATTTCAGGTTAATTTCTATTTCCGGAAAAATTTACTATTCACTTTTACTATTCATGTTACTATTCATTTTTATTATTCATTTCTTTCTGAAATTTTTCCGAAAGTTGATTTTTATTTCATATTCTCGAGTGATAAATCATTTCCATGGCAAATTAAATGTTTGACACTCGTCAGATCATTTTCGTGAAAGTTATTAAGGAATTACACAGAATTACACGTTTTAGGGTAAAACGGCAATCAGAAATTCTACGCACAACGAAATTTGACCCTGTCAGGTGACCCCACATCAGAAAAATGTTTAACACACTCATGATTTATTTGAGAATAAATCATGACTGAGAAAAATCATGGCCAAAATAAACTTCGGCCGTGAAAAACTGGAATTTTCAGTTTTAAGCGTTTTTACTCAGCCGTAACCTTAGCCTATACCTGCACCGCGTCTCTAAGATGATTTGAGCTTTCAACTTATTAAAATAAGTCAACATATTTTTCCCTCCTCCATTGACTAAAAATCATTCCTTGATTTTATAAATCATTCCTTGATTTTTAGGCTTACGGTTTGATGTCTAAAAGACATTTAATACCAACCGACACCAGACTGAGCCCAGTCTAGACATTATAAATCATTTTAAATCATTTATATCATATTAGAAAAGTAACATTTTACTTTTCTCAATTTTACGCAATATTCGTACATTTTACGTATTACGCGTTTTAGACCCGTGTTTCCAGTTTTAGCAGGGTTTTACCACCCAAATGGAACCTACCACTCATTTTATATTTTATTATGGGACATATGGACATGTCTAACAATACTTTAAAGTTTCATAATTTTACGACACCCGGTTTTACGTTTTGAGGCCTAATCATTTACGGTTGGCATTTCCCGGAGTCAAAATTCATCTAATATCTAGATATTATCAAGACCAAGCACACCTCACCCCTCCTAGGCTTGTGAACCGCCATATAGGGGGGGGGGGAGTCACCCTTGAGGTGGCTTGATCTTGTGCTAAGTTGTCTAGGATGTTTACATGTGTTTTTGGCAAGAAAATATCCTAGTAAACTAACCTCCTCTTGGAACTATAAATACCCCCCCTCCCCCCTTCCTTGTGCCGTGCATCCCCAACCCCAAAACCATTCCATCCTTAGTTCATTTCCTTCTAATTTCTTGCAAGGTTCAAGTGCTTCTTCAAGTAGAAACCCTAGTTTGATCATAAGTTACCAAAAATCTTCCAAACCCTAGAATACTTGGTGATTTCTCTTGAGTTTAAATCCACTCAATTCACCTCAACTTTCATTACATCTCTTTCAAGAATACCAAGGGTAGAAAGGTTGCATGAAGTGAAAAAGGGTTGAAGCAAGTCTATCAAAGTTCTTTTCCTTACTTGCTACTTTCCTTTCATCTTTGAAAGCCAAAAGTTGTAAGCCTAAACCTAACATGCTTCTTGTTTATTTATCATGTTCATATCATTTACATGTTATTCTTGCTATATTATGTGTTGTATTTATGTCCATGATGTATAAAGATGAGTAAAAGATGTTGTTATAATGAATTGTTGAAACAAGTTACTAAAACAAGCAAACTAATGAATTTCTTGGTAAGACCTGATCAAAATGGTAAAAATATGATATTTGATTATTACATATTGTAGTAGAGGACCTAACAAGGAAACCATAGCAATTTGAACCACCTAAAAAGAGTATACGAGTCAAAAGTTATGGCGATTTGAAGTTACCAAAGATTTCCGGCAAAACTGCCTAAAAAGCTTCTGTGATAGAACCTAAAATACGTAAAAAGAGGCCTTTCTGGTCCGATTCATGAAAAAGTTAAAACACGAAAGTTGTCCGGAATCACGTTTTCGTTCAGGACTAATGAGGCTCGAGCCTTGAAAACACATTCTGTGTGAGATATTCCTCAGTTTCTTAACAGCTATTTACATATTTATAAGTCACTATACTATTGTTATACTTTCAAAGGAACAAGAGGTCTTATGACCTATAAACAAGACCACCACCATGGCTAGAGCCAAGGTTGTGTCTCATGACCTTGGAACAAGGACCAAAGGTCATGGCTAGGCCATGACGAAATGACCAAGTAAACTTACAAAGGCGTAAACATGAAACAATGAATTAGGCGATAAAATGAACAAGCAATTTGGATCTACTTCACTTAAAAGGGAACCATGAGATTTTACCAAGACAAATGGTCATACAAAACTTATGAATCATACCCTAATAACAATCTTCATGTACTATAAACTTTCCTAAGTTTATCCAAATATCGGACATGTAACTTTTTCGGATCAAAACTTATATCTATATACTTTATCAACTACTACAATAGTAGGGAGCCTCATGTGAGGAGTTCATTATGTAAGCCGTCGAGTTAAGTTGTGGATTTACGAATTAAAGTGTCCTGGCTCCTCGAACGCTTACTAACATGACTTCTGAATTATGTCGGCCCGAACGGTAGTAAACGATATACAAAACATACATGTTCATAAATCTTTTCTTTCAAAGACTTACAAATATACATCATACCACATCATGGACTAAATGCAAGATATTTATATAGGCACTTATTCATATTCTTCACTCCGATCCTAAGTCACAACATTCTATTATAGGTTGCTCGTAGAAACCTACACGATCTAACCATCACCTTCATTACTTGCTATCTTGTTTAAGGTGAGTTCATAGCCCCGCTTTACATTACTTCAATGTTTTACAAACCCTTGGGGGGAATACATGCTACTTTTAAACTGAACACAATGCTTTGAAACTGTATGCTGCCTGATTGTTTTATTATTACGAAGTACCTACCTTGCCAATCCTAGGCCCCATCATGAACCATTTAATCACTAGTATTAGTGAGCGCGAGTATTGTGAATAGGCCTATTGGGATTGACGAATCCCATTTGTTTGAGCAGATTAGTTCAAACGAATGCACTATATTTGAAAACATTAAGTATGACGGCAAAGTACTTACCGGGGCAACATAACCGCCGATTGATATTGGTACCCGTTAACGTATTGGTTGCATGAGCTTAGTATATAATAATAACTGTTTTGTTTTCTAACATGAGTAAGAGTCTAATTAACTCTTACTACCAACATATTGTGTTCAACCGTTAAACAAACTCTATGAATATCACTCAACCTTTGTGTTGACCTCTTAAGCATGTATTTCAGGTCCATGATAATCAAGAATGGAGCGGAAGGGCACGTACCGAAGGAAGAAGGCTATAAACTATTATGTCATTCGATAAAAACATCATAGACTTTATATTGATGTGTTTTGAAACAATGGAACCTTTTGGGACCTTACTATGTAAACTCTGATATATTTGAATAATATGAATGACAACTCTTTTTAATACGATTCGTTTAGAGATCGTTTTCTATTATTATGACTGTTGTGTCGTCAAGTAACACCCAAGTTGAATTCCGCTGCATCATGAATTGGGGGTGTTACAGATTGGTACCAGAGCCATGGTTATAGAGAAACGGGTCTAAGTGAGACCTAAACTATAACTACAATAACAAGCAAAAACATTTTTATAGCCTTCCGATCTTCGTGCCTTCCGTCCTCCAGAAGATTATGGACTTATCACGCATATTATGCTACATGAACATATTTGTATATTGTCATATGCACATTTCCTTAGTTTGAGCATTTTCCATAAACATTTGATTATTTTTGACATCATAATACTAATTGTAGACATCATGTCCGCACCTCCATCTCCCGATCATCTTCCTGCTATGCCTGAATATTTACCAATTCTTCCCGGACCCGGTGATCCTTACTTTGAAGCAATTGATTACGACGATGAGGAAGAACCTTATGAGGATCTAGACAATGAAATAGATTCGGACGAAGATCCTGAAATGGATATGGACATAAACATCGATGAGTACGAAGAGGATCCTGAAATGGATGTTGACATCGAAGGCATCAATGAGGAAGCGGAGGAACTATTAGTGGTGCCACATCTATCACCATTAACATCTCCACCTCCGGTTTCACCAATTTCATCCGAATCTAACCGTACCACTCCAGCTCAAGTTCCGAATTCTACTCACCAAACCGGCGGAACATCTACATCTACACATATGTTCGCAAACTCAGCTCAATACGAAATCTACTCTTTGAAACAAGCTCTCAACCTAACCCAACTCAAAGTTCAAAATATGGCAAGTCAAACGAACGACTACATATCCAAGGTGAATTATGCCAGAATAGATGCCATGAATGCTCGAGACGACCTATATTGGTTTAAACTTGACATGAGCTACGTGAAGAGTGACTCGACTCATGTTGGGGAAGTAGTCTTAAATCCTTTGACGGGCTTGGATAATGTCAAGGATAGACTCACTTTGGTTGAGAGGGCCCAAGAACAGGATGCGGTTCAAATTCACAAACTACTTAACCGCCTAAATACCGCTGAAATCCGGTTAGATGTTGCAAACTTTGACAGGTATCAACTTAAGAATGATTTGTGTGGGATGCAAACTCAAATGAGTTCCATACAACAAAGGCTATACCGAAAGGATGTCAAAGAATACAGTCCAAACGAAAGTGTAGATGTGTTAGCAACACGCGGAAATAATAATCCGACCGGACCACAACAACCTCCCAACCGACGTTAGACTAGTGTTATAGTACTAGTTAGCTTTTGTACAACGTTGTAATTACTAACTGAAAGTATCAGTTAGTAAGTTTTGAATGAACTTGTAATAGGTTCGATTTTATCAATCAACGTTATATAAATAAAACTTTTGTTTTATATACTATCATGTGTTGCTTTTAAGTTTCAACATTATTATCCTATCATTCTTATCAAATTGTGCTCATTTCACAACTCTCTAATTACAACGTATCTTTTGAACAATAGAATCATGGCGCCAAAGAAAAAGACCCCACCAACGATGACGCAAGCTGCCATCCGCAAACTGGTAAAGGATAGTGTCAATGCAGCACTTATCGCGGGACGAGCAGCCGTAGCTGCAGCAGCTGCAGAAACCGCCACAGCTGCTGGTGCTGCTGATGCTGCAGCAGCTGCTGATGCTGCAGCAGCCGCAGAAGCCGCCACTGCTGCGGAAGCTGCAATAGCTGCAGAAGCTGCAATAGCTGCAGAAGCTGCAAGAATTGCCAGTCTTAACCTTGGAGGACCTACCCCTCCGGTGACCAATGTTACTACAGTACCAAAGGGTTGCTCGTTCATTTCCTACCTGAAATGTGAACCCATCAAATTCAAGGGTACTGAAGGGGCTGTAGGTTTGACCCGTTGGTTCGAAAAGGCGGAATCGGTGTTCTTGGTTAGTAAATGTATCGAGGGGGATAAAGTTCAGTATGCCATGAGTACTTTGTTGAATGAGGCGTTGTCCTGGTGGAACTCAATTGCTCAACCCATGGGCATTGAGAATGCCTACAAAATTACTTGGGCTAATTTGAAACAAATGATGATCAAGGAATACTGTCCACGCAGTGAGATGCAAAAGTTGGAAGTTGAGTTCTGGGATCATACGGTTAAGGGAAATGATATCATGACCTACAACCGTAGATTCCAGGAACTGAGGATACTTTGTCCAACAATGGTTTCCACAAAGGAAAAATTGTTGGAAAGGTATATTTGGGGACTTCCCTCAAGCATACAGGGGAATGTGACTTCGGCAAATCCCAAGGAACTTGATGAGGCTATGCGGATGTCCCGCAGCCTCATGGATCAAGTGGTACGTATGTCGGAAACCCGAAAGCAAAACAACCCCAACAACACCAACAATACCAACAACAACACCAACAACAGCAATGCCAACAACCCCAACAATTCCAACTACCGTAACAACAACAACAACAAGAACAACAATAACAAGCGACCATGGGAATAACAACAACAACAACAACAACCAAACCCGAAACAACAACCACCACAATCAACAAAACAAGAGACAAGAAGCCGCGACGGCTTATGTTGCTGCACCAGCTGGTGGTAAGTACGTGGGTAATCAACCACAATGTACCAAGTGCAATTACCATCACGAAGGTCCTTGCCCGGCCAAATGCCACAAGTGCCAAAAGCCCGGACATCTTGCCAAAGATTGTAGAGGCAAGGGTATAGCTACTGGGGCTAACACACAGCCCATAGTTACATGTTTTGGGTGTGGTGAAAGGGGACACTACAAGAACAACTGTCCTCAAAACCAAGGACCCCAAGGCGGAGGTGCTCGTGGTAGAGCCTATGTCATGGGAAAAGAAGAACCACACCAGGACCCGAACGTGGTTACCGGTACGTTCTTACTCAATAATATTCCTGTTAAAGTATTATTCGATTCTGGTGCTGATATGAGCTTTATATCTACTAGAATTGCGCCTTTACTTGATATTCCATCAATCACTTTAACCACTAGTTATAGTATTGAGCTAGCTACCGGTGACTTAGTAAATACCAATACCGTAATCCCAAACTGTACCCTTAATCTCTTAGACCACCCCTTTAACATCAATCTTATGCCAATTGAACTCGGAAGTTTTGATGTAGTTATTGGCATGGATTGGTTGTCTAAACATCAAGCTAACATTATTTGTGGTGAAAGAGTTGTGCACATTCCATGTGACAATGAAACTTTGATCATTCGTGGTGATCAAAGTGGAACTCGAATAAACATCATCTCATGTATCAAAACCATGAAGTACATTGAGAAAGGATGTTATGCTTTCTTAGCCCATGTAACAGAAAAGAAAACCGATGAAAAACGTCTCGAAGATGTTCCTATTGCCCGTGAGTTTCCTGAAGTCTTTCCAGAAGACTTACCCGGACTACCACCAAATCGTCAAATAGAGTTCAGAATTGATTTAGTACCAGGACCGGCTAGCACCTTCAGAGATGCAAGAGCTATCAAATCAATTACAAGAACTTTCGGACAAGGGATTTATTCGACCCAGTTCCTCACCTTGGGGAGCTCCAGTTTTATTCGTGAAGAAGAAAGATGGGTCATTACGAATGTGTATTGACTATCGTGAGCTAAACAAACTAACCATAAAGAACCGTTACCCACTACCAAGAATTGATGATTTATTCGATCAATTACAAGGTTCAACCTATTACTCAAAAATTGACCTACGTTCAGGTTACCATCAAGTTAGAGTTCGTGATGAAGACATTCCAAAAACAGCCTTTAGGACACGATATGGTCACCATGAATTTCAAGTGATGCCCTTTGGGTTAACTAATGCACCGGCAGTATTCATGGATCTCATGAATCGTGTGTGTAAGCCATATTTGGACAAGTTCGTGATCGTATTCATAGACGACATTCTCATATATTCCAAAAACGAAGAGGAACACAAAGAACACCTGAGAACAATTTTAGGACTACTCAAGGAAGAGAAATTGTATGCAAAGTTTTCCAAATGCGAATTTTGGATTCAATCCGTACAATTTCTTGGGCATGTGATTGACAAAACCGGTTTACATGTCGATCCCGCTAAAATTGAAGCTATCAAAAATTGGCCAACACCTACTACACCTACAGAAATTCGTCAATTTCTGGGTCTAGTCGGGTATTATCGAAGGTTTATTGAAGGATTTTCTTCAATAGCAAAATCTTTGACCAAGCTAACTCAGAAAAACAAGAAATACGTGTGGGATGAAGACGAAGAAAATGCTTTCCAAACCCTTAAACAAAAACTTTGTAGTGCTCCTATCCTAGCATTGCCAGATGGGATCGAAGATTTTGTAGTCTATTGTGATGCATCGTACCAAGGTTTAGGTGCCGTGTTGATGCAACGTGATAAGGTCATGGCTTATGCATCAAGACAACTCAAGGTTCATGAGGAAAATTACACCACTCATGACTTAGAGTTAGGAGCCGTAGTCTTTGCACTAAAAATCTGGAGGCACTATCTATACGGTACTAGATGTACTGTGTACACCGATCATAAAAGTCTGCAACACATTTTAAACCAAAAAGAACTAAACATGAGACAACGTCGTTGGTTGGAATTACTAAGTGATTATGACTGCGACATTCATTACCACCCAGGGAAAGCAAACGTAGTAGCCGACGCCCTGAGCCGAAAGGAACGGGTTAAACCACTACGAGTCCGAGCCTTAGTTTTAACCATAAATTCAAACTTTCCTACTCAAATCCTTCACGCTCAAGCTGAGGCGGTGAAACAAGAAGACATCCAAAAGGAAAGGTTGGATGGCATGATGCAGAAGAAATTCGAAACCCGTTCAGATGGAACTCTGTGCTTCCAAGGTCGAAGTTGGTTACCACTTTATGGTGGCCTACGAGACTTGATCATGCATGAATCACACAAGTCTAAATACTCCATACATCCAGGATCTGATAAGATGTATCATGATCTTAAGTTACTTTATTGGTGGCCGAACATGAAAGCCGACATTGCAACATACGTTAGCAAATGTCTTACCTGCTCCAAAGTAAAAGCCAAACATCAAAAACCATCCGGTCCATTACAACAACCAGAGATTCCTATGTGGAAATGGGAAAGAATTACTATGGACTTCATTACCAAGCTCCCAAAGACATCAAGCGGTTATGACTCCATCTGGGTCATAGTTGATCGTCTCACAAAATCCGCACACTTTATACCAATCAAAGAGACTTACAAAATGGAACAACTAACCCGACTGTACGTCAAAGAAATAGTCTCAAGACATGGTGCACCAATATCCATCATATCCGACAGAGATGGTAGATTTACTTCCAATTTCTGGCAGTCACTCCAAGACGCCTTTGGAACAAATCTAGACATGAGTACAGCGTATCATCCTCAGACCGATGGTCAGAGTGAACAAACCATTCAAACACTTGAAGACATGCTTCGAGCTTGTATAATAGACTTTGGAAAAGGATGGGATACTCATTTACCATTAGTCGAATTTTCCTACAACAACAGCTATCATACAAGTATTAAAGCAGCTCCATTTGAAGCACTTTACGGTCGAAAGTGTCGTTCACCTGCTTGTTGGGCTGAAGTGGGAGAAGTTCAACTCACTGGACCAGAACTCATACGAGAAACAACGGAAAAGATTGTACAAATCAGAAGTCGACTACAAACCGCAAGAGATCGACAGAAAAGTTATTCCGACACACGACGCAGACCCCTAGAATTCCAAGTCGGAGATAGGGTTATGCTAAAGGTATCGCCTTGGAAGGGCTTGATACGATTCGGTAAACGAGGAAAACTAAACCCAAGATACATCGGACCATTCAAAATCCTAGCCAGAGTTAGCCCTGTGGCGTACAGACTTGGGCTTCCATCAGAACTCAGTAGTGTACACCCCACTTTCCATGTATCTAACCTAAAGAAATGCTTGTCGGATGAATCACTCGTGATTCCACTCGATGAAATTCAACTCAATGACGATCTTCAATTTGTTGAGGAACCTGTAGAAATCATGGACCGAGAGGTCAAACAACTCAAGCAAAGCCGTATACCAATTATCAAAGTTCGTTGGAACTCACGACGTGGTCCTGAATACACATGGGAACGAGAGGACCAGATACGTAAGAAATACCCACATCTTTTTACCAACGAAGCTTCTACTTCCAACGTAAATTGATCTCCGGGACAGAGCTCTCATATGGGGTGGAGACTGTAACAATTCGCAATTTCAGGTTAATTTCTATTTCCGGAAATTTACTATTCACTTTTACTATTCATGTTACTATTCATTTTTACTATTCATTTCTTTCTGAAATTTTTCCGAAAGTTGATTTTTATTTCATATTCTCGAGTGATAAATCATTTCCATGGCAAATTAAATGTTTGACACTCGTCAGATCATTTTCGTGAAAGTTATTAAGGAATTACACAGAATTACACGTTTTAGGGTAAAACGACAATCAGAAATTCTACGCACAACGAAATTTGACCCCGTCAGGTGACCCCACATCAGAAAAATGTTTAACACACTCATGATTTATTTGAGAATAAATCATGACTGAGAAAAATCATGGCCAAAATAAACTTCGGCCGTGAAAAACTAGAATTTTCAGTTTTAAGCGTTTTTACTCAGCCGTAACCTTAGCCTATACCTGCACCGCGTTTCTAAGATGATTTGAGCTTTCAACTTATTAAAATAAGTCAACAGTCAACATATTTTTCCCTCCACCATTGACTAAAAATCATTCCTTGATTTTATAAATCATTCCTTGATTTTTAGGCTTACGGTTTGATGTCTAAAAGACATTTAATACCAACCGACACCAGACTGAGCCCAGTCTAGACATTATAAATCATTTTAAATCATTTATATCATATTAGAAAAGTAACATTTTACTTTTCTCAATTTTACGCAATATTCGTACATTTTACGTATTACGCGTTTTAGACCCGTGTTTCCAGTTTTAGCAGGGTTTTACCACCCAAATGGAACCTACCACTCATTTTATATTTTATTATGGGACATATGGACATGTCTAACAATACTTTAAAGTTTCATAATTTATGACACCCGGTTTTACGTTTTGAGGCCTAATCATTTACGGTTGGCATTTCCCGGAGTCAAAATTCATCTAATATCTAGATATTATCAAGACCAAGCACACCTCACCCCTCTTAGGCTTGTGAACCACCATATAGGGGGGGGGGGAGTCACCCTTGAGGTGGCTTGATCTTGTGCTAAGTTGTCTAGGATGTTTACATGTGTTTTTGGCAAGAAAATATCCTAGTAAACTAACCTCCTCTTGGAACTATAAATACCCCCTCCCCCTCTTCCTTGTGCCGTGCATCCCCAACCCTAAAACCATTCCATCCTTAGTTCATTTCCTTCTAATTTCTTGCAAGGTTCAAGTGCTTCTTTAAGTAGAAACCCTAGTTTGATCATAAGTTACCAAAAATCTTCCAAACCCTAGAATACTTGGTGATTTCTCTTGAGTTTAAATCCACTCAATTCACCTCAACTTGCATTACATCTCTTTCAAGAATACCAAGGGTAGAAAGGTTGCATGAAGTGAAAAAGGGTTGAAGCAAGTCTATCAAAGTTCTTTTCCTTACTTGCTACTTTCCTTTCATCTTTGAAAGCCAAAAGTTGTAAGCCTAAACCTAACATGCTTCTTGTTTATTTATCATGTTCATATCATTTACATGTTATTCTTGCTATATTATGTGTTGTATTTATGTCCATGATGTATAAAGATGAGTAAAAGATGTTGTTATAATGAATTGTTGAAACAAGTTACTAAAACAAGCAAACTAATGAATTTCTTGGTAAAACCTGATCAAAATGGTAAAAATATGATATTTGATTATTACATATTGTAGTAGAGGACCTAACAAGGAAACCATAGCAATTTGAACCACCTAAAAAGAGTATACGAGTCAAAAGTTATGGCGATTTGAAGTTACCAAAGATTTCCGGCAAAACTGCCTAAAAAGCTTCTGTGACAGAACCTAAAACACGCAAAAAGAGGCCTTTCTGGTCCGATTCATGAAAAAGTTAAAACACGAAAGTTGTCCGGAATCACGTTTTCGTTCAGGAACAAAGAGGCTCGAGCCTTGAAAACACCTTCTGAGTGAGATATTCCTCAGTTTCTTAACAGCTATTTACATATTTATAAGTCACTATACTATTGTTATACTTTCAAAGGAACAAGAGGTCTTATGACCTATAAACAAGACCACCACCATGGATAGAGCCAAGGTTGTGTCTCATGACCTTGGAACAAGGACCAAAGGTCATGGCTAGGCCATGACAAAATGACCAAGTAAACTTACAAAGGCGTAAACATGAAACAATGAATTAGGCGATAACATGAACAAGCAATTTGGATCTACTTCACTTAAAAGGGAACCATGAGATTTTACCAAGACAAATGGTCATACAAAACTTATGAATCATACCCTAATAACAATCTTCATGTACTATAAACTTTCCTAAGTTTATCCAAATATCGGACATGTAACTTTTTCGGATCAAAACTTATATCTATATACTTTATCAACTACTACAATAGTAGGGAGCCTCATGTGAGGAGTTCATTATGTAAGCCGTCGAGTTAAGTTGTGGATTTACGAATTAAAGTGTCCTGACTCCTCGAACGCTTACTAACATAACTTCTGAATTATGTCGGCCCGAACGGTAGTAAACGATATACAAAACATACATGTTCATAAATCTTTTCTTTCAAAGACTTACAAATATACATCATACCACATCATGGACTAAATGCAAGATATTTATATAGGCACTTATTCATATTCTTCACTCCGATCCTATGTCACAACATTCTATTATAGGTTGCTCGTAGAAACCTACACGATCTAACCATCACCTTCATTACTTGCTATCTTGTTTAAGGTGAGTTCATAGCCCCGCTTTACATTACTTCAATGTTTTACAAACCCTTGGGGGGAATACATGCTACTTTTAAACTGAACACAATGCTTTGAAACTGTATGCTGCCTGATTGTTTTATTATTACGAAGTACCTACCTTGCCAATCCTAGGCCCCATCATGAACCATTTAATCACTAGTATTAGTGAGCGCGAGTATTGTGAATAGGCCTATTGGGATTGACGAATCCCATTTGTTTGAGCAGATTAGTTCAAACGAATGCACTATATTTGAAAACATTAAGTATGACGGCAAAGTACTTACCGGGGCAACATAACCGCCGATTGATATTGGTACCCGTTAACGTATTGGTTGCATGAGCTTAGTATATAATAATAACTGTTTTGTTTTCTAACATGAGTATGAGTCTAATTAACTCTTACTACCAACATATTGTGTTCAACCGTTAAACAAACTCTATGAATATCACTCAACCTTTGTGTTGACCTCTTAAGCATGTATTTCAGGTCCATGATAATCAAGAATGGAGCGGAAGGGCACGTACCGAAGGAAGAAGGCTATAAACTATTATGTCATTCGATAAAAACATCATAGACTTTATATTGATGTGTTTTGAAACAATGGAACCTTTTGGGACCTTACTATGTAAACTCTGATATATTTGAATAATATGAATGACAACTCTTTTTAATACGATTCGTTTAGAGATCGTTTTCTATTATTATGACTGTTGTGCCGTCGAGTAACACCCAAGTTGAATTCCGCTGCATCATGAATTGGGGGTGTTACAATTTCCACCAAGATAAAAAATGTGCAATTGAATCAATTGTTTTAATTTTATAAAGAAAAATGTGAGGGTGAAGCCACAAATATGGCAGAGAGGGTAAACCAAAAGTTAATAAAGGGCTCGGATTTGGGCAAGGCGTCAAGGGCCGGTGCTCAAAGTCTCACGAATTTGAGGGGCGCAGTTGTTCTAAATGCCAAGTATATATGTGTATAAGAGCTTAAGGTGTGGTGATTGCCCAAAACTCCTCATTTGGGCCCCCGGGGTGCCACATCACTTTAACAAACCTCCTTTTACAACCCCCCTTATCACAACTAACTTTAACTTACTTATTTGAGGCCTACCACTTATAATATATACACTTTACAAGTTTAGAAAAAAGGAAAAAAGTGACAAAAGGGCAACATTTGTAACACCCCCAAAATTCGGGTCCAGCGGAAGCATACATGTCATTGGGGTGCTACTACAATGGCATCAAAACATAAGTACAAAGAACGGTTTTTATTTCATTCATTGAGAATAAAATGCATTAACAAAAACGTTAAGTTTACATTTTATAAAAGAAGTGTGGAAATAGGCCCATAAAATAGTTGAAGTGGTCCCAAATGCTTTATCAGAGTCGCCTATGACCAATTGCCCTTGCCAAGCGCCTTCAAATAGTGAGCTATCGCCTTATACCTGAGAATACATGCTAAAGGTCAGCTTACGCTAGTGAGTTCATAGTTTCAAGTTATAAAGCAGTTGTGGACCTGAAGAGTTTAGTACTATGTGTGACTAGGGGCAGGCATATATTTCGCATTCCAACATCATAACAATTCACAAACGATTGATTTCTTATAAAAAATAGACATAAAATTCATGTGGCCATTGGATAATCAATAGTCACACAAAATACATATTTCTTCACTTTAGACAGCATATGGTCACACTTATTAACACTTTTGGCCACTTTATGTTAAATTGTATGTGACTAACTCCAAAAAAATAACACCCATTATGTGACTAAATCATCACAAACGTCACATTTATTGTATATTCATGTGGCCACAGGACGGGAAATAGTCACACAAAATACACATTTACTTGAATATATCTTCTCAAATGTCACATATATTATATATTTATGTGGCCAAAGGACGAACAATAGTTACTCTAAAAAAACATTCGTGTGACTATAAAGTGTTTACATTCGAACAATAGTTACTCTAAAAAAACATTCGTGTGACTATAAAGTGTTTACGGTCACTGATAATGAATAATCCAACAAAACTTGTGCCTAATTTGTCATACATATTCGGGGTTTTGTCACTCTTTTTCGATGGAAAAGGCCACAAACTAAACAATGTGACCATATACCACCTACGGTGGTGGGACCTATGGTGACACACAACGAAAAAAACGTGTGTGACTATATGCATATCGTCACACATTTTTTGTGTGACCAATACAACTTTTTGTACCAGTGAATCTAGCTGATCCATTCACAAAGGCATTGGCTAAGTCCAAACACGATGAACATGCATGGAGCATAAGATTGAAAGATAAAATAAAGTTTTAGTTATTAGTTTGAGTTTGAAACATTATAAACAATGATTGAAATCGTAATAGATTTGGTGATTAAATAATGGAGATTTGTTTATTTGCAAGTGTGCAACCATTTACTATTGTTTATCATTGTGTTTCATTTTGCATGTTTAGAATCCACTTCCTAAGTACTTAGTTTACTCGAATCTCCTCAGTTATTCATACTACAGGAAGTAAGTATTTATTTAAGATTGTCATTGTAACACCCCCTAAATTTCAACAATGACAGCGGAAGACTTTATGGGGTATTACTTAGAGGATCGAAGTCAATATCATAGAAAACAACTTAAAAGAGACGTTTTTATAGCTATATTTATCATTCATCAAAACCAAATATCCAAGTACAAAAGTTGTTTCATAGTTTAACATATCATAGAAGATATGAATTATTAAAAGCAAATGATAAAACATTATTTAACACCCATGACGGGGTTTAGTGCCCACTCCGTGCCTTGAGCTCCTTCTTATTAGTTACCTGAGATAAACATGCTAAAAATCAACAAAAGTTGAGTGGTATTAATAGGTTTAAGTTTAGTAGTTGAACACAAGCTATAAGTGATAATTGCGTCAAATTACAATTAATAAGTTAAAAACAGTTGATATTGCATTAAGCTCATGACACTCAACGATTAACAGGTCACATCAAATATGATGGAAGGTAACAATGGCCCTCTTGATAGGTTTTTGCCATTCACCTATTAAGTTTAAATAAAGTGCGTTTGGTGGCCCATCCTGGCATACGCAAACGGGGATTGTCAATCCCTAATAGATCTATTCACAACTATTTACGTTCACCCTTCAAGTGATTAAGGTTCATGATGTGAGGGTCTTTTGGCAATAAGGTACTTAAGCAATAACAATATCAGGCATAGCATACAGATAAAAATACTTGTGTTCAGTTTTGTAGCATGTATCTCCCCACGAAAATAGTTAAATAAAAGTGGGCTATGAACTCACCTTAGTGGTACAGTGGTAAAGGTATCGAAACTCAATTGCAATAAGGGAACGGATCCAACACAAGACCTAGATGATATGGTAAGTTTTAGTGTTTGATAGTCTGTAGCAACCGGCATTTTTAGGGCAATACTTGTTCATGAAACTCGAAATAATTTATTTTTGAAGTTTACACATTTACTTTTGTGTAACACTTTTAACTACTGAGTGATGTCATCACACGCGTACCGGCACAACTCCTAGTAACGGCATAAATCCAATAACTATTAATCGGAGTCGACATATTTTTTTATATCACTTTTATAAAAACGTACCCCAAAAATATATTTCATGTGTTTTTGCCAAACCAAAGTACCGTAATTACACTATAGCACAGCGAAACATGGGGTACACTTAAATACCCATAAAACTTATAAAACATATAAAAAAATTTACCCTCTTATAACTTATTCGTTCCCGTAGTAAATAAACTCACCCCCACTATCCAAACAAGTAATAGTTACATAAGCATATTGTGAGCTCTAAAACCCACAACACATATCAGAGATACACACAAAATATTTTCTCCCTTTTGTGTCTTGACCGAACCCATACAAACACTCTCAATGCATGACCCTTGTCACCTAGCCTAATCCATTAGTACCATTTGTCTCATTGACATTTTGTCTTACCTATTGACCCACCTCCCTTGTCATGTGTACTTTTCGTTTTGGATTAGGTGTAACATGATAATTCACAACATCATTCATAAAATAAATACTAGCAACAAAATATCCCATTTCTCACTTGTATCTCTCGACCAAACCACATTGTATTATTTTGTTTTTTTTTTTTTTTTGGTTTTACATGTAACCAACTCTTGTGTACTTTTCTTTCACTCTTTGGCAACACCTAGTGTACATCTCTTACACTACTTACACACTTATGTGTACATTTTGTCACTATCTTGAATTGAACCCCACATCACATGGGTTATGACCAAATACTAGTTCAAAACTACCTCATTTCACTTCACAATCTCACACACATACTATCACTTAACAAAAGCTCTCTCTCTCCCTCCTCTTGTTCTTCCTATTCGACAACACACAAAAGACCAACATCAACACATCATTATTTTTTTTACCATCTTTGATTTCCAAGACCATTGTGTTACAAGTTAGGGGTGTCCAAAAGAACCGAGGAACCAAAAGAACCGAGGAACCGTACCGGAACCGAACCGTATATTAGAACCATGGTACGGTTCTTGGTTCCTAAAATTCTAAATTTTAGGTTCTCGGGACGGTTCGGGTCAGAACCGTCCGGTTCCGGTTCTTTCCCGAAAGAACCGACTACTTTAAAAATATGAAATTTTATAGGGTTTATTTGGGACATTGTGTAATGTGTATAGCATTTTAAGGAGAAATAAATAAATAAATAAACCTAGTCATTATTAAACTGTAACATAAAAAATCTAAAACTTAAAAACACATAATAAAATTAACACCGAAACTTTTAATCCATTCAAAGATCATCATCATCATCATCATCATCATCATCATTTATCAACATGAAAGTATGTTTATCTTGAGATTATTATCGTAAATTTGATACATACCTATAGTAATAGAAAAATCAAGTGAATTATATAACGTAAGATGTGACGAATGACGAATCTGTAGTTAGCGAGTATAATGGGTCGGAAGTATGAATGCATGTTATATTATATAAAAATGTTGGTTAGTTGGTGTTGGTGTACTTCATGCTTTTCGATTCAATATGATGCGCAATATTTAATCAAGTATACTAAATAACTAAATCAAGTATATATGTTGTTTTTTTAAGTATACAATATTTAATCATGTACATTAGTTAAATACCCTGTGTATTTGTATTTTTATAGCATTATTAACATGCATTTATAAAGGATCGACGACGAAAAAAATAAATTATTTAATCACTTAGGTTCTTGTGGGAATTACCCGAAATTCCCGTACCGGAACCGAGTACCGTACCGGAACCGTACCGAAGAACTTGGGACGGTTCTTGGTTCCACTTTTTTCATATTTTCGGTTCTCGGTTCTTTCGGGACGGTTCCGGTTCGGGGACGGTTCCAGTACCATGGACACCCCTATTACAAGTTTATGGCTAGTCAATATAACCTTTCATTTACAACTACAAATATTACCCCCTTTTGCTTCCTTGTTGTGACCTACAATACCCACACAAAACCATTGACCAAATTTTTAGTTCTATTAATTTTAAGAAAACTTGGGTTATAACTTGGATCTTGGGTTGTCAATCTTGGTGTTCTTGTCTTTCTACTTGTCGAATCCTACACTAAAACATTGTAAGAACTCTCTTAATCTTTAAATCTCTTATGTTCTTGAGTTTATTTGATACTAGACATGTTTTGGTTTGAAAATAAATAACTATACTTAAGGCTTAAAAACTAAAAACATGTTTCTTGAATTATCTTGCACTCGACATACATATAATATAGAAAGAGTTTGTGTTTTGAACTTTTGTGGTGATACTTAAACTTGTTTAACACTAGTAAGCATGTTAAAAATAAACTAGAGATATATATAAAGCAAAATTAACTTTGCATTGTTTCTTTTTGTTTTACACTCAAATGTTTTCTCAAATCATTTAGTAAACTTGATACAATATGGGTCAGATTTTTATAGAAATGACCTTGTGCTCGTGCCCTTGGTTCAAGACAGTAGAGTGTTTTGTTTGCTCACTGAATGACAAGATTTACTTCAAACGCGCATACTAACTGTTATATATAAACTATGAAATCACTGATTAAGAAGTCTATTCAATACTAAACATTTCGATATGTATACATAAAAGTTGGGTTGGTCTGTTGGTTGGGGCGCTGCCTTTTTCTTCGAGATGTACATGGTTCAAATCCTATGGCTGTCGCTTTTTCATTAAATTGTTGATTAGTTACTTATCTAAATATTTTTGTTATATCTTTTTTTTCAACTAAATTAATTAAAAAAAAAACTATTTAATGGGTTAAGCTACGAGGTAAATTATATATTGATATGATTAAGAGTAAGTTTGCAACATTTGATTTATAAGGAAAAACTAATACTATGAACGGGTCATGCCCGATTTTGTCAAATTTCTATACTCTATTTTTCATAAACTCGACTAAATTAGGAAAGCTAAGTAGTATGAAATTATTTATAACAAATATAATATAAACATTTTCTAACTTATTAGTCACTAATTTAAATATATACATATATATACCGTACAACGTAAACATTTTATCGATACTTAATACGAGTATTTGATATTTTACCAACAACGCTTATTTTCACAAACACTTTACTTTGTGAATATTTTTCGTACTTAATCATTCGGTTACTTCCGAACCGATGACTTATTCGTCATGACTACTTTCATATACTTATATACTCATGCACTTTTCAAGAGCCAAAACTTACAAACACTTCGAGATTATTAAAACATAAACACTACCACACAACAACAATAACACAAACATTTAAAAAAACTTTTAAACTTATTAGGACTTCACACGTCGAATCTTAAATTGGAACGTTGAACTAAACTTGCCATACTAATCTAGGTCGCGTGTCGGTTCCATCAACTATTTCTTCTTAACTACTACTTTAGATTGCTGATTTACCAGGTGAGTTCTCGTAGCCCCACTTTTTAATATGTTTTCCTTGAGGTGGAAATGGTACAAATGGTATTCAAATGTTTTTCATGCTGTGATACACTGTTTTCATGTTTTTGGACAATATGTGCGTTTTGATTGCAATATGTGCCTTGTTGTGTGGTTTCATCATGTGTGTTCATTTGTGCGCAACTATTTAACTCCGTTTTGGAGCCGAAGCATTGATAGTACTATCGGGGTTGCTACCCCAGCCCCGACACTAGGTGTCGGTGGACGTTGAGAAATCGTGTAACACATGACATTTGTGAGGTTCAGTTGTTGCAAGCGTGTGGTTTCATTAAGTGCTTATATTTGTATATCATGCTCGATATTGTCCTACGCTATATGATTCACAGCTTCGTGGTTTAACTTTCAAACCTACGAGCTCACCAACATTATGTTGACGTTTTAGTACCATTTTCAGGTGATCATTGTTAAAGTATTTGAAGGCACGTTTATTGGAGTCAGACCATTTGATAACATGCTACTATGTTTTCAAGACGATAAGATTTCCAAAGAGACATATTTCACAATGAGTATTTTGTAAACTTATGTTGTAATAACTGTAAGGTATGAATCTATGATGTTATGCAGTGTGCCTTTCTCAGTTACATCCCGTTTTTCCGCCTTTGACGGGGTGTGACATAGTCTGAAATGGTTTAATCGCGAGTAGTTTTTACAATACAACGATTATTGGTTTAACGATAGCAAAACTTGTGGTTTCATAAAATATCATTAATTCAAATAAGTTATATATATATATATATATATATATATATATATATATATATATATATATATATATATATATATATATATATATATATATATATAACGTAAAGTTATAAATAAGAAATTGAAATAACAAAAATGCAAATGTCGTGAAGTGAAGTCGTAAAATGAAAAATAAATAAGAATGTCAAATATAGTATGTGGTCCTTGTCCTTTTTCCAGTTTTTACACTTTTTACCCTAACGGCGTTAGCGTTACACAGTTAGTCCAAAGTTAAATATATTTATGCTTTAAGTCCAAAAACTTCCAACTATTACACTTTTCACCCAATAGTTCATAAAATTTGTTTTTCATCCTAAAGTTTGTAAAATGGCAGTTTTCACCCTAACTTTATAAACTTTACATTTTTAACCCAGAAGTTATAAACTTTGCAAAATTAGTCCAAAATTCACCAATTTCAAAACTTAGCATTTTTATTTCTTAATTAAGCTAAAAACAGCTTAATTTACTTTTCAAACTGCTTATATCCAGAAAAGTGCTTATTTAGAGCTTATTGGGCTTTTAACGAGTAAAATCCAAGGCCCGTTAGGAGTTTTTGATCCATTGGGTTTACGAAAGTTTTGGGCTTGGTTCCGGGCTTATTTTAGTATGTTAAAAATGTTTCGAAACTGCGTATAAGAACTGCTTATTTGGTTTGCTTATTTTCGACTGATTGGGCCTTAAGGCCCAATCGATAGTTTTCTTTGTTTTTCAATAGCGGTTTATAGTCGATATACTTTGTATCATTTAGGGGGTCAAGACGCGAGTATTTTTACATGTGGTCTATACGAAATTGATAGTTTGTTAGGTGGTCTAATAGGTTGTGAAATAATATTGTATGCTTATTAAGTTAGATTTTAAAATATAGACTGCATGGAACATGTTTTAGTAAATGACTTAGAATAATTTCTAAGTGTTTTGAGACTAGTCTCGACTTGACTTAGGAACATATATAAAAATCTGTTTATACGTGAGTTTTATATTTAAAACTTTATGTACCTTGATAAATAGCGTAGTAAATATATAGATGGGTGAAAAATATGTATGCGTTGTTTATATAGATTGCAAGTAATAAGGTCCAAGTGATTGTGATATTACATGATAAAATCAATTTATACGAGTTAAGTAAAAATGAAAAAGGAGTACGAGACTTACTACACCAACGATGGTGGGGTAAAACGAATTGTATGGTCGAGGTAAGAATAGTACGAGAGTATAGCTTGATAGTCGACTCATCCAAGGTTCACAAACAAGGATTTGTTCTTCCTAAACACAATTTGAAAGACTAGTTTTCTTGTCAAAGCTATTCGACACAGAAACTAGAGAATAAGACTTAGAAACATATTTGGTAAGTTGAGTTTTGGATTGTGTCAGGTGCATGCATGCAAAGGTGGCTTATATATGAAACTTGGAGTGTTTCAGGGATTATAATTTATGAGATGGGATGGAACTGTGTAGTAGAATGCATAGAAAGTCTTGGTAGGGTGTAAGAAGGTGTGGTAAAATGTTTCCTAAATCGGATGCTTTGAATTATTCATAAATCGGATGGGTTGTTTTTGGGACCAAATACTTTGCCTCGTAAAAACATAGTAAAACTTGACATGTGGATCTGAAATTCGACACACTTGAAGTTGGCTAGGTGAGAAACGAGGTAGTGTAAAAATGTATAGGAGTCGCGTGTAAAAATCGAGCGTATGAGGTGCGTTTCTTAGCTTGGTCCTAGTCGAATTATATGAAATAATTATAAAGGAAATTGGGCTTGAGATTTGTGGGCTGTTGAATAGTAACAGGCCACGAAAATATTTGGGCTGAGAAATTTAAGGGCCTGTTTGGTATTAATATTAGTGTTTAAATATGATTAGGAAAATTTAGTTAGGATTAGTGAAATGTTTACGTGAGCCCGAGAGTTGTCGAATGTGTTTTGCCAAAATATGTTACATAATTTTGTAAATGGTAAAAGTTTAATATATTCGCGATTTCCAACTATAATGGTACATGTGTGAGCATCGTTCCGAGGCAATAGGGGATCACAAACCACGTCGTGATTTTGAGTAAAATAGCATATTTAACAAACAAGATTTTTGTTCTTGGTAAAAATGTTATTAATTAACGTAATGATATATTAGACATTGATTAGCATTTACTATTCATAGGGAAAATTATGGGAGTTTACAGTCATGGAGTGTTAGTAGATTGTCTATATAGATTAGACATAGCATAGAGAATGCTGCAACACTCATGAGTACTTAATGGGAATTAAGTATAGGACAAACCCGTACTTAGAGAGATTACTTCATGGATTGAGATCACGAGTAATTCTAAGATGATAATATCCTCTATTCTTAAAATGGAGATACATCAAGTATCTAGTTTTCAAGTCTGTTATACTTTAGTTTATTCAAACGCTGTGCGTAAATGCCAATTATAAAGGGTATGCTAGGTATGACATGATAAGTTGACTAGTTCTATGTATTCAAAGTTTATTTGTTCCTTTCGCCTAAAAGGGAAAGCGATATTAATGGGCCCCTTGATGATTAAATGTTGACTTAAGTGTACTCGACTGAGTTCTTCAGGCAGCTCTAGTTTGTATGCCATTGGTCCAATCCTTTCTAGGATATTAAATGGTCCAATGTATCGAGGGTTCAATTTCCCACCCTTTCCAAAGCGTACTATTCCTTTCCAGGGAGATACTTTCAACAGGAATCTATCTCCAACCTGGAATTCCATAGGTTTTCGCCTCACGTCGGTGTAGCTCTTCTGTCTGTCTCTTGTAGTTTGCAATCGTTGCTTGATCTTGACTATCTTCTCCGTTGTCTCATGAATGAGATGGGGTCCAGTGAGTTGTATATCACCAACTTCGGCCCAACAAACGGGTGATCTGCACTTCCTGCCGTAAAGTGCTTCGAATGGTGCAGCCTTGATACTAGCATGATAACTGTTGTTGTAGGAGAATTCTACCAACGGCAAGTGTTTGTCCCAACCTTTTCCGAAGTCGATCACACATGCTCGGAGCATGTCTTCTAAGGTTTGGATGGTTCTTTCACTTTGCCCATCGGTTTGAGGATGATATGCGGTGCTCATGTCCAATTGAGTACCCAAAGCTTTCTACAATGATTTCCAAAAGTGAGACGTGAATCGACTATCTCGATCCGAGATGATGGAGATAGGCACTCCATGTCGGGTAACTATCTCTTTTAAATACAACTGCGCGAGCGTATTCATTTCGTCGGTTTCCTTGATAGGTAAAAAGTGTGCGGACTTGGTGAGACGATCAATGATGACCTAGATGGTATCATATCCCGTTGACGTTTTGGGTAGTTTGGTGATGAAGTCCATTGTAGTCCGTTCCCATTTCCATATAGGAAGTTCTGGTTGTACTAGCAATCCTGATGGTTTCTGATATTCTGCTTTTACCCTTGCACAAGTTAAACATTTTCCGACATACTCGGCTATGTCGGCTTTCATGTTTGGCCACCAATAGAGTTTCTTGAGATCTTGGTACATCTTGTCGGAACCTGGGTGGATGGAATATTTTGATTTGTGGGACTCATGCATTATGAGGTCACGTATACCTCCATAGAGAGGAACCCAACTCCTTTCCTTAAAACATAGCATTCCGTCCGATCTTTTCACAAAACAATTTGTATTCTCCGGCATGCCGTAGATTCTTTCATTTGGTCTGTTCTCTTCTCGAAGAGCTTCGGATTGTGCTTGAAGTATTTGCGATGGAAGAGGCGAACAAATCATCATTCCCAAGGATCGGACCCTGAGAGGTTTAATTCGTTCTTTCCTGCTTAAGGCATCTGCCACAACGTTTGCCTTTCCTAGATGGTAGCAAATTTCGCAATCATAATCACTAAGCAATTCTAACCATCGGCGTTGTCTCATATTCAACTCCTTCTGATCCGGGATATGTTGAAGACTTTTGTGATCTGTGTATACCGTGCACTTGGTGCAGTATAGGTAATGTCTCCATATCTTGAGAGCAAATACTATTGCTCCTAATTCCAAATCATGAGTTGTATAATTCGCTTCATGCTTCTTGAGTTGTCGTGAAGCATAAGCTATCACTTTGTCTCTTTGCATCAGTACCGCACCTAAACCATGGTACGACGCGTCACAGTACACTACGAGGTCTTCACTTCCTTCGAGTAGTGCTAAAATCGGTGCTTCACAAAGTTTTTGCTTCAACAATTGAAAAGCCGATTCCTGATTCTCTTCCCAACTTTACTTCTTGTTCTTTTGTGTTAACTCGGTCAAAGGCTTGGCGATTTTTGAAAAACCTTCAATGAATCTTCTGTAGTAACTAGCAAGACGTAAGAATTGGCGTATTTCCGTGGGGTTGGTAGGAGATTTCCAATCTTTAACGGCCTCGATTTTTGCCGGATCTACATGGATGCCTTGACTATCGATAACGTAAACCAGAAATTATACAGTTCTAATCTAGAAATCACACTTAGAAAACTTGGCATACAACTCTTCCTTCTTGAGTAATTCTAAAATAATTCTCAAGTGTTCCGCATGTTCTTTCTCGTTGCGCAAATAGATTAGGATGTCATCTATGAATACTATCACAAATTTATCCAAGTATGGTTTGCACACTTGGTTCATCAAATCAATAAACACTGCAGGCGCATTGGTTAAACCAAACGACATTACTTGAAATTCAAAGTGTCCGTATCGAGTTCTAAAAGCTGTTTTGGAAACATCTTCCTCTTTAACTCTTAGCTGATGGTATCCTGACCTTAAGTCGATCTTCGAGTAGACACTCGATCCTTGTAATTTATCAAACAAATCATCGATCCTGGGTAGTGGATATCGATTCTTCACGGTTAATTTGTTTAATTCCCGGTAGTCAATACACATTCAGAAAGTTCCGTCTTTCTTCTTAACAAATAGGACTAGAGCTCCCCAAGGTGACGAACTTGGTCGGATGAAACCCTTATCTGACAATTCTTCCAATTGTTCAGCCAATTTCTTCATCTCAGACGGAGCTAACCTATAAGGTGCTCTTGCCACCGGTCCCGCTCCAGGCACTAGATCGATCTGGAATTCTACTTGACGGGTAGGTGGGAGGCCGGGTAAATCGTCAGGAAAAACTTCTGGAAACTCCTTGACGACAAGAACGTCTTTGAGTCGTTTCTCCTTTGATTTATCTTCCGTTACCCAAACCATGAATACTTGTAAACCTTGATTCATGTACTTCACCATTCTGATGTACGAGATGATACCGTGTCGAGTTTTACTCTTATCGCCTTGGATAACGAGAGTTTCGCTGTTGAATGGAACATGGACTCCCTTTTCATCACAGATGATTCTAGCATGGTGTTTTGATAACCAATCCATTCCAACAACTACGTCAAAACTACCAAGCTGGGTAGGCATGAGGTCGATGGGAAAAGGTTCGTTTTGTAAGGTTATGGTACAATTCCGAATTACGGTGTCAATGCCAATTAAATTTCCATTGGCCATTTCGATATCATAGGTAGCATTTAACTTAGATGGGGCAATGTTAAGTAAGGGGGTAAAGGAAGTAGATACAAAACTCTTATCGGCTCCGGAGTCAAATAATACTTTAGTATTATGATGATTGAGTAAAAACGTACCCGTGACCACGTCAGGGTTCTGTTGTGTATTTCCTTCTCCTAGTACATATGCTCTTCCACGAGCGTTGCTCTGCTGACCATTTCCCTTGGTGCATTGATTCTTGAAGTGGCCAACTTCTCCACAGGAGTAGCATGTTGGTGTCACAGTTTGCAAATTGCTCCCGGTAGCGGGGATCCTGCAATCCTTGGTTTGATGACCACTTTTTGACACTTCGTACACTTAATGGTGCACTGCCCGTGGTGGTGTAACCTGTACCTGTTGCACTGAGGTTTCTGACCCGCATATTCCCTGCCTCCAGTGGCAGCATATGCTTTGGCGGTTTCTTGCCTATGGTTCTGTTGATTGTTGCGGTTGTTATGGTTGTGGTGGTTTTGATTGTTGTTCCTGTGGTTATTGTTGGAGTTGTTGTTGTTGCGGTGATAGTTGTTGTTGTTGTAGTGGTTTCTACTGTTGGTGTGAGTTGTCCTTTTGTCGTCAAGCTTTCGCTTGAGTTCGTTGTTACATTTGACCTCTCGGTCCAACAATTTCTGAGCGAGGGTCATTGCCACTTCTGAAGTTGGTGGGTTTGATGAGGTAACATCTCCCTCGATGCTCCGAGGGAGTCCTTCGACATACTTTTCCAATGTCTTTTCGAAATCTGGCACCATAGTGGGGCATAGTGCCGATAGTTCTTGGAATCTTCTGTTGTATGTCTTAAGATCAATCCCTTTCACTACTAGTTCATGAAATTCATCTTCCAACTTTCTCAGTTTAGCACGGGGGTAGTACTTCTTTAGTATCTTTGCTTTGAACTCGGCCCAAGTGAGTTGAAATGCTTCAGTCATCCCCATAGTTTGGGTGATAGAATTCCACCATGATAAGGCATCTTGCAAGAGTGTTTTGGTAGCAAAGGTAACCTTGCAATCTTCAGTACAACCACTCCTTTGAAAGACTGTTTTGGTTCGCTCGAACCATTGAGCAAGTTCAGTTACTCCTACCTTTGTAGAAAGTTTGTTGACAACCCATAAAATCCATATAGGTACACTTGCGGGATACAGAGGTTCCACTTCCTCCTGGTGGTATGCTAGTGCCTCTATTGCGTGCATTCACTTCGGCTTGCCTTTCCAAAACTGCGGTGACACCGTCAGTAAATGCTTTCTTGATATCAGCCGGAGTCATAGTTGGCGCAGTTGTTAGAGTTACAGGTGTTGCAGTTTCAGGTGTTGCAGTTGCAGTCTTTTTCCTTGTTTTAGCCATGATTCTATCAATATCACATACAACCATGTTATGTTGGGGTAACTTAATTAGCAAGGAAATCAAGTATAATTTATAACAGTATAAATAATTTTCACGACATGCTTGAATAAATCACAACACACAATGGAAGTATAAATGATTGGCTTGGTTTGTACGGACCGATATTCCCTGTGACAATATATATGAGAGCACAACAAAGCATATGAATATGAGGAAACAACCATGGAAACATAAATCAACATCAATATAATACATCGTAACTGACAACATAATATTAATAACTTGTTCAGTTGTTTTACAAAAACATAACGATACAAGATTCTTTTATTAATGCCACATTGGCAGGCTAAAATAGCTCTTAGCTATAATGACATATCACTGATCTATGAACTCCCTGGTGCACCATCTAGCGGCGCTGAAGGTCTCTAATCATAGTCATCATGGTCTCTATCGTCCGGTCTCTAGCCCTCTCCCTAGCATGGGAGTCCCTAACCATACTCATCAGAGTAGTGGCCTGGATGCGGATCCTATCGATCTCATCATCCTGTGACTCGATGATCTCTCCATGCATCATAATAGCAATACCTCCTAAGGTATCAATAGTCTCAATAGCCTCCTGTAGCCGTGTGCCCATTAGTTCAAAACTCTCCTCCATAGCTAACTGACCAATCACGAGGTTTCCTACATCATTTCCAATAGCCTCCACATGCTCGAGTGGGAAATCATCAATAATACTCATAATGTCATCAAGATGATCCTCATGTCGGGCTAATCTACCTTCCAGTAAAGGTATGGTGTGGTGGATAGGCTCTCCGGTAACCGGAAGAATCCTAGAAGCAGCTGACAATTGTGGAAAACTAGAAGGGGGGGGGGTTGAATAGTTTTACGTCTTTTTAATTTGTTATAAAAGATTGTTTGAAAGTTTTCTTTGTTTTCAAAAATATAGATTCGATGCTATATGAAATCAAGTCATGCACAATATGAACAACACTAAATATGTACGATAAAGCAATAATAATGTAAGTAAAGAAATAGATGAGAGTTGGAAAGATCGAACCGCGAGACAAGAGATTTATAGTGGTTCGGCTACAAGGTCACCTTCCTTGCCCTACTCCATTCCCCGAGCACCTGACTCGAGAGTTTTCTTCACTATGTCAACAAGCTCCCTTATGGCGGAGAAAACCTTACACACCAATTTACACACCACAACTACGTCACAACTTATTCACACCTTCTACACAACTATTTCACACCTATTCACTACTTAATCACACCACATCTTCACACCTATCTCCTACACACCAATCTTCTTCACACCTATCTTCTACATACCAACCTTCTTCACAACTATCTTCTACACACCAATCTTCTTCCTAACTTTTCTTCTTCACAACTAACTACTAACCACTCACACTATATATATATATATATATATATATATATATATATATATATATATATATATATATATATATATATATATATATATATATATATATATATATATATAACTAAACTATCTTCTAACAAATATTCACAACTAATCAAACAATGAGATAAATACAATGATGATGCTCTAACAACTTAGATGTGGAGATCACAACAAGTTGTAATACTTCTTGTCTTGAGGGATAGAAGTATTCTTCTCTTGCACTTGATAGGATGATTTTTGGAAACAAAGATTTAAGAATGTATGATCAAAGGATTTAGAGATTGGAAATGGAGATCTAGAACAGAAAGTTTAGGAGTGCAAAAGGTAAGAAAAATTCCAGATTTAAAGTGGTATTTATAGGCAACAAATTCTGACAGAGGAGCGTGGCCGGTCCCCTTAAATCAAGGCCGACCCCCTTAAAATTAAGGGGACCGCCCCTTATAATTAAGGGGGCCGCCCAGCTGTAACGGCCAGATTTATTGTTTTTTAGTGGGGAAAGTTTATTTGGTGAAAAACTAACTGATTTTGGACAAAAATTTGAATTCATATATTTAGTATGAATAAAACATTTTTCTTTATTACCAAAATTGTTTTTCAAAAATATATAATATGTTTATATAATTAAATAAACTTTGTAATACTTAATTAAATTTTCCTTTGATCATAAATTGCACTAAACACTTTGTTTATTCATACCTTAAGTGATTTGGATGTAAAGAGAATGTTAATCACTAAATACTTGTTTATGTTATAAGTTTTAGTTCTATGAGTTTATATTTTGTAATAATCAAAACATAGAGATATTGATAATATGTTAATAATGTTTTTAGGCATTATTTATGTCAACAATCTCCCCCTTTTTGATTATTACATAACCTTAAACTCAATAGATCTAAAATTTGTTTTTAGACAAGTATTATAGAGTTTACATTTCTCTTCTCCCCCTTTTTGTAAAATCAAAAAGGTTAAGCCGAGTAAGCTTCGTGAAAGAAGTTTAAACGGGTAGAATGCTCCCCCTTGATGTATGCTCCCCCTCATTTGAGAGCACCAAGGGAACGAGCTATGGAAATCTTGGCTACAAAAAATATTTGAAGAGAACAAGACACATATACATGCAAAGCAACAATTATGCAAATAAAAATAGATTCATTCAAGCATCATAGAAATGATTAGCATTACAACATTCAATATGCTTGAAGCATATTGATTACAATAAAACAAAAGAAAAGACATAGTCCTATATTGCCTAAGAGAGCACTTGGACTTGCTTGCAACCCATGGTTGATTATTTTATTTGCTTGAAGGAGAACATAAGCATAAAGCTTAGTTGTTAGATGGAGAGGGATATGGAGTGGGGTATGGAGCGGAAGAGGTGGATCTTACGATGTTGTATCGTGTTAAGGGTGGTATGGGATAAGGACGAGTGAGGAGATATTCAATCCAAGAGATATCTTCACTCAAGTATAAAATTTGTTTTTGAAGGAAGATGCAACAAGGGCAATAGTGAGTGTGGTTTGTAACTTGATCCAAGTTGAGAGAGTGAGGTAGGCAATTGTTGTAGGGTGATGATGGAAGTTGCCCTTTGTTGCGTTGTGCAAGGTGCATGGCGTTGAGATCACTAAGATCATGGATTTGGGTTATTTCATCACGGAACTTTTGCTTTTCCGTGGCAATGCGGAGAGAGTCATTGTGTTGATATGGATGAATTGGGTTTATGTAGTTGGAATTGTAGTTTGATGGTTGATCAAACTTGTATGGATCATTATAAGTGGTTGGAGGATGAGATGAGTGGTTTGGCATGAAGGAAGATGTTTGGCCAATGTTGTATGGTTTGTAAAGAGGATCAAATGAATGTCCTTGTGAATTTGGTGTAAAGTTTGGGAAGTAAGTGGTTGGAGGTGTTGAGTGATTTCCAAGTTCATTGGTTATGATGGATTTGTTTCGAGGGCTTTTTCTTCGCCAAACGGGTTTTTCCATCATCCTTGCAAGCCTTGAGGCTTTTGGTTTTGGTTTGTTTGGAGAAGTCATGAAGGGATGAATGGAGAGTGTTGAAGATTGGGGATATTTATAGTGTAAGATTTGTGTGTTTATGGATGGATGAAGTTTGTTTGGGAGATTAGGACAAAATATATTGGTGAAAAATGGGAAATGTAGGTTGAAATGGGCTAAAAAGCAGAAAAGATCTGTAAATCCGTCCAGCAGATGGCCGGTCTCCTTAATTAGGGGGAGGTCCCCTTAAAATTAAGGGGGCCGCCTTGCATAATTAAGGGGGCCGCTCATCTGATGGTTCCCAGATTGCCAGAAATGGGTTTTTGGCAGAAAATTTGCAGAAAGGTTGTGTTTTTGGATTTGGATTCAAGCAAGTTAATTCCTTTAGGCAATATAGCATCTAATCTAATCAAGATATAGCATGCATGCAAAAACACTTAAGCAAAAGAGCAAATAAGCAACACATAATAAGCTAAAGGAGACAAATAAAGGCAAGAGCACTTAAACTTCCTAAGGCAACTATCTTAGATCAAAGGCAAAGGCAACTAGTGAGTCAAGCATCTAGTGATGAAACAAGATGACAATGTTATGAGTGATTTTGTCCTAGTGTGTGCCTATATGCAACAAATGTGGAGTTGTGATTGTTTCGACTTCTAAATGAAAAAAAAAATCTTAAGAAACAATCCAAAATCTCCTTGATTCGATTTTTGCTCGATCATGAATGTCAAAGATATATATTAGATTATATACCTTGACAATTTATGTGAGAGTTTATGCATGATTTTGGAAGAAAATGTTTTTAGCATTAGTCAACAATGCAAGGAAAATGATGTTCATGTAATTCCTAGATGTGAGAATAATTTAAAAAAAAATGATTGGGTTTTACAAAAGAGTATATGCAAAGAAAACAATATTTCCCAATCTTTGATTTTGTGCGAAATAGATTCCTGGACTCAGAAATGGAGAAGTGGAAGAAAAGTAAATCTTATGCAAAATTAAAAAAAAAAAATTGTCTGAATGCAATAAAATTTAGTCAACTTGTTCCATCATTCCTAATCCTAAACGCAAGTGATTGAATAATTCACGCTTAAGGGGTTTAGTGAATATATCCGCAATGTTATCTTCTGATGCAACTTTTTCGATAGATATGTTCCCTTTTTGTACATTATCCCTAAGAAAGTGGTGGCGTATTTCGATATGTTTAGTCCAAGAGTGTTGCACCGGATTTTTACTTAAATCTATCGCACCTTTGTTATCGCACATAATGGGAACGTTTTCTAACCTAATACCATAGTCTATAAGAGCTTGTTTCATCCATAGTGCTTGTTGACATGCCTTTCCAGCGCTTACATATTCGGCTTCGGTGGTAGAAATGGCAAGAGCGGTTTGCTTCTTCGAAAACCAAGATGTTAGACAACATCCCATAAATGTGCAAATACCGCTAGTGCTTTTTCTATCTACGTAGTCTCCCGCATGATCCAAATCCGCATAGACGATGGTTTCTATGCCGGATCCCTTAGGATACCATAATCCTAAGTGTATAGTGCCTTTAATGTATCGGAAGATACGCTTAACCGCTTCTAGGTGAGAGGTTTTGGGATCCTCTTGAAAACGGGCACAAAGGCAGACACTAAACATGATATCGGGTCTACTTGCCGTCAAGTATAGTAAACTACCTATCATTCCTCTATACTTGGTGTTATCTACGGACTCACCTTCATCATCCTTTGTGAGTTTTACTTCCGTAGACATGGGGGTTTTCATGGGTTTTGAGTCTTCTAGGCCAAATTTCTTAAGCATTTCTTTAATGCACTTAGATTGGTTAAAGAATATTCCATCTTCTAATTGTTTTATTTGTAATCCTAGGAAGAAGTTAAGTTCACCCATCATACTCATCTCAAACTCATCATGCATGATTTTGGCAAATTCATCACACATGTCTTGACAAGTCGATCCAAATATAATGTCATCAACATATATTTGAAAAATGATGAGATTTGGGTCTTTCCTTTTAGTGAAAAGAGTGTTATCTACCATTCCCATGGAATAATCATGTTTAATAAGGAAAGCTTTTAATCGATCATACCAAGCTTTGGGAGCTTGTTTGAGTCCATACAAAGCTTTCTTTATCTTATAAACATAATCAGGTTTTGCGAAGTCAATGAATCCTGGAGGTTGTACCACATATACCTCCTCATTGATAAAACCGTTAAGGAATGCACTTTTCACGTCCATTTGGAATAACTTAAAATCTAGGGCGCATGCATAGGCAAGTAGTATCCTAATAGATTCTAGTCTAGCTACGGGGGCATAAGTTTCGTCATAATCAATTCCTTCTTGTTGATTATAACCTTGGGCAACTAATCTAGCTTTATTCCTAGTAACTACACCATTTTCATCTAATTTATTCCTATATACCCATTTAGTTCCTATGATGGTCATATTCATTGGATTTGGGACTAATTCCCAAACATCATTTGCCTTAAATTGATTTAATTCTTCTTGAATAGCTATAACCCAACTTTCATCTTTTAGAGCCTCATTAATATTCTTAGGTTCTATTGCTGAGAGGAAACAAAAGAAATTATTTTTATCTTGAGCTTGTGACCTAAGGGTTCTTTGGTTGAGATGTCCTATTATATTATCTAGTGGATGTGATCTAGATTCTTTAACATTTACAATTTCGTTATTTCCTAAGTTAATGTCTTCATTATCATTTCCTATGGGTTTTGTTTTACTAACCTCGATAGCTTCTTCTTCGACTAAGTCATCATCTTCTAAAGGTAAAGTTTTAGGAGGTGGTGGTGTTTCATCAAATGTTACATTTAGTGATTCTTCTACTTTCATGGAGTGTTTGTTAAGTATTATATATGTTTTACTATTTTGTAAGTATCCTAAAAATATTCCTTCATACGATTTTGGATCAAACTTAGTGAGGTAATCCTTAATGTTTAGAATATAACATTTACTTCCAAATACCCTAAAGTAGCTTAAGTTTGGTTTCTACCTCTTAGTAACTCATAAGGAGGTTTTCCTAGAATTCTCCTTATTGATACCCTATTAATAATATATGTTGAAGTATCTACGGCGTGACACCAAAATATTTGTGGGATGGATTGTTCATTTAACATTGTTCTACTCATTTCTTGTAGTGACCTATTTTTTCTTTCTACTACGCCATTTGATTGAGGAGTACGAGGAGCGGAGAAATTGTGAGATATTCCATTTAGATCACAATATTTTCCGAATTGTACTTCATTGTCAAATTCCCTACCATGGTCCGTCCTAATGGCTACTATTGTGCATCCTAATTTATTTTGAATCATTTTACTAAATATTTCAAATTTTTCAAAGGCTTGGGTCTTGTCGCTTAAAAACCTAGTCCACGTGTATCGTGAGTAGTCATCTACTATTACTAAGGTATATTTGTTTCCTCCATAGCTCCGCACAGCGGATGGACCAAAAAGATCCATATGTAATAGTTCTAGGCACCTAGTAGTGGATACTATATTCTTAGCTTTGTGACTAGCATGAACTCGTTTTCCAATTTTACATGCATCACAAAAATGCTTGTCATATTTTAGATTAGGCAAGTTTCTAACTAGTTCCTTAGAGGCCAAAGATTGTATTTGTTGCATGTTAGCATGTCCTAATCTCCTATGCCACAATGTGGAGTTTTCGTCTAGGGTCGTTAGGCATATCCTATCCTCAGGTTTGTTTCCTAGTTTCATAACATATATGCCTCCTTTCCTAATTCCTCTACCTATAATTTTTCCATTCTTAACTATTTCGCTATCCACTTCGGTAAAGGTGACTCTACATTTATTATCACACATTTGTCCTATACTAAGCAAGTTATATGTTAAATTATCTACATGCTCTACATTTTCAATAGTAAGTGAGTCTAGAGAAATCGTACCTTTGCCAATGATTTTTGCACGTAAGTCACTACCGAAAATAACGTTACCTCCATTGTATGCCTTGTATGTGGAGAATAGCTTGCGGTTCCCTGTCATGTGCCTCGAACATCCGCTATCCTTGATCCATTCATCAGGCTCCAAGTTAATTCCTAAACATATTTTGACGGTTCCTTTTGCCATAAAACACTTTTCGTCTCTTGGTTATTCCACTTCTTTTTTGTCACTATCACTCCATGTTCCACTAATAAATGCGCCTTGATTTTCATAATCCGACGGCTTTAGACATTCGCCAATGAGATGATTTGGACTTCCATATCTAAAGCATTTTCTTTTCCCGTAGTTGTCACTTCTATTTCTTTGGAACGATTTTCTTTCGTCTCGTGGTGATCTAGTGAATCTTCCTCGTCTCTTGAAGAATTTCTTGAATTCTCTTACGGCCATTGCATATTCTTCGTCTTCACTTTCGTCACTTGAATCATCATCGTCACTAGGTTCCTTTTTGGCTTTTAGAGCAATGGATTTGGTTTGTTCTTTCTTGACTTTGACCGTTTCCGAATCTCTTCTTATAATTTCTTCATGGACCTTCAAGTTGCCAATTAGTTCATCTAGTGACAACGTTATCAAATTCTTTGATTCTTCAATAGCCATGACCTTAGCTCGCCATTTTGGATGCAATGCCCTAAGAAATTTCCTAACACAATTTTTACTAGAAAATGTCTCATCAAGTGATTTTAAACTTGTGATAATGGAGTTAAATTTAGCAAAAGCATTATCAATTGATTCCTCTTTCGGAATCGTAAATTGTTCATATTGTTGTACAAGAAGATCTATTTTGTTATCTTTAACTTGACTATTACCTTGGTGAGTAATTAGTAAAGAATCCCAAATTGCTTTTGCGGTTTTACACATAAAAATTCTTTCATATTCTTTGCGTGGTAACGCATTATAAATAACCATTTTAGCCTCATTATTTTTTGCTAGTTTCTTTTTCAAATCATCATTTTGTTTTTCAAAAGGTACAATTTCATCCATTTTAGTTTCAACATTATATTGAATAGGGGGAAAATCATCAAAGATAATAATATGCCAAAGATCAAGATCTTTTGATTTCACGTAAGTTTCGAATCTATTTTTCCAATATAAAAATCCATCACTTTCAAATAGTGGTGGTCTTTGCATAGATTGCCCTTCTAAATATTTTAAAGATTCCATAGATCGTTACAAGTTTTAAAATACAATATATTTTAAAAAATCTTGTTAAACGTGGCTCTTGATACCAATTGTGGAAAACTAGAAGGGGGGTTGAATAGTTTTACGTCTTTTTAATTTGTTATAAAAGATTGTTTGAAAATTTTCTTTGTTTTCAAAAATATAGATTCGATGCTATATGAAATCAAGTCATGCACAATATGAACAACACTAAATATGTACGATAAAGCAATAATAATGTAAGTAAAGAAATAGATGAGAGTTGGAAAGATCGAACCGCGAGACAAGAGATTTATAGTGGTTCGGCTACAAGGTCACCTTCCTTGCCTACTCCACTCCCCGAGCACCTAACTCGAGAGTTTTCTTCACTATGTCAACAAGATCCCTTATGGCGGAGAAAACCTTACACACCAATTTACACACCACAACTACGTCACAACTTATTCACACCTTCTACACAACTATTTCACACCTATTCACTACTTAATCACACCACTTCTTCACACCTATCTCCTACACACAAATCTTCTTCACACCTATCTTCTACACACCAATCTTCTTCATAACTATCTTCTACACACCAATCTTCTTCACAACTTACTACTAACCACTCACACTATATATATATATATATATATATATATATATAAACTATCTTCTAACAAATATTCACAACTAATCACACAATGAGATAAATACAATGATGATGCTCTAACAACTTAGATGTGGAGATCACAACAAGTTGTAATACTTCTTGTCTTGAGGGATAGAAGTATTCTTCTCTTGCACTTGATATGATGATTTTTGGATCACTTTGAAACAAAGATTTAATAATGTATGATCAAATGATTTAGAGATTGGAAATAGAGATCTAGAACAGAAAGTTTAGGAGTGGAAAAGATAAGAAAAATTCCAGATTTAAAGTGGTATTTATAGGCAACAAATTCTGACAGAGGAGCGTGGCCGGTCCCCTTAAATCAAGGCCGGCCCCCTTAAAATTATAGGGACCGCCCCTTATAATTAAGGGGGCCGCCCAGCTGTAACGGCCGTATTTTTTGTTTTTTAGTGGGGAAATTTTATTTGGTGAAAAACTAACTGATTTTGGATAAAAATTTGAATTCATATATTTAGTATGAATAAAACATTTTTCTTTATTACCAAAATTGTTTTTCAAAAATATATAATATGTTTATATAATTAAATAAACTTTGTAATACTTAATTAAATTTTCCTTTGATCATAAATTGCACTAAACACTTTGTTTATTTATACCTTAAGTGATTTGGATGTAAAGAGAATGTTAATCACTAAATACTTGTTTATGTTATAAGTTTTAGTTCTATGAGTTTATATTTTGTAATAATCAAAACATAGAGATATTGATAATATTTTAATAATGTTTTTAGGCATTATTTATGTCAACAACAATGAATTCTCTCCTAATTCCCTAGCACTCGGAGCACCCTCCTGGGATCTCCAGTAATGAAGGAGTGGAAGCAAGAAAGACCATCTGTGAGCATCGACCCTCCTGCGGGTCTTAGGGCGAGAAGTAGCCTCGGTCACGGTCTGCTCATAAGGGCCAGATAGATATAAAACCACAATGCGAGGCCTTCTACGAGGTGGAGCTGATAGTGAGGTAATGGTTGGTGAACTAGGTGCTGGTAAAGGTACAGTGGTGTTCTGTCGATAAAAGACAGTGGGTGGTGGAACTGGGGATAGCCGTATTGTCCTAGGATGCTCAAGAGATGAGAACGGTGATGGCCTAATTCTGGTCATAGGTGATGTAGGAGATATCACTGGTGTTGGTGGTATAAGTGGAGCAGGTATGGGTGGAGATGGTGGTGGTACAAGTGGAGTAGGTGTCGTATGCACCCGTTTCCGGGGAGTGTGCTTACAGACAGGGCCTCCTCCGTAACGTCGGTGATGCGTGGGAATCGCAACAGGTTTTACCTCTCGAGGGATCTCGAGAAGCTTACAACCCCCACCAGGCAGTGTACCTGATCGTTGTAGTATAGTATAGTGACAAGTACCGGGGGATTGATCGTTCAGCTTAGGAATAGTGTCGCTAGGATTAGAAAGCCTAAATACTAGTTCTAAAGGTGAGGGATGATTATTTTTGTGTTTTTATATTTTTTAGAAAGCAATTAAAATCTCGGGGTTTGAAGGATTTGGGCGGAATTAGTTGCTAGTCAACTAACCCAATACTAAAATGCAATCAAAATAAAATACTAAAAATGAAAATAAACTAATTATACTAAGGTTGTGAGCAGTATTTGGAGAAAATGTGTTTACTTAGATTTCACTACTCCCTAGATATCTTTTACACGTTAATTACTTGTTATAATTGCATGGATGACGGATCGTATTCCTTAATACCATTCATGGGGTGGCATACATAACTCCCCAATTCTATGAGCTCTTATCTCCTCCTACACCATGCCTAGCATAACTATAGGGATTGTAAACAGTGGCTCATGCATTAAATACAACCAATAAAGACCTAGTACGCCTCGGTTCATGTTTCTTAAGACGTTCAAGCATGTTACCATTTGGAGATCTGCCAGTTTTCTTATGCCTAACATATAAATCATTCATCCAAGACAAGAATAAACAAGTAATCAACACATAATCAATATCTAGGTTTCATTAGATCTAAGCAAACACAAAAGAGAGCTAGCCTAGCATAATGGAATTGAGACAAGAACAAGATATAGACAACCAACACATAGACATATTGATTGAATTAGAAGAACACTTATCTCAATTACATTGCAAGGTATCAAGGGTTTGGAACCCTTGAAAAACCTGTAAAAGTTGCACCAAAATCGTACTTAGGGTTTCTCCAAAACTTCTCTTTTTAATGTGTGAAAATTAGAAAACTATATATAGAAAAATAGGTCTGACGGCGTCAAGACAAACAATGTGACGCCGTCACCTCGCCGCCAAAACTCTTCTCGGACTGCCTAGATCTACTTCTGACGCCGTCAAGACTTATTCATTTCCAGGCCGTCATGACTCTTTTACTCTTGACGCTCTTCCTACGTGACGCCGTCAAATCTGTTCTGGACCGTCATGGGAATTTATGAAATTTGCTCTTGACGCCGTCAAGGTTTTGCTCTTGACGCCGTCACCTACTGTTCCCAGCTTGGAAAATTAAGACTTTGGCGTTTTCTTCACTTTTATGCTCCAAAAACGTCCGAATTGCTTCCTTTTCCAGATTTCACTCCCAAAGTACCTAAAATCACAAAAGGAACGATTTAGGGCAATATTTGATCAAATAAATTCGGATTCGGGCTTAAATGACCCCCTAAAAACGGACCATTTTTCGCCTCATCAGTCGGAAAGGTTGACCAAAGGGTTCTGGCTCATAAATCTGAAGCTGACGCACATGCCTATGCCTGCAAACCTGTGTAGGTGGCGGAGGTGGTGGTACTGGAAGAGAAGTCTTCGAGTCCTAATCAGACGAAAAGGTGATAGGATGGGAAGCTGACGACATGGTACTGTATTAATCCCGAATAGTAAGTGCAAGTCATTAATATAATCATAAAATACGTTAACATTATAAAGAGCTCATATGGTAAGCAATATTTGCTAACCGTTGTTGGAGATATGAAGGCACGGAGGGCGTAAAGTGATATTGTGTAAAATGGTCCGTTTTAAAAGCGCAGTTATAGTCCAGTGTTTTAAAATGCACTTGGTTCTCTATAACCTTGGCTCTGATGTCAATCTGTAACACCCCCTAAATTTCAACAATGGTAGCGGAAGACTTTATGGGGTATTACTTAAAGGATCGAAGTCAATATCATAGAAAACAACTTAAAAGAGACGTTTTTTATAGTTATATTTATCATTCATCAAAACCAAATATCCAAGTACAAAAGTTGTTTCATAGTTTAACATATCGTAGAAGATATGAATTATTAAAAGCGAAAGATAAAACATTTATTTAACACCCATGACGGGGTTTAGTGCCCACTCCGTGCCTTGAGCTCCTTCTTATTAGTTAAATGAGATAAAAATGCTAAAAATCAACAAAAGTTGAGTGATATTCATAGGTTTAAGTTTAGTAGTTGAACACAAGCTGTAAGTGATAATTGCATCGAATTACAATTAATAAGTTAAAAACAGTTGATATTGCATTAAGCTCATGACACTCAACGATTAATAGGTCACATCAAATATGATGGAAGGTAACAATGGCCCTCCGGATAGGTTTTTGCCATTCACCTATTAAGTTTAAATAAAGTGCGTTTGGTGGCCCATCCTGGAAGACGCAAACGGGGATTGTCAATCCCTAATAGATCTATTCACAACTATTTACGTTCACCCTTCAAGTGATTAAGGTTCATGATGGGAGGGTCTTTTGGCAATAAGGTACTTAAGCAATAACAATATCAGGCATAGCATACTGATAAAAATACTTGTGGTCAGTTTTGTAGCATGTATCTCCCCATGAAAATAGTTATATAAAAGTGGGCTATGAACTCACCTTAGTGGTAGAGTGGTAAAGGTATCGAAACTCAATTGCAATAAGGGAACGGCTCCAACACACGACCTAGATGATATGGTAAGTTTTAGTGTTTGATAGTCTGAAATGGTTTAATCGCGAGTAGTTTTTACAATACAACGATTATTGGTTTAAGTGTTTAACGATAGCAAAACTTGTGGTTTCATAAAATATCGTAAATTCAAATAAGTTATATATATATATATATATATATATATATATATATATATATATATATATATATATATATATATATATATATATATATATATATAACGTAAAGTTATAAATAAGAAATTGAAATAACAAAAATGCAAATGTCGTGAAGTGAAATCATAAAATGAAAAATAAATAAGAATGTCAAATATAGTATGTGGTCCTTGTCCTTTTTCCAGTTTTTACACTTTTTACCCTAACGGCGTTAGCGTTACACCGTTAGTCCAAAGTTAAATATATTTATGTTTTAAGTCCAAAAACTTCCAACTATTACACTTTTCACCCAATAGTTCATAAAATCAGTTTTTCATCCTAAAGTTTGTAAAATGGCAGTTTTTCACCCTAACTTTATAAACTTTACATTTTTAACCCAGAAGTTATAAACTTTGCAAAATTAGTCCAAAATTAGTCCAAAATTCACCAATTTCAAAACTTAGCATTTTTATTTCTTAATTAAGCTAAAAATAGCTTAATTTACTTTTCAAACTGCTTATATCCAGAAAAGTGCTTATTTAGAGTTTATTGGGCTTTTAACGAGTAAAATCCAAGGCCCGTAAGGAGTTTTTGATCCATTGGGTTTACAAAAGTTTTGGGCTTGGTTCCGGGCTTATTTTAGTATGTTAAAAACGTTTCGAAACTGCTTATAAGAACTGCTTATTTGGTTTGCTTATTTTCGATTGATTGGGCCAATCGATAGTTTTCTTTGTTTTTCAAAAGCGGTTTATAGTCGATATACTTTGTATCATTTAGGGGGTCAAGACGCGGGTATTTTTACATGTGGTCTATACGAAATTGATAGTTTGTTAGGTGGTCTAATAGGTTGTGAAATAATATTGTATGCTCGTTAAGTTAGATTTTAAAATATATGTTCGTTCTTAGACTGCATGGAACATGTTTTAGTAAATGACTTAGAATAATTTCTAAGTGTTTTGAGACTAGTCTCGACGTGACTTAGGAACATATATAAAAATCTGTTTATACGTGAGTTTTATATTTAAAACTTTATGTACCTTGATAAATAGCGTAGTAAATATATAGATGGGTGAAAATACGTATGCGTTGTTTATATTGATTGCGAGTAATAAGGTCCAAGTGATTGTGATATTACACGATAAAATCAATTTATACGAGTTAAGTAAAAATGAAAAAGGAGTACGAGACTTACTACACCAAGGATGGTGGGGTAAAATGAATTGTATGGTCGAGGTAAGGATAGTACGAGAGTATAGCTTGATAGTCAACTCAACCAAGGTTCACAAACAAGGATTTGTTCTTCCTAAACACAATTTGAAAGACTAGTTTTCTTGTCAAAGCTATTCGACACAGAAACTAGAGAATAAGACTTAGAAACATATTTGGTAAGTTGATTTTTGGATTGTGTCGAGTGCATGCATGCAAAGGTGGCTTATATATGAAACTTGGAGTGTTTCATGGATTATAATTTATGAGATGGGATGGAAGTGTGTAGTAGAATGCATAGAAAGTCTTGGTAGGGTGTAAGAAGGTGTGGTAAAATGTTTCCTTTTTGTTTCTAGCTTGTCGACACAAGCCCTATCAAACGAAAATGTTAGTTTAGGTTGTATATACGTTCTTTGGTTGTACGTAGGGGTTTCCTTTTAAAATGCAACTAGTACTAGCCTAGGAACTATATAATAAGTTTGTGAGAGCTTGAAATGAGGATGTATGTCCTTGTGTCTTAAAAACATATGTCGACCACCATTTTATTGTATACACGATTTGGAAAATCGTGTAGGACTTAGTTATAGTTGATCAAATTTAACATCTAAACATGAAATCATGCTAGAAATATTTTTAGAAACTCATAGAAACAAACGGGAGTTAAAACGGTTATGCTTTGAATTATTCATAAATCGGATGGGTTGTTTTTGGGACCAAATACTTTGCCTCGTAAAAACATAGTAAAACTTGACCTGTGGATCTGAAATTCGACATACTTGAAGTTGGCAAGGTGAGAAACGAGGTAGTGTAAAAATGTATAGGAGCCGCGTGTAAAAATCGAGCGTATGAGGTGCGTTTCTTAGCTTGGTCCTAGTCGAATTATATGAAATAATTATAAAGGAAATTGGGCTTGAGATTTGTGGGCTGTTGAATAGTAATAGGCCACGAAAATATTTGGGCTGAGAAATTTAAGGGCCCGTTTGGTATTAATATTATTGTTTAAATATGATTAGGAAAATTTAATTAGGATTAGTGAAATGTTTACGTGAGCCCGGGAGTTGTCAAATGCGTTTTGCCAAAATATGTTAAATAAATTTATAAATGGTAAAAGTTTAATATATTCGCGATTTCCAACTATAATGGTACATGTGTGAGCATCGTTCCGAGGCAATAGGGGATAACAAACCACGTCGTGATTTTGAGTAACATAGCATATTTAACAAACAAGATTTTTGTTATTGGTAAAAATGTTATTAATTAACGTAATGATATATTAGACATTGATTAGCATTTACTATTCATAGGGAAAATTACGGGAGTTTACAGTCATGGAGTGTTAGTAGATTGTCTATATAGATTAGATATAGCATAGAGAATGCTGCAACACTCATGAGTACTTAATGGGAATTAAGTATAGGACAAACCCATACTTAG